>NC_051167.1:173894944-174229944 GCF_013339725.1 Rhipicephalus microplus
CACAATGCCTGGAAGACACAACAGGCATAACGTTATTGCAGGCTCCTTTGAGTTATTACGTCTCCAAATTTCACTGTAGCAATTGGCTTTTGACGACAATGAATTTCACATCGAAGATATTCGTCAGATTCTTGAGCGAACAGGAAATGCACACAGGCGTTCACAAAATCCGCCTTTGCAAGAAACACAATGCCTGGAAAGTACAACAGGCATAGATATTGCGGACTCTTGTCACGACGTCTCGAAATTCGACTCGAGCAATTTCCGCTGGATGAGGAACACATCAGAAATATATTCGATCCAACACTCCGGAGAGAAATGAGCAAAAGGGGACAGCACACAGGCGTTCACCGTTCACAAGATCCATCTTTCCAAGAAACTTGATGCCTGGAAGATACAACAGGCATAGCTATTGCGGGCTGTAGTCGCAATGTCTCGAAAGTTTTCCTGTGCAATGCTCCTCTAAGCATGTGAAGTCTGAGCATACGCCTGCATGATTGGTCGTAGGAGGTAAACTTCATTTGCACCCATTGTGATAAGCGATCGTGACAAACGTGAACCTATCGGGCTGCTGGTCGTCTTTATCAGCTGTTGCAAGTCTTCCTTCGTTTTCAAGTACAAGTGCACTTATTTGTCGATCTCTTTCTCACTGGGACATCGTAGATGTAGAGGATATCCTCCAGTTTGTCATTCTTGAAAAGTCTTCTACGGACTGTCCTGCACTTTCTTTACACAAAAACCTACGAGAACGTCCAGCGATGTTCAATTGAGCAAACAGAATAGTCGACAGCAAAGGAGTATCGCCGACATATGCAATTTTCCCTTCAGCTGTTCTCTTTTCCTCCGACAGTGAAAATGGCAGTTCTCGATAAAGTTGGTCTGTACTGCAATTTTCGGCACGGAATTGGCAGTTTTTTTTTACTTTCATCTGTACACCATTTCAGCAAGCTGTCTATCGATGGCCCTATATTCCTGACTGACAAGGATATGTTTCCTTAGGTACGAGACAAGGTTTGTGGGAGGTAGTGGGAGGTGTGCATGTTGGAGGTAGTCGCCAGATACTGCACCAGGGTGGCCAATCCCGCTCTGCTGAGAACCCCTCCCCACCCCGTTAGCTCGGGTCCGTGGTGTCGCTACACACCAAACGCCTGCATACACAGACGCCCCTGCGGGTCCTTTGAGTTACTATGCCTCCAGATTTCACCGTAGGAATTGACGTTTGATGACAAACAAAATCACATCCAAGATAATCATCAGATAATTGAGCAAACAGGAACAGCTCACAGGCGTTCAGAAAATTCATCTTTTTAAGGAACACAATGCCTGGAAGATACAACAGGCATATTTTTTGCGGACTGTAGTCACGATATCTCGGCATTCCGCCCGAGCAATTTGCGCTTGATGAGGAACACATCAGATATTCATGATCCACAACTCCGTGGAAAATTGAGCAACGAGAACAGCACACGGGCGTTCACAAGATCCACGTTTACAAGGAACAGAATGCCTGGAAGATACAGCATGCATAGGTACTGCAGGTTCTAGTCGTGGCGTCTCGAGATTCTAATCTAGCAGTTGGTTCTCGATGTCAAATACGTCGAAGATATTCATGATCCACAACTCCGGAAAGAAACGAGCAATAGGGAACAGCAGATGGGTGTTCCAAGAACCACCTTTGCACAGAACATGATGCCTGGAAAATACACAAGGCATAGCGTTATTGTGGGCATCTGACCTCAGTCTCAAAATTCCACTGCAGCAATTGGCGCTCAATGACGAATTCATCGGAGATATTTACAATCCACTACTCCGGAAAGAAATCAGCAATAGAGAAGAGCACATGAGTGTTCGCAAGATCCACCTTTGCAAGGAACACAATGCGCGAAGAATACTACAGGCAAGGCGTTATTGTGGGCTCTCTTCGAGGTAAATCTCAAAATTCCACTGTAAAATAGGTGTTTGATGACCAACACATCGTAGATATTCATGATCCACAACTCCATAGAGAAATGAGCAAACAGGAACACCACATGGACATTAACAAGATCCACCTGTGCAGGTTTCTGAATGGCTGACGTGGTTCTACTGCAGGCTCTCTTTTCTTATGACTTCTCCGATCATCAGATCTGCAGCAGGCCTTTGGTGAGTGTGACACTGCCCCTTTTATTTATTGTTCTAGAAATATCTTGTAATTGCCCGCAGTTCCACAAAGTAAAGAACAGACTGTAAAGGAAGAATGGACATTCATTCAGATAGTCCATTCACATCAGCAAACGCAATGCCCAGAAATTACAAAGGGCATAGTGTTATTCGGGGCTCTTTCGAGTTATGAAGTCACGGAATTTCACTGTAGCAGTTGGTGTTTCATGACGGACACATTGCAGATATTCACGATACTTATTTCCCAGTCACTTTCAAAAGTTCTTACAAACTGTATGACAGATAAATCATCAAATCAGAGCAAGGAACTGACTTTTAGAAGGTCCAACTCTCCAACAAACAGAACAGTCTATAAGTACAATTGGCATCGTGCTGTTTCGGGCTTTCCCTTTTTTCCAATTTTCCAATGCTTGCATTTGTAGTTGGCCTTTGCTGACTGCCACATCGCAGATATTGATCATCAACTGTTCGCTTTGGAAAAGCTTCCAAATTCCTATGCGCTCGTTTAACATAATTACTGTGAAGCCCAATACATTTTGAAGTTGAATCAGCTGTAAGCGGTACTGGAATCGAGATTTTGCTACTATGAGATTCTTTAGGAGTCTTCGTTCTAAAATCTCTTGTTCACGTCCGCATGCCAGAGTCACGCACATTTAGCACTCTTCTCGTGCCTGCAGAAGTTCACGACGTCCTTTCCACATGTATTTTGCGCTTGAGTGTTACAAGTTCAGATGTCATCGATAAGTTGAGCACTTCAATATGCGACGCCTTTGCTTGAGAGATACCCGTCGTCGCTTCTGCGTTGAGTTGATGGGGACTGGTCTCTGAGGTAATGCATTATGATACATCTGTTGAAACACCCGATTAGCGCCGATACTCGGACCAAACTCAAGCACCACTTGACACACTTGAGTAAATCTCTGTTACCGTTTCAATACAATCAGAGGGTATGTCAATACAACTCTGAAGTCGGTAAGGCTCTTTGAGAGAGCATTCGACGGCTGTAATCTGGCCAAATAAATTGTGCTGCTTGCTCAGTGTGGTCCCTCGCACCACTCCACGAATACAGTCGTTCTGGAGCATCCACTTGCCTACCGACAAGCCACATGGAGATAGCAAGCCTTTGAATAGAGCAAAAAGATTGCTCCATTGCTCTTCTACTTCCAAGACAACCGTTATTCGTAGAGCACCGCATGACGTCTCCAGCGCTGGTCATTTTTTTTCGTTTTCTCTGGACGATGTTTGTGTCGTGTGAAAAGGTCGGCATAAACTGCACGCAATGGACACTGCGAATCTGTGACGAACATCTGACAGGCAACCCGAGGCATTTACACAGTGGCACACAAACCGTAATCCTTAGACCAAGACCACTTTCTTACAAGAATGAGCTAGTAGAAGGGCATGGAAAAGCTATGGAAAACAGAGAAAATGCAACCAATTGCTGATTTGCAGAGCGGTAATAAAGACCAGCTCTCTAGGGAACTGCCAAGTCAAGTGCAATAACAATCGTGCGATTCGTGCAAACTTTAGTGGAAGAGCTCCTCTAGGTGCACTCGGCATGCAAAGTGGCAAGCTAGCAGCCAACAGCAAGAACTCGGCTAGGGAGCACGAGAAAGCTCACTGGCGGAGATCACCGAGAGCAGCTAGCAAGCGACTGATTAGGGCGAGTGGCAAAGACCACTTTCATGCAGACGTTAGTGGAAGAGCTAATCTACCCGCACTCGGCATGCAAAGTGGCAAGCTAGCAGCCAACAGCAAGAACTCGGCTAGGGAGCACGAGAAAGCTCACTGGCGGAGATCACCGAGAGCAGCTAGCAAGCGACTGATTAGGGCGAGTGGCAAAGGACACTTTCATGCAGACGTTAGTGGAAGAGCTAATCTACCCGCATTCGACATGCAAAGTGGCACGCTAGCGGCCAACAGCAAGAACTCAGCTGGGAAGCACGAAAACGCCTACCAGCGGAGTACACCGAAAGCGGCTAGCGAGCGACTGATTAGGGCGAGTGGCTAAGGACACTCATGAGGTTCCTGCAAACTTCAGTGAAAGAGCCAATGAGGCACAGTCGGCATGCGAGATGTCAACCGGAAGAGAACTGCAAGGTAGTTGCTAAGGGGCACGTTATTAAGCTCACTAGCTCGTAACACGAAGAGATAGCTACCTCCATGGTAAATATTCGAATCGATGACCTTGTAAGAGGGCGGCATCTTTATGCAGAAGAAAGCGAAGGGTTGAGAGATAGTCTAGAGAATTGCAAAGATGAAGGAGTAAATGAAGTATGAAGATCAAGTACGACGGAGGCTAGGCGCGACTCCCTCCCAACGCTCTGGAGAAATACAGGCTCCCACATGTCCATCATTTATAAGATATATAGAGCACCCCCACAAGGACACAAAAAGAGACGTACACACACACACCGCTATGTGTGTTGCCGTCTTTTGTGTCCTTGTCATGGTTCGCTATACCCTTATAAATGGTGAACCCCAACCAACTAGCCTGGCATTGTCTTAGCAAATCGCAAATAGACAAAGATTACGTCGGCATCTCTCAACTACGATTCTGATTAAGGGGCCAAAAACAAACGTGAAAGAAGGCAAGACAAGGCAAGACATGCGACAACGGACAACAGGTGCGCTCTACAAAGGTGCGCTCTCTTGTCTAGTGATCTATTGACCATATTTGCACCCTTAACATTTTTCCATGTCTCACCTCAAGGACTAATGATTGGCTCGACAGCAGGAGTCGCAGCACATGATATGTCCCACCTCAGACCGGTAAGATGGAACACCCGACGTTACATCCATAAATCTGCAGTGTGCTCTGCATTGTCATCAAACGTCAAGTTGAGCATTTTAAGCTAGTTATACACACTTCCACTATTCGTATCGAAAACGGCTCGAACGAAGCAAATGAATAAATTCAGCATTGGAAATGGTAGATTCGACATGTCCTGTATTTTTTTACACAAATGCACTCAGATGCTGACAATAAGTTCACCAGGTGCCAAGCCAAATAATGTGCTCACTGCGCCATCCTTCTATCCTTAAAAACAGATAATTGCCTCTGGTGTACTACACACTTACTTTTACTTGCCTCTGCTAAGCTGATAACTATTTCTCACGAGAATTGAGCATGCCCACAAAACACCAAAACATACAAATTATATTAAGCTACACTAACAGAAATTATTCACCAACTCACATCACTATCCGTAATAGCTTATTAGTGCTCACTTGCCTGCAGGCATGAGAAAGGCTGTGTGCATGTGATGCAGTTCCAGCAATTTTCCATTCATTAAACACAAATGCTTAGCCTATTGTGCACAGAACTACTTTACATAAAAAAACTATGCGTTAGAACACAGCTACACACACTAGTCTTTCTTAAAAGTTGTAACGAGAACTACCTTTAATTCACAACGCCTCCCAGATTTGCTAACTTGTGAATAACTGCTGAAAGTTATTGGACCTTTTAAGCCTACTGCGATTAAAGTCTATTAGTTCTCAGTTCACGAAGCACCACTATTGGCTGATTGTCCTCTGAGCTATGTCCCATGATAAATGTGCATACATGCATAGAGACAGATTTATCAGAAACATTTAACTAGGTGACAGGTAACTCAAAGCATCTCTCGTAAATGTTTAACGGCAGGCAATTGTGTTAAGTGGTTCGACATGTGAAAAGTTCTCTCTACATGAAAATAAGATTTCTTTGTTCAGTATTTACCATAGCTAAAAAGATCCTCCAAAGAGTTTTACTTGACAAATGAGAATGTAAACACACACTGAAAAAATTTTGATAGGTGGCACTATTGCCTTAGCCCTTATATAAATGGCACTAGACAGTTCTCCATTTATTACCCATCACTTTTTTACAGCTGGAACTATTTCACAATAATGAGCACACATGCAGACACATTTCACTGAACCAACACATAAACTCGACTAATCAAGGAGCCTAAACTGAATTCAACTCTAACTCAAAGCAGCTTCAATAATTGCATATGCAATGTTTAAGGCATAACAATATTAGTGGTGCAAAGCATGCTGTGATAAAATAGGTTGGTTCAGCAGTCATTAGGACTACTAAATCTTCACTCCGGAGAATTTGTATGCTCAATGAACATTCACACAGACAACACACACTAGCCAATAAATGAATCAGGTGGTCCAAGCAGAAATCAACGCCCACACATTGCTTTTTCTAGACTTATTCTATTGGCTGTAATTCTGCAACATGAATAGAGACACACAGATATATCATGAAAAAGTAACCTAGTATACAGTCATTACCTACCACTAAGCTGATTCTATGCTGGAGTATATTATTAATCAGCATAGGAGCAGACACCAGTAACGCATTATTACACTCGCAAGTTGAACTAGGCCACAAGGACAATCAATGCTGTGACATACAGCACATCCGAATTGTTTCAACTGGTCCAAGTTGCACAGCATGGTTAGATTGACTTAGTACATTCTGGGGAAAAACTTATTTCTACAGTTATTCCCTACCTGTACTAAGCCGATTAAGCAGTGGAACAATTTACATGAATGAAGAGCACGCACACAGACGCTCATGCATGCAAACATCTACATGCACCTACATACAAATCAAATTCGGAAGCCCTAACAGAAATTAAAGAATCGAAATACCAGCATCTCAAATGTTTAATTTCATCTAAAAGTATAACTATTTCCAAAGCAAACTTTGTAGCTGTCAATTTGCAGCTGCCTTATAATAACTTATATAAAATTGGTCAATTAAATCTAGTTGCATAGTGTGACTAGATGTAGAAGTAGGAAATAATTACTTTTAGTCAATCCTCCCCTGATAATTAGCACATTGTGCTACTTTGTCCAATTGAGTGCATATGCAGACAAACTAACAAGTCTCTACAGCTTCTGGCAAAATAAATGAGGCACTAATTGACAGTAACAGATGTCTCCAATAATCGCTTCACTAGCAGCGCTTACTTAACGTCTAGGCAATTGGAATGACTTAGTCGTAATTTATAAATTAAAAGCAGGACTACAGAAATCCACCCTTGAGCAAATGGAACGAATGAGGTGCAGAAGTTTTATACCTAGCTAACAATGAAGTTCTGAAAACCATATGCAATAAGCCAGGCAGCGAAGCTGTTTTATATAGAGGAACAATCTGAAGATGACAAGGAAGTAATGTAGAACTTGCTGTGCTTCACAATTATTCTCAAAAACATTTTTAGTGATCTGGAAAAATACCAACATACAAATGCATAAGAAAGGTGCCATAAGAGAGTGAAAGAAATATGTGTTCACCATAAGTGATAGTGATGATAGTTGGAAACAACAGTGATGGAAGTGATTTCAGGTGCATACTTTGGAGCAGGAAAAGTACTTTTTTAGAGTAGCCATAAGTGTTTTCAGAGTGGAAAAATTGTTACTTTGGAGCACCTATAATTGTAAATCAGAGCATTGTCAAAGTATCTCAAATAGATATGAAATATCTTTCAGACAGCAGTCAATGTTAATTCACAGAATCTAATATATATCACGCAACAGTCAATTTGAATTTGCAGAATCAAACAATCAACGGGATGGCTGGTCATCGGAATGTGCAGTGAAGGAAGCTTTATATTCAAGATACTAGTATTTGTGGCAGAAATCAAATGAAGCCGGCCGAAGTGTAAACACAGTCCCACAGAAGTGTTGCCCAATAAAAGATCAACAGTTTGAAATAACAGCAATCCAGCTGATTTTCAGCTATCATGAGTCCCGACTTACTGAAAAAAGAACAACCTGCCAAATGAGCTCTGTGCTTAATGTAAACAGTTCATGTTGCATAATGAACGTTGTAGTGAATAATGCTGCACACTAGGGGCATACTGGGATTATAGTATGCATTTTTTGTTTCTTTAGGACCTATGAGCTTTAGGGCCTTATACCTTTGCTTTTGATCCACTGGGTGGGGGTAAGGTTTAACTAAGTTTTTAAATATGAAAAAAATCAATGCCTAACCATAATTTGTGGTGCCACCAAGCGCTGATTCATATATCTCAGAGAACTGATAATTCAAACGAAATTCAGAGGACCCTTCGAGTTTGAACGAGTCAACTGTAGTTACCAAAAAAAAAATTACCCGAACGACAATCGCTTAAAGAGACACTAAAGGCAACTATTAAGCCGACATTGATTGTTGTAATAGCGGTTCAGAAAAGTTACTTTTGGGCCAGGAAAGGGCCTATTTTGAAACAAAATCACGTTTCAGTTGTCCGCATCGGGTTAGCGCACTTCAAATTACCCGCCTCAAGAAGCGAACCGACTAGACCGATTCACGTCACTATGTTGCCCGGCTTTACTGCGCTAGTAGCAGACCAGGAGCAGCGGAAGCGACAGCAGCAACAACGGCCATTGATCGATTTCCCGCCATTGGCTTCGAAATTGCAGACGCGTTTTGTTTCAACTGCGCACCACTAGATGACACCCCCTGTCCCGGGTAAACACGCGAAAATTGAATTTTCGGTTCACTTGCCCGATTCCTCATAGCAACGGCCGGCGGTTCTTTTTCCCATGAATCAAACAGAAACGAACAAGCAGCATTTTATCGCTTACTAGTGATTAATTGTAGGCGGTCGCTCTGATGTCATCGGGATCAAATTGAAAATGTCCTACTACGACGCTCGTGCTAATGTGCATTTACTTAATTTCTCGGTAAGTTGGGCACTGTTGATAATATTGTCGTTTCAGATGTCATACATTGAGCTTTCACTCTGACGTAAATTATTTGACTTTAGTATCCCTTTAACAAGGATCTGGCTTTCCAGAACAAAAAATTCTCCAATAATAGTTCTACAAAACTCAAAACGCAGAACACATGGCACAAAAACAAAATTTTGGAATGCCGTAATAAAATCAATGAAATACCAATTCATTCAGCTTTCCCTTGGCACGGTGCCACCATACTGACATTATCGTGAAGAGTAGATCGGAACTGAAGAAAGCCACTGAGCTGCATTTCTCTGATAAAGAATTTTCGTTTCCTTAGTTTCTAGCTCCATTTTTTTAGCTTTCATTTTATGCGCAGTTGCTGTCAGCCATCTGTGCCAATTAGAAAACAAAGATATAGCCATTCTATTTTTACCATTCAGATCCTGAGACATTAGTGAACGCCGTACATTTGTCCGTATTTGTATGCGCATCATTTTATCATTGGATTTTCGAGATTGAAGCAGTCTTGGTAGATAGACACCACCACGAACGGCTCACATTTAGAAAAGCGGGTACTGCGTGCGCGAATAACCGCGACGTTCAAGACGTAACGTACTTCGTCTGCCAACTGGGGAAAACAAAGACGCCAATTTGAACATGTCTGCTTTCAGTTTGCTGCAATGTTGGTAGAACACGAAGGAAATAATTGCGAAAGCAACTTGCACCTCAAGATTTTTTCCCAACAAATCGATGTTATCTTTTATTGCAATATTCAAACTTCGCCGCGCCAACGTGCCAGTCGCGTCTGCCGAAATCATTCGCTCCGCGACAGCGCCACCGCGCCATTTAAGACATGGTCACACCCCCACTAGTCGTGGTTTTCAGCGGAAACTACAAAAAAGTGCGCCCTGAAACAAAATTTCAGTAAAAAAAAACAAGCCATAGAAATCGACGGCCGCAAACTCCGCCCACCACCGCCATTACGCCACGGCTGGCCATGGCGCGTGTGACGTCATGAGTTTGAATGAGCGCAGCTATGGCGGCCAGAAGCACAGCGCAGCTGCAGTCTATTAACGAATTCGAACCGCTGCGAATCGTTCAATTTATCTCGACTTCACACGCAGCTGAGCACGGACCAATAGTGTTCCCCGGAATGCAAAGGCTCGCACTGCTAGTCGCCTTGTTATGCCACTCTTTGCGAGTGCTCCGTGAAGCCCGACTCTCAAGCAGCCCGCGTGTTTTATAAGAATGTGCAATTTTAATTCGCTGCATCTTTGTGCTGCGCATTCCCATATATCACCATTTTTTACACTGCAAAAAAAACAACGAATTGACTTGCACGCAAGGTACCTACAAAATAAAGACTGCCGCAGCGCCAATATATGCCTGAAAGAAGGGCTTCACAGCGTGAACATTCAGGTTGCAGTAAAGCCACATTTACAGAGATTAGGGTAACGCGCGTAGAAATTATGCGTCAATTCGTTCCGCTTTGAATGCTCCCGACGTTCTGAAAACAGAAATTACATTAGTGCGGAAAAGTAACTTCGAATCCTGTAACATTCGATCGAAATTTTTCAAGAGTTCCAATATTCGCTCATGCCTAGTTTTCATCTTTCGCTGCAATGAAACGCTGAAAAGGGAACTAATCTAGGAGAAGCGACACTGAAAAAGTGATTTTTTTTTTCGAAACACTTAGAAATGGCGTTTCAATGTAGAGCCACAAATTGGCGGCAGTAGCACACGCGCATAACTCGTGAACGTGTTCCCACTAATTCGCGAAGCTTTTATCGTTATTACTATGCTATATCAAATACAAGCATTTCTCAAAATTTAAGTTAACGCTCAGCCAAATTACATACACGAGTTAAAACGTCTACGTTTACGTAATTGAAGCCGTTTTGATCAATAACATTTTAAAACTAAACGAGCACCTCACGACTACAAAACAAAAATTGGCATTTTGGCTACCCTGATCGGAGCTCTGTTCATGAGTTTCATTGCAAACATTTAGAACAATGGATAAACAAAGCTCCCGACACTGAGACAAACGTTTTTGTTAACATGGTACTGGTGGGCACCGCTCATTTTTTTTACAGGCACGATATTGAAAAAAAAAAAAAGCGTTGAAACTAAGAAAGCATTGTCACCACACCTCTACGCACGTCGCCGCGAGCAGCCACTGCCCGTGCGTGGGGCTCAAATTGCACGTTGAAACCGTACGTACACGCTTTAGAAACGACAAGACGAGTTCTCGGTGATCGAAGTGACTGTTTTCGGGAAATGAAAGTAAATGCTAGTTTAGAGCAGCTACTTTGGTGTTTTAGGAGCAGATACTAAATTCGCGACACTGATTACAGAGCACTGCCGAATTTCGCAAACATTAACATACATTATGAAATATATTGAACAGAATGTAAATTTCATGAAGCAAACATGACAAGTTGTCAGAAATCTGCTGTATAATGAGCTACAGTTTAAATACTAGTATTTGTCGCACAAATCGACTCCAACCAGAAAGGCTGAGTGCCACATTTTTAGAAGTCACCACGGCCCCTAAAAACTTCCCAAATAAAAGTTTAAGACGATGCGAGATAAAGCCACTCCATTTTCACCTTTCACCACACTAGCCTAAATTTCTATAGCTGAAAAAAAAAAAAGAAGTCAGCCAAATCAGCCATATCCTCAATACGCCAATTCTCGTCTCACTTATGAGTCGGTCAAATTTCCGGAGCCCTCCACTACGGCGTCTCTCAATCAAATAGTGGTTTTGGGACGTTAAACCCCACAAATCAATCAATCAATCATCTTATGAGTCGGTCAGACGGTAGGAAGTTCGTCATTCTCGTTCTTTCACTGCTGCTTTGGTGCAATTACAAAAATTGCTGTCTGGAGCAGCAGTTCTTTTTAGAGCATTTTAGAGCAGCACTTGCAAACTACGCAACTAGCGAATGCTTGCAATGCCAACCACCTTAATTGCAAAAAAAAAAAAAAACTGGTCTACCAATGACAGCACGAAGAAGCAAAGGATGTATTTCCAAAACTCACTTCACGGGCAAGGCACGTGCAAAATGACTACAGCTATACTTATCAAAGCAGGACCAAAGCCACAAGAGAGGGGGGGGGGGGGGAGTCCTGGCTTTTCACACTCGAATTTTTTTACGAAGGGGAGTTTCTCTCGAAAACAATAAAAGCTGTTTTACTACATAATCGAAAACCTTCAGCAAATGGCTACCTTCCCTGAAATGAAAAATGTTCCTGTCTACGAGTTTCATTGTGGATCTCTAAGCTCGTTGGGACGACAAAAAGAAATGCGGCACCGATAAACTGCAAGTTTATACGAGCTTCGACCTAAAAGTCTACAATGAAATTCAGCCGCTAGTTACACGTTTAGGCTCATCAAGTGACCGCCCCCCCCCCCCTCCCCTAAGGACGCCTCTAAGACAGTCAGTAATAGCACATAAAATAAATTAGTTAAATACCATTATTACCCTAGCCGGCTAACTTGAAAAAAAAAAATTCCTCGGCCCCTTGACGGTCTCCTCTGCTACTCGCAAAAATATCCTACACAGTAGGCACGAATAGCGCGCGTAACAAACGTAAATAATTATAAGCCAGCTCATTAGGGAGGGAAATGCCCCTTACTCACCTTCGAAGAGTCAAGATCGCCGAACAAAGCTTCCGTGCGAGTAGGATCCACAAGTCCACAAAAGTCCTTAACACTCGCACAAGCACACACCGGCGAGAAAAGTTTTCGGAAAACGCGCACCACGTCAACGTGTCCAGTCACTCGAAGCAAAAAAAAAAATCGCGAACAAAACGTCTTGCATTGGTTGCAGATCGACGTGAAGTATCCTTCCGCAGAGCGCCGACCAAGTCGACCGCACGGCGAGTCGGACGTCCGCGCGGTCTCGCAGGACCACGACCTCGCCGCCGACGAGCACGGCCAAGCCCTGCGCGTAGTTCCGGTACAAGATCTCAGAAGAAAGGAATCAATCAAGAGCGCGACATTTCGGCAAAAAAAAGAACTCACCTACGCCACGTGTTTTGGCCGGCGCGACGTCCGAGGTCAGAAGCACAACCTGCGCAAGTACCCGCAACCCCCGCACCTCTGAACGGAGACATCGTAAAACAACCGCCAATCTGGACTCACCGGCGACACGTCTTCCCTTGGCCGAGTCTTGAGAGAAAAGGAGTTTTCCCGCGCGTTCTGCGTCTTTTATACCTCGCATGTGACGTAATCTTTTGTCCCTATACGGAGGTACTCATGGGTACATCAGCCTAAGCACTGCGAAGGCAATGAGATGGAGAACGAAGGGGACGGAGTTTCCTCGAATTTCCCCCATTCGTCATGGTGCGAGCTCTTCCCGCCAAAATAATGGCGGCGGGAGTTCCCTAGACCCCTGAACGGCTCGCATAACCTTCATTTCTCGTCGCATCAAAGCGACGAAACCGATTCCTAATCGAATCAAATGCAGTATGAGACCTTCGGACATCCAGTGGTCGTGCTTCGGAGGCCTTTCGACGCGAGGATGGCAATTATTTGACGGATTCCCTGTCGGCTGCCACGCCGCTAAGACGGATTTCCTGTCGACTACCGTGCTGCTAAGACGTTAAAATTCGCGTTGAATTCTAAATCGGGCGTGTTTAAAACTCGTCCCTAGTCTTCAATAGGCGGGATTCGATCGTGTCGCGATTGTAGATGAACTTTGGGCGCACCCATTTCGAGAAAAAGATGCGATTTTCACGCCACAGAACGATGCTACACGTACAGGTGTCACGAACATACGTTGCACATTAAAAAGAAAACAAAAACGACAACGAGCTGTAATCGAGGTGAAAGCATGATTAACTATCAGTACGCATCCCGTTCTGTTCCATAGTTCCTGTTATTTCTTGTACGGGAACGCTGAAAACTATCATGCACTCGTCGACACGTTCGAATCGTCCTCGTCTGTTCAAGAACCAGCGTTTAAAGAGGAAATGGGGTGACTTCGACTTGATCGTTCTATAACTACGGCCAGCGCGAACACACTCAGTCGACGCTGCTTGTTATACTGCGCGTTAACGACTCCCCGAATAAACATATCGAAGCGCGCGTAGCCTATTATAGAGCAGCCGCGAAATCACAGGCGGCCCCGTCATGGCGGACCGCGTCTCCGGAGCCGGGCGGGAAACCGACCGACAAATAACACGCGGCTCGCGTCTCTGTCCCGTCACTGGTCGAGACGATGTCGCGTTCGGCTTGATCGCGAGTCAATAGCGCTTATTTCGGTCGCATCTACGTTGCGTAAAAGTGTCAGGGCGGCGCCAAACGCGAGAGCGCTAACGGTGTTTTCACTGCATACGATCGTTGAGGAAGCCGTGGCGGGGGGGTCCATCTCCGCGAGCAGCCATCTTGACGCGGTTCGATTTGCTCTTCGATTTCACGAGAAGGTTCGCGTCGGTTAACGTGTTAATCAACGCCACGAAGGGTCCATACTGACGCCTGCGACGCCTTTTACGTGCCAATAAACTGTTTAGGAGCGTACGCGAACGTTGTAACGACGAAATTGTATTAAAACACGCAACTGAACCCCCCCCCCCCCCAAAGAGATCCGTTATAGATGCGGGAGCATCCATTGTTACATTCTTATACATCAAGTACACACGACGAAGTGCGCGTTTATTTTGCATTCGCCCCGTGTTGTGTACACGAGAAGTACGTGCGTTGCTCTAGTAATTGTCCCAGTAATGATCAGTGAACAGATTACGGTAAGTTTATTAAACGGCAAGCACGATCACAGTGTGTTCTCCTCGTTGTGGTAACAAAATGTGTCGCTTTGTTTTTCATCGAGTGCGTGTTTAATCGAAGAGTCAGTGGGCGCGGCATGCTTTGAAACAACGTTTAAAAAATGAAAAAGAAAACAGCGCACGTGATCTCAAATTCAAGCGGAATATGAATATTTCTTTTCGAGTAGGAAAATCTCGGCTCGACAGTCTCTTATTCTCCGAGAGCGTGAAAAGGCGCGAACCCTTCAGCTTCACGCTCTCTGCACTAAGCGTGTACAGGCCGAGTTCGGCTCTCTCTTTATTTGTCAATCCTCGGTGAAACTTCCGACGCGGCACGGTTGACCTCGCGAAAGGAGCCTCTCTCGGTCGCCGCTGACCGCGGCGACAACACAAGAATCGAAGCTCGATTCCAACCATATCCCACGGCAAACCAGCGGCGACCGCGCTCTTAAGTACTCGTCGTCTAGCGTCGCACCGACTCGATTTCGAGCAAAGCGAACGCAGCCTTTCGCTCCGAGGCCGCAGAACACCAGGCTGTCTCGTGCGTGCGTGTTCACAGATATCTCTCGACTTGGCGCCCGCCTCTACGGCGGGCGCAACGTACCGACCAGTTCAAACCGCATCCCCACTGGCCTCCCTCCTACTAGCGACTTCCTAGGTACACATCTCTAACGGAGAAGGCGAAACGCGGGGAACGTGCGGGTTCCGCGATTACCCGCAACTCTTACGTCACGATTCGAATTTGAATTTCGGCGCGCTGTGCTGGCTGTTCATTGGACCGTGACTCTTAATGACCTCCTCTGGTCCTCAGTCTAGCAATATCGGCTGTGCACGCCATTCTGACGTTTTTTCGCGTTTTTTTTTTTGTTAACCTTTATAGTTTGCAAACTGAGTCGTGTGAAGGAAGGAAGGTAAAAATTGAAATGTATGACCATAGCCTCCTAGATTTCTCTTGCCTGCCGGATAAGCGCGAAACGCCGGTCATCTATGGCGGCGCTACCTACGTAGGGGTAAGGGTCTTTGTACTTGGCCTTTGAGATTGGCAGTTTTGGCGTTTGCTAATTTTAGAGGCTATGCCTTGAATTGAACGGGTTGCCTGCTGATTGAGCGCAAAAAGCCTGTCATCTATAACTGTAGCACTTAAGTAGGGTTAATAATAATTACGTTTACGCCTTTTTAAAACTATTCACGTTATTTTCGTTGCATATAAGGTCCAAAAACGTAAAAACTTATTTTAAGACACCCCTACTTAAGTGGCGCCACTATCATAGATCTGACGACGGTCGCTTCCTAAAGAAATCTAGGAGGCTATAGTATGACTGGCTGTGTGCCACGGTAAGCTGTTTCGTGCAGGGGGCGCGGGCCGTACGCATGATATCGCGGTTGGGGAACTTAGGGATGTTTGGACAGTGAGAGTGGCGCTCGGCTCTGCAGGCGTCTTGCTGGTCGAGCGCGAGGAGTTTTTCGCTTGTTTCCGTGCTGTTTACACTTGATTGGAAATCGGGACCGTTTTCTTTCTCTTCAGCGACGCTTCAACGCTTATCGATGCGCCGTGGATGTGGCGGGCTGTCCTGGCGCCCTGGGGCGTATACGCGAAATAGGGAATGCGCGACACCACCTTAACAATAACGCGTGCTTACTCAATCAAGGTAGACTCGAGATGACTAACTGTAGGTCGTACAACATGCGGCTAATCGGAAACGTGGCCGACAGAAGGGAAGGGCAGGAGTGCACCTATATGAGTTCTCGTCGCAGTCGTGTACATTTAACCGGCAACGCTTGATCGTTGGATGGAAAATGGTTGTTGTACACGTATTGTGTAACTAAATTGCGAGCGCAGGTTAATACCAGTGTCCAACTGTGCTATGCTCGCGGTGAATACCGATTTCAGTAGAGATCATACAAACAGTGTTGAACTCTTCCCTTCTTCAGCTTGCGTGAACGAAGCGAACCACGATCGCGAAACGGTTCGATTCGGATCGGATCCCATCGCGATCAAAAGTACACGACACCGGTTTGGTCGCAAACATTATTACTTAGGAAGAGCTACGCGTCGTCCGGCGGAACATCTTTAACCAGTGGCAGTTTCATCACTTAAATTGAACCCCCCTCTCGTCCCACGTTGGGGGGGGGGGGGAGCATGGTTAACTCCTTAAAATTTAATTATCACCTGTGTACCGTACTTTGCGACTGTGGTGCTCGGCTATTGAATAGAAGATCGCCTGTTTTTGAACGGCTGCCATGGTCACATTTCCATTGAGGCGAGATGATCGCATTGATGAGAATATACTCTAATGAAACGCGGCTTATAAAATTATACAACTTACGTTAACGAATAGCAGAAAACCCTCCCTCTCGACGACATGAAAAGGCTCCGTGTCTGTGAAAATCATGTTCAGCATGGCGTCATCGGGAGCAGCCTTTCGATGGGCAGGCATGGAGCTGCGGCGAAGGCGGACGTTATTTTCGGCTGGTTTTGACAGCCCTTTCTCCCGTGCTTTCTTTTGAGTTCCCGAATTAAATTCGATGATACTCCGACTACAGCGTCGTCTGTAGTTTTGGAGCAAAGTTTGCAGCGTGCAGCCTATTCGTTTTCTCAGCGTGTAGTTTAAAAAAAAAACTGTTTCCAGTGTGCCGTGTTCGCAGGAGCCAGTGTGGTTGTGCGTTACGGTATGCTTCCCTAGCCACCAAGAGGCGCTGGGCGCCAGCGAGGCGACAGCGGCAGCGCCAGCCCCCCCTCCCTCCCCCCCCCACCCCACGCCGGAACAGAGTATGCGAACGTGGGGTTTCTTCGGTGCGCATCGTCGCGTCGAGATTCCGGAGAGGCGCCGACGTGTTCTTCCGTGGTTACATGTGCCCCCCTCCCCCCCCCCCCTCCTCGCTTCGGCTGCGAACCTATGCTTTGAAAAAGTTTATGCTCTCTTCCTGGTACGAAGGGAGATACCACACAGTTCATCGTGTACCACTCTGCGCTGCGCTGACCTTCAGACCTTCGTCGACTGAGTTTCGGGCAAAGGCGCCCTTGTGTCTGGACAGGGGGGACAGTACTGCAAAAGGGTGTGTGTGTGTGTGTGTGTGTGCGGGGGGGGGGGAGGGGAGGGGTGTATGTGGGAAGACGGCGGGCAAGCTGGAAAGCTCGCAGTCAACACGAGCTCTGAGCCAGCTGTCCGATGCGCACTACAACTTGGAGAAGCGCTTTTTCGTCTCAGTCGCGGGCGGCGACAGCAAGCAAAAAGAAAAAAAAAATGAAGCTTCATGCTTGATTTTGAAATTCTTCATCTTGAAAGAACACCACACACAGACACACACATGCGCGTACACTCACACGTACACACACGCGCGCGCGCAGGCAAGCACACATACACGCACGCAGCACACACATACGCACGCACACACAAACACGCGCGCACATACACCAAAGACTATAGACTGACGATTGTCTGTGTCAAACCATCCTCAGTACTTCAGATCTTTGCCTTCTTTTCCCAGCGGGGTATAAATTCAAAAATTTAATTTTTGTGTCCTCTTTCTTCTGTGCTTTTGTTTCATTTCGTTACCTGCCGTGCGATCTACCCAAGGATGAGCGGCAGCTCGAGCGCTCGGGTTCGAATCTCGTTCACTGTATCTTTACGGAGCCGATATCCAAGGACACCCTTAGATATGTGAAATCTCTTTTATTCGATTCTGCGAAATGCGTTTTCAGGCCCAATGGACGTCCGACTCTGCCCAGGCGGTGCTGCGAAAAACGCTGCCACCAGCGCCCCCATCAACACGCCGGCCATAAATGGGTGGTGCAAAGAGAGCCGCCCGCAAGCGAACGTGCATAGGCCCTCCTGTTTCGTCGTTCTTGAGGCGCGGTTTCTTGAAAATCAAGGACCTGCAAGCTTCTTCCGTCAATCCAACCTCGCTTACGAAAAGTAGGAAGCTCATCAAAGCAAACTGTGGGTACAACGCAAAAGATGTTTCAGTTATTTCGGGGTGCTGCAATTCAAGTGCTGCGAGCATCGCATGACATCGAGTTCGAGGCAAACACTCTGACGTGCGTTCTTCGACGCCTAAATGCGTTAAACTTGGGCATACACATGACCAAGTACATGCACGAGCAATCAATCTTACGATCAGTGGTACGAAGCTCGCTTTATCCGGCACGAATGGCCCTGACGATTTTCGTCTTTGCAGCTGCATTCTCTATCGATCTCTTGCTTCGTGTGCGTTGAACTGTTCATTCATTTTATTCATTCATTTTTGGGGTTTAACGTCCCAAATCCACCATATGATTATAAGAGACGCCGTAGTGGAGTGCTCCGGAAATTTCGACCACCTGAGGTTCTTTAACGTGCGCCCAAATCTGAGCACACGAGCCTACAACATTTCCGCCTCTATCGGAAATGCAGCCGCCGCAGCCGGGAATCGAGCCCGCGACCTGCGCGTCAGCAGCCGAGTACCTTAGCCACTAGACCACAGCGGCGGGGCATTTTGAACTGTTTACTAGAGTATTAAGTTGACGGTCGTCTTCCGTTTCTATATAGTGCAAATAGTGTGATACATGCGTGTCCACTTTCTCAGCGAACAACGAGAGGCAAAACTGAGGCCTCCGAGATAGCTCTGCCAATCGCAGAGACAAACGGCAAAAAAAAAAAAAAAAAAGCCTAATTGTGGTCGCGATCATTTTGCGATATACCTGTGTGACGTAAGTGTTCACAATTTCTAGTTAAAGCAGGAACTTAGAGACTTCAAAGCCCAACGTGCGTAATGCTGCGCAGTGGCGACCACTTCAGATTATCAGTGGTCGCAGCGTGTGCTATGTTTATCGCGCACGTCACCCGTTTACTATTGCACAGCGCGCAACAGCGCGGTCAGTGGCTCTATTAAACTTCATAATGAAAGTTACCACGGTTCTCCGTGGTAACGATCGGGCCCATTATCATATCACTTACATCATCACACTTTCTCATGTGGCTGGCTGTGGAGAACGCGAGTGTTTCGCTTACCCAAACGTTTGCGACGGCCCGTATCCAGCGTTCTCGCTGTTCTGCTTCATAAGAGCTGCAGAAATCAGCAAAACTGAAGTCCTTTACCTCCGTGGCAATCCGTAACGCAACAGTAGCGTTGACTTGGGTATACGTTTGACTGGGGTAGACAGACAGACAGACGGACGGACGGACGAACGAACGGACGTTTGGTTGGATGGACAGATACATACATACATAC
The DNA here is from genome assembly GCF_013339725.1 of Rhipicephalus microplus. Taxonomy (NCBI): domain Eukaryota; kingdom Metazoa; phylum Arthropoda; class Arachnida; order Ixodida; family Ixodidae; genus Rhipicephalus; species Rhipicephalus microplus. The sequence continues at coordinate 173,914,772 of NC_051167.1, forward strand.
ATACATACATACATACATACATACATACATACATACATACATACATACATACATACATGCATGCATGCATGCATGCATACATCCATACATACATACATACATACATACATACATACATACATACATACATACATACATACATACATACATACATACATACATACATACATACATACATACATACATACATACATACATACATACATACATACATACATACATACATACATACATACATACATACATACATACATACATACATACATACATACGCGCAAAGTCGTCGAAGTTCGCCAAGAAATGCTTCGCATTTAAAAAAACGGTTGCGTGGTCAACCCACAGAACACCTGCCACTGTCAACCGAAATGTGTTCCTGTGTAAAACAAAGCTTGCTTCACTGCAGTACAGCAGCGCTGCGCGGGCAGCATGTTGCATGTTTATCGCAATGTCAGCGCATCATGGTATACCCATAATTTCTGGGTTTCGTAAAAAAATTTATAAGAGGCACTTTGGTGGAATTCGCGTTGTATAATGCGAATCTTCGATTGCCGGTTGATCCAGCAATCAGCGCAGTTGCACTGCTGGCTGAGTTCTTGCCTGCATCGCCTGATTCGAAAACTGAATTCGAAAGCTTCGAAAATCATGTATTCCGACCTGAACACATCGCGATTTCCGCTGCACTGGCCGTTAATAAATTTTCTATTTAACCAGAAAAAAATAGGCGAATGGTAGCTTGATGACGTAGCTGACGCAGTGAGGAGCAGGTGGACATGCTGCCCGCGTGTCATTTCTGTGTTGCAGTGAAGACGTCTTGTTTTTCGCAGGCGCGTATTTTAATTAAATACTACATAACTGAATGCAGAAACAGCGCAACCTAGAAGTAGTTACCTCGTAACTACGGAAGAGAAAAAATCAAGGACAGAAAACAGCGCTGACTTTCAACAAAGATTTAATATCGGAGTGGTGTACATATATAGGCGAAAAACGTGAAAATTGGGCATGCGTAGAAGGGTGCAGGAAAAACCACTGCGATACAATGTCAGCAAAACTCTTGTTTCTTGTTGAATTGGCTGAAAACTAATACACGTGTTGCTTAAAAAAGATCGAAATACGCAATCTCTTTTTGCAACAATGCAACCGATGGGCAACGTACACATTTACCATCAAACTTGTTTATTTGATAAGCTTCAATTATCTCACGCGTGGCCTGCGAGTTGTGCTTGCTTAATACCTAGCAACGCTGAAAAACTAGCACGCAGCCACAGTTTCGGCAGTGGATTCCGAGGTGTCCTTGAACTACGTTGTGCACATTATTATTGTGCTCTCTTAAACGGTCATTAAGGCACCTTCCGGTTTGCCCTATGTATACCATTCCGCACGAAAGCGGAATGAGATATACGACACGATTAACGCAAGGTACAAAACGCGTTCTGTGTTTAACAGTGCATCTTCCTCTAATTGTATCGCAGTGGTTTTTCCTGCACGCTTCTACGCATGCCCAATTTTCTCATTTTTCGCCTATATATGTACACCACTCCGATGTTAAATCTTTGTTTAAAATCAGCGCTCTTTTCTGCCCTTGTTTTTTTTTTTTGCTTCCGTAGTTACGATGTAACTACTTCTAGGTTGCGCTGTTCCTGCATTCAATTGTCCTACCAACTTGCCCAAGTTTCCACGCTTCATAAATACGACAGCGTTTTTTTTTTTTTTTTTGGTGGCAGCAGTGAGTTTTTCTATTCCTTCGTGTTTGTGACAAAATCAAGACTTGGTATTACTGAAACACATAACCGTGGAGTTGCAAATTAGCCGGCACAGCAAACGACCAGCCCTGTATACTTCGAATGATTCCAAGTTCCTTGCATCTCATTTTTTGTGTGCTCACTTAATTCGAAAACCCGCTTTATTCGCATATTTCTCGTTGGCCCAGTGACATCGAATTAACAAGGTTTTACTGCTGTTACAAAGCAGTAACGAAGTCCTTGGGCCGGATGGCCCCAAGAGTGCCTTCCCGTCATCTCGGACATTCTGTGTGGGGGCGGGTCTTCACCTGCACCGGCTCTGTTTGGCCCCAAGCGTGCCTTCCCGTCGTCTCGGACATTCTGTGTGGGGGCGGGTTGTCACCTGCACCGGCTCTGTTTGTCTCGGCTGTGCGCTTTGCCTGCGGGGCAGTGGCTACGGCGGGCCCCTCTGGAATGTGCGGAAGGCCGGTTGTGTGCTACAGGAGGGACTGCCGTGAATTTCTCCTGCGTGGTCGCTTCCGAGTCCCCGCGCATGTGCCACGTGCATCTGCCACGTGTGTGAAGTGACACTTGTGTTGTGCTCTCCATGAGTAATTGGTTCCCTGAAGAGACATTCCGCCTATATATCTACGGAACTGCACGGCGAGGGAAGGGAGCAGCCCGCCAGAAGAAAACAGGAGAGTGTCGCGAGAAGAGTCGTCGTTCGGACGTTACTGTCCAACGTGTTGCAAATAAACGTCTTGTTAAGTTTTCCTTTACGCCTGTCCCTCTGCCTCAGCTCTCGAGAGTTCTGAACGTCCACGTGGCCTGCGGAATGACGACCACCACCCAGCTCCATGCTACCTACTGGGTCCGCTGCGGCCACCGACGCGGCTCGTAACAACTGGATGGCAGCGACTGGATTCTGCTCACGCCAAGTCGCAACAAGCTCGGGCCAGCATCGGGATCGTCTCCGCTGAGATCATGGCTGCAGGGTGTGGTGAGTGCTTGACTTTTTTTCACTGAGATTTTACCAGGCTTTATCTAGAGTTTTGTAGGAAAGGTGGTAAATTTGGATAACTACTCTACGTTGACCTGTGCATGGGAACGTAGCGTCCTAGTAGTAGTGAAGTTAGCAGCACTTGTAGCAATCATGAATCTGAAGGCACTGAAAAAACCGCTTTTGCTAGAGTTAGCTAAAAGTTTGGGTTTGGATGTTCGTGAGCAAATGAGAAAGCCAGAGATTATCGAGGCTATTGAGAACCTTAACGCAGACGACGACGAGCTCTTAGAGTGTCTAGAGCTGATAGACGAACATGAAAGGCGCAAAGCTGAAGAGAGAAGTGAGAGGCTCATACGCGAAGCAGCAGAAAGGGGTCTTGAGATGAAGCGCCTTGAAATCGAGCTGCTCAAGGCTCGAGGTAGTAGTGAAGGTAGCGAAGCGTCTAGCGGAGTAGAACGGAAGTCGTTCAGGATGAAATACCTAATGCAACCTTACCGCTCCGGAGAGGACATGGGTCTGTTCTTGGTAAATTTCGAGCGCACATGCGAGAAGGCGCGTGTTGCCAAAACGATGTGGCCGCACTGCTTGCTTACCCTACTACCCTGTGAGGCTGCCGAGGTAATTGCCCGCTTGACAAAAGAGGAAGCAGATGATTACGACCAAGTTAAGTCGAGCCTGCTAAAGAAATGTAGATTGTCAGCAGAAGCATTCAGGCAGAAGTTCCGTAGCGCCGTAAAACAGAAAGACGAGTCGTATGCTGATTTCGCATGCAAGTTAATGTCTAATATGAGGGAATGGCTCAAAGAGGCTAAGGCGTTCGAGCATAAAGAGAAAATCGTGGAGTGTTTCGGACTCGAGCAGTTTTACCGTCGTTTGCCCCAAGACGTTAGGCTCTGGGTGCAAGACAGGGAGGAGGTAAACACTGTGTCGAGGGCCGCGAAGCTAGCGGAGGATTTTGTTTCGCGCCGCGCGCTTGATAGAAGAGAAATTCCCCAGTGGGAGGGCCAAATCAAAAAGGCAACTGGGTGGAGGGGACATTCAGTCCAAGAGAATCGAGAGCGCAACACTGGTCCCGAAAAGCAACGGGAGGTAAGTAATGAGACCACGGTTGAGGAAAAGCACCAAAACAGTGCGTTTGAAAAGAGGCGACCACTTGTGTGCTATAAATGCCACAAGCCAGGTCACATTGCGGCCGTCTGCAAGAGTCCAAAAGTTGTTTGCTTCTCAGTCGACAGCGAGGGTGAAAACATGCGACTGCTGGAGCCATATATCAGAGAGCTGATAGTAAATGGAAAAAGAGTGTCGCGTGCTGCGGGATTCGGCAGCGACAATGGACGTGTTCCATCCCTCGTATGTTGAAGCTGAACATTTCACAGGAGAGTGCGCTTGGATTAAACAAGCAGCGGAACCATCAAGCGTATGCCTTCCGATTGCTAAGGTATGCATCGAGGGCCCCTTTGGCGCATTGCACACAGAGGCTGCAGTATCTGCTTATTTGCCAAAGCAGTATGCATACTTGTTTTCAAACAGATTCGATTGGTTACTAGGACAGAAGAACCTAGCGTACGGGGATGGGGTTGTGTGCGCGCTCACTCGCTCAAAGGCGCGAGAACTCGCAACTAGAGCCGCACCGCTCGATGTTCCCTCGAGAATCACCGAGAAAGCCGGAGACGGAGAGCCCACGAACACGGTAGACATGATCACAACAAGCACTGATCAAGTGAGCGATGAAGGCGCGGATGAAAACGAGGAAGGCCCTCTTGAATCTGGAAGGGTGTGTGAGGAAATGATTACTCCTGCATCTAGTAGCCTGCAGACTTTGCTGAGAGTGGATCGATCGTCCCTTATAGAGCAGCAAAGAGCAGACCCCACTCTTCAAAATATAAGGAGTCAGACTAATGAGGGTATTTCAAAGAAAAACGAGATGTATCAGAACAGGGCCGGGATACTTTATCGTAAGTATCTAGATCGCAGACGGGTGCAGTTTGATCAGTTAGTGGTACCGGAACGTTACCGCCGTGATCTTTTACACTTAGCTCACGGTAGCTCATGGTCGGGTCACTTGGGGGTCAAAAAAACGAAGGATCGCCTGCTGCAGGAATACTATTGGCTGGGTTGTTTACGGGAAATAGAGAATTTTGTCAGAACCTGCGACACCTGTCAGCGTGTAGGAAAACCAGGGGATAAGGTTCGTGCCCCAATGAAGCTCGTGCCAGTGATCACTGAGCCCTTTCGACGACTCGTGATCGACACAGTAGGGCCTCTTCCAACAACAACATCCGGTTACCGTCATGTCTTAACAGTAATTTGTTCCGCGACCAAGTTTCCTGAGGCAGTGCCTTTAAATGAACTGAGCTCGGTAGAAGTGGTAAACGCGCTGTTGTCTATTTTCGCACGCGTTGGTTTTCCCGCTGAAATACAGTCCGATCAAGGGACCGTTTTTACGAGTGCACTGACTACAACTTTCTTAGAGAAATGTGGAATCCGATTAATCCACAGCTCGGTGTATCACCCCCAGTCAAACCCAGTAGAAAAGTTACACTCGGTAATGAAACGCGTCCTTCGAGCACTCTGTTTCGAGCGCAAAGTCGACTGGGATGTGTGCTTGCCAGCAACCATGTTTGCGCTCAGGACTGCACCTCGTGAAGCCACTGGATTTACCCCGGCAGAATTGGTCTACGGTCGCTCTCTGCGATCCCCACTCCGTATTCTTCGGGAGTCATGGGAAGGGTGAGCGGAGGACCCTACGGTGGTTGAATATGTGCTAACTCTGCTAGAAAGGTTGCATAGAGCACAGGAGCTGGCAGGGGATGAGATGAGCAAGGCACAGGCTCGGGCCAAACGCTACTACGACAGGTCGGCAAGATCACGCCGGTTTGAAGCTGGAGATCAAGTAATGCGGCTGAAACCTTCACCAATGAATAAGCTAGATGTCCAATGGGAAGGTCCGGCGGAAGTCGTTCAAAGGCTGTCCGACACAAACTATCTGGTAAGGATGCCAGGTAGACGTAAGACGCAGCAGATCTACCACAGCAATCTGCTCAAACCGTATCGAGAGAGAGAGGTTGTCGTAAACATGGCGGTAAACGTGCCCGAAGAGCCACCACTAGATTTCCCCTTTTCGGAGCGGAAATAAAGGAGGGTAACGCTGGTCAAACGCTCAAGGCCATGGTTGAGGTAGCTGAGCTCACAGCTAACGAGAAGCGTGATCTAGAAAGCCTCCTGATAGAATATGAGGACATGTTTTCTGAGAAACCAGGCCGAACAAATTTGGTAGTGCATGACATAGAGCTTACGGCCACTCAGCCCGTGCGGTCAAAGGCGTATCGAGTGTCGCCGCGTCAGCGTGCCATTATTGAGACCGAGATTAAAAGAATGCTCGAGCTCGATGTGATTGAAGCTTGTGAAAGCGATTATACCTCTCCGCTTATATTAGTGGAGGTTCCTGGGAAAGATCCGCGACCATGCGCTGATTACCGGAGGTTAAATCACATAACGAAGGATCAGACCTACCCCATACCAAATATAGAGGAAAGAATTGAGGCAGTAAGCAGTGCTAAGTACATCTCTACCTTCGACCTCGTTCGGGGTTATTGGCAGGTGCCTTTGACCGAAAGGGCCAGCAGATATGCGGCGTTTATTTCTCCCATAGGAACATACCGCCCTAAGGTGTTGAGCTTCGGCTTAAAGAATGCCCCCTACTGTTTCTCGGCTCTCATGGACAATGTATTGCGGGGTTTAGAGGGGTTTGCCCTGCCTTATCTGGATGATGTAGCAGTATTTTCAGGGTCATGGTCCGAACATCTCACCCACTTGCGAGCAGTGCTTCAACGTTTCCGCGAAGCAGGTCTGACCGTGAAGGCTCGGAAGTGCCAACTTGGCCGAGCAGAGGTTACTTACCTGGGTCACATAGGGGGGCAAGGCCACCGCAGACCTTCCGATGTCAAAGTGGCGGCAGTTAATAATTTTCCGCAGCCCCGGACAAAGACAGATGTGCGGTCGTTCCTAGGATTGGCAGGGTACTACCAGCATTACATTCCCCGTTATTCAGAGCTGGCCAGCCCACTTACTGACGCTCTTAGAAAAACCGAACCTCAAATTCTGGAGTGGGATGAGAAGAAAGCGAGGGCATTCTTAGCGCTGAAAAATGCGCTCATAAGCCAACCTGTACTATGCTAGACCCTTCGTGGTTCAGTGCGATGCAAGTGACCGCGGCATGGGCGTAGTATTGTGTCCGAGAAACGACGCAGGAGAGGAACATCCCGTGCTATATGCAAGCCGCAAACTAACTGTAAGGGAGGAAGCCTATAGCGCTTCAGAGAAAGAATGCGCCTGTGTTGTATGGGCGGTTCAGAAGCTCGCATGCTATCTCGCGGGATCAGAGTTTATTATCGAGACGGACCACTGTCCCCTCACGTGGTTGCAAACGATGTCGCCTAAGAACGGCCGGCTACTTCGCTGGAGCTTGCTATTGCAACAATACTCCTTCGAAATTCGTTACAAGAGAGGCAAATTGAATGGCAACGCTGACGGCTTAAGTCGTTGTTTCTAGGGATCTTGATGGCGTCAGGTAATCTGGCTTGGGTATTTAGGTTCCATTTTTTTGTGTGTGTGACAGGTTTACAATTGCTTTTTTTGTATTTGTGCTTTATTACGACACGTGTTTGTGAATTTGAGCAGCCTATTTCAGGTTGGGTTGTTACAATTGCTGCTGCTATTGTAATGAAGAACAGGTCGTTTTGGATGAATTAAAAGCCTGGTGGGTCTCAGGAAGAGAGTATGGGTGCTTACCTGCTTGGCAGTTGTGTTTCTCGCGTGGTGGACACATGTGCTGTCTTTCGAGAAAGAATGTTGGCCAGCAGAGCGGGAGCCTTTCTCCAATTTTGGACGACGCTACCAGAGGCTGCAGATCACCAGGGTGCCAGGGGATTGCTGCAGAGCCGCATCGAGGTGTCCACGGCTTCAGCACACCAGCATTGTCTTCATCGACCTCTCCCCACGAAGGTGGATGACCTTCGTACGTCGAGGTCTCGGCCGGCCGCCGGGGAAGCTGTTACAAAGCAGTAACGAAGTCCTTGGGCCGGATGGCCCCAAGCTTGCCTTCCCGTCATCTCGGACATTCTGTGTGGGGGCGGGTCTTCACCTGCACCGGCTCTGTTTGGCCCCAAGCATGCCTTCCCGTCATCTCGGACATTCTGTGTGGGGGCGGTTTGTCACCTGCACCGGCTCTGTTTGTCTCGGCTGTGCGCTTTGCCTGCGGGGCAGTGGCTACGGGCGGGCCCCTCTGGAATGTGCGGAATGCCGGTTGTGTGCTACAGGAGGGACTGCCGTGAATTTCTCCTGCGTGGTCGCTTCCGAGTCCCCGCGCGTGTGCCACGTGCATCTGCCACGTGTGTGAAGTGACACTTGTGTTGTGCTCTCCATGAGTAATTGGTTCCCCGAAGAGACATTCCGCCTATATATCTACGGAACTGCACGGCGAGGGAAGGGAGCAGCCCGCCAGAAGAAAACAGGAGAGTGTCGCGAGAAGAGTCGTCGTTCGGACGTTACTGTCCAACATGTTGCAAATAAACGTCTTGTTAAGTTTTCCTTTACGCCTGTCCCTCTGCCTCAGCTCTCGAGAGTTCTGAACGTCCACGTGGCCTGCGGAATGACGACCACCGCCCAGCTCCATGCTACCTACTGGGTTCGCTGCGGCCACCGACGCGGCTCGTAACACTGCACTACATTTTGTGCAACGCCACACCTAAATGAAACAGTATGCTTCCGTGTCAAGTACTTTTGCCTAGCCGTGTGCTTGGTCATTATTTTGTTATAGTTTTTTTTTGCTCCAGCTGACTCGTAGTTACGGCGGCCAACAAATATACGGCGGCCAACAGTGGTGACGGCAGGTAATGGTTCGCGTTGCATTCGGATGTCTATAGCGCTGTATCGTTATCGCTGTAAATATTTCGAGGCACTGCCGGCCGACACACTCTCTTTCATTCTGTTTATTTTGTCTAGTTTAAATGCTTTCGTTAAGCACATTTCGGTGACTTCGACATAGGCGTATCAGCCGGGGAGGGGGGGGGGGTTGAGCCCCGCCATTTGCTACAGTGGTCACTCTTCGCAGCACGCTGGGGAAACCAACAAGTAAGGCGTAATTTTCCATCACAACAGTAATCGCTCAGTTATGGGAGAATGAAGTTGTTACGAGGATATGTTACAAACATAGCAAAATTATATATGTATGTATATATATATATATATATATATATATATATATATATATATATATATATATATATATATATATATATATGGAGGGGGGGGAATGTGTATACCTAAGGGCTCGTTTTTCCATGTTTTGACGCAATATTAATGAGATGTAACAGACAATAATGCCAAGAAATATATAAGGGAAGTTATTAGACCGAATTTTAATGTATATGTGAAGAAAGAGAAGTGGGTGAAACGATAGCTTGCCGTGGGCAGGAACCGAACCTGCGACCTTCGAATAACGCATTCGATGCTCTACCACTGAGCTACTACGGCGGCTATCCTCCCAGTCACTTTATTGGGTAGATAAGTGAATTTTAACGTAGGAGTGTCAGTCAGCGCCACCAGTAGCCATGGCGGCGAGTGTGACACACTCTTTATGAGCCTGTTTGGCGTCACGTAGCACGTGAACTTATTACGAGCTGGCAGCTGGCCAATAGCTCCTCGTATACCACCTAAAGGCACCAAGTCCGCCAGTAAGAGACCCTCGTTAATGAATAAGGGAAAGAAGCGCATACATAGGGGCTCGTTTTTCCGTGTTTTGACACAATAATAATGAGATCTAACAGACAATACGGCCAAGGATTGTATAGGGGAAGCTATTAGGCCGAATTCTGATGTGAATGCTCGGGGTGATGAAAGCGCATAGAATAAGGTCGCGTATTGTATACGCTTTTTAACAATAGATCATAGAGCGATTCTCACAATGCGATGTTTGTAAAAGGAAATTGCGATTGTTTTATTTACATGCTTTAATTGGTTTTGTACTTTCACGTCTAGTTTTCTTATGCGATCAAAATCTTGAAGTGAGACATTTCGCTTTTTTTTTTCAGGTGACGCCGACAATTGGAACTGCGCCTCACAACGACCGCTTTGTACTTTGGTGTGGCTACAATGCAAGACGGCTGGTTGCATTCAATAAAGATTTACTCTTTGTTTTTTTTCCTCATTTTTTTTATTGCGGGAAATAAACATCACCAGACGTATTGCATCTACTTTCTGGAATCGAGTGTTGCCTAGAGGACAGCTGCAACGATGGTTCTTGAATAATTCTTACAATCGTGTGTGTACTCATGCAGAGAAAAAAAAAACTAAGCTTGGTCATTCAGAATAGTAACCCAGAAACCTGCTTGCGAGTAAAAAACAACAAAAAGCGTCGTAGACACTTCAAAATTTCATAACTGCGCACGCTCAGCACCAAGACCGGAACTATTGAACTATCATAAGCACCCCGCCGTGGTGGTCTAGTGGCTAAGGTACTCGGCTGCTGACCCGCAGGTGGCGGTATCAAATCCCGGCTGCGGCGGCTGCATTTCCGATGGAGGCGGAGATGTTGTAGGCCCGTGTGCACAGATTTGGGTGCACGTTAAAAAAAAACCATGTGGTCGAAATTTCCGGAGCCCTCTACTACGGCGTCTCTCATAATCATATGGTGGTTTTGGGACGTTAAACCCCACATATCAATCAATGAGCTATCATAAGCGACCAGTTGGTGTCCCAACGCATTTCAAAAAAGGGGTACTTCGCTCGGTGGCAGTGGCCGTTCTTTAATGTAGGCACTGCGCCGTGTCGCCAAAGAGGCAGACAGAAATCAGGTTCCTTCTTCCCTCCTTTTTAAAGTCATTCAATCAATCCTTAATGGCTCTTTACGTAGTATTATCTATACTAATATGTCACTTCGCTTCGAAGGCCAGCTACGTCATCCTGCGGTTTACGCCATGACAGTGATGATCCCCGGATTCCTTTAGGACGGGGTGGCGGTTCGTCCTCGCAAGCCGGACCAAATTAATTGAAAGGCACCACCGCTGGACGCAGCTAAAGCTTAGAGGTGTTGTCGACTTCTTTCTGCGACGATGACTGGACGGCTGTCAGCAGCCACAACGATGGAACGGCCGTTGCTGTAAAGGTTGCTCGGATTATCGCTGCTAACTGCATCGCTCGAACAGGTGAGTTAACGTTTCTTTTGAGCATTCTGTTGACCGCACCTCGCGTTTATGGTTCTTTCCAGCCTTGATAGGGTTCTAAAGGACTTATTGATGAATTACCCCGGAGTATAAAAAATCGGCGCTGCACCCTTACTATAAGCTCTTCCTCCGCCCATACGATTCTTCGCGCTACTACCTGAATTAGGTTCCTAGCGCTAACATTTTAGCACGTGTTACGGAAAGTGCTCACCTGGAACACTGCGGGATGATGTAAAACATTGTATGTGCAACACGTACGTAATGAATGATTCAGCGACTTGGCTGCGTTTTATGTTTGATGGGTCGTGAGAAATGAAACCACCACGTACAATAGTATGGTAGGGGGACTCGGCACTGTTGAAACATCCCAATGAAGACGAAAACAAAGCCACGTGCTCATCACATATTACTGCGATTATCCCGCGCTTCGAAACTTTATGAAGTCTGACTCAGCTTTTTCTCGTGGACAACGTCTGCAGTTCATGGGCGTATCGTAGCATTTTTTTTTTTGGCGGGGGGGGGGGGGGGGTTATCAACAACGCCTGCAGGTTAGGGGGCGTAGTTAGAGATTGTTTTTTTTTTTTTGGCGGGGGGTGGGGAGGGGAATGAGGGACACTTTTTTTATCCGAAGGTGGACGGGCGTGCATATGTCGAGTGTAATTTTGTGATCTTAATGCCAAGAAAAAGATATTTCAGGAATGGTGAGGAGAGGTGGGGGAGGGGCTCGGTATCCTACGTACGCCACTGCAGCTGTTACACAGAATGTGCAGATATAAAGCAGTAAAACCAACTCGGTCAACAAACACGAAAAGCACCCGACTCAGCTATCGTTACCTTCGTTTTCTGATTTCGAGGAAAAATATCCATATTTTTTGTCATTGCCATATTTTTTGTCATTGTTGTAAGCGTGAACACCATGTCGTGAATTTTATGCATTTTCTCTTGAATTAAGTTAAATTGCATGAGCGATGTGGTTCGAATTGAAGCATTTTGTCTCCTTATCAAAGGCTTAACCTACGCAAAAATGCATGGGGGAGGGGGGAGGCTTCTTTTTTGTTAGACACTACATTACTAACCAACGTACAACAAAGGGAAGAAAACCGCAAGGTATGTGATCTGTAGTGTTTAATTGCTGTATAATATTTAGGGCATAATTAAAATTATTAAGTTAGAGGGAACATCGACTCGCCGCCTGCAATGAATGAACCAACCTCTTTCGGGTAACGCGTCAGATGCTCTGCCGATGCTTCCACATAGGAGTTCATATCACATCATGGCACTACTCTTGAAAAATAAAAATGGCGTTAATACATTAGCGCAAGCTTATTCGTCATCTCTGAAAAGTAATACATGCTGAAAAAAACTTCAGCTATGCTCGGCACTCCCACACAAATAGATAAAGAACAGCTGCTTATGGTTAACTTATGTTGTCCGGACAGTTCAGGCCAGCAGAACCATTTTGATTGGCGTTTACATGCACGCAAAAAAGGTGCAGCAGTGGGCGCACGAAGTATGTCTACCAGTGTCATTTTTCTCAAATAGTTACCACAGGGGCTTTTTTTTTTTAAGAGACTGTGTAACGAAGTCATAAATCATGAGGTATGACATCCACAGAGCTACCTGCACACCACATGCATGCACACCACAGAGCTAGCTTAGCCATGCATGGTTAAGTTAGCTCTGTGGTGCGCAGAGGAAAAAGTAGACACGAAAGGCAGAGAGGAGAGTAGCACGAAAGAATAATGTTCTATATATGTCATATATATGTATTATATTTCCCATAATGGGTGGACGGAAAAATTGTCGCCTGCGTAGCTCAGTTGGTAGGGCACCGGACGCGTTATTCTAAGGTCGCGGGTTCGGTGCCTACACCATCGGCAAGTTGTCTTTTCGGTCACTTTTCTTTCTTCACAGTGGTGTGTTTGCTACTAATGACATTTCTCATATTTTCCTTGGCGTTATTGTCTGTTACTTCTCTGACAGGCAAGGGTATACTTATATGCGTATGAAAATATCTTGTAGATGGGTACATAAAAAGAGCTAAGGGTTTTAAAGAAATGTCATTCATAGCAACTCAGCGCAACCAACAATGTTTGGTTTGCTGTCATTGAGCAGTTCTTGTGTTGCCGTTGATTAGTCAACTTACTGCGATCAATTGAGCAAGATTTTTATATTGGCATTAGGGCCAAATTGATAGGCCCACTGAGTAGCAGACATTCGGCGTGTCTCTTGGCATGGTGTGTTTATAGCCCTTCTATCAAAGCCGAGCTCAAAAGGCTGTTGGTGGTTGCAGCATAGAGAAGGAGGGTGAAAGTATTGGTGGAGAGTTAAGCATAGCATGGCTATGTATAGGCTAGTGTAGGAAGGTGGTGGGAAAGGGAAGTCGATGTGAGGAGGAGAGGAGAGAGCACAAGAACAGCGTAGTTATGTGCAGTATAGCAAAAGGGTGAGGAGGAGTTAAGGAGGAGGGGACAGGGTAAAAGCACAACATAGCCATGCACAGTACAGCATATCAAAGGGGTGGGAAGAGAAAACGAGGGTGAGTGGGACATCTGATATTTGGTTTATTGCGCCACAACCTGGACATCTTAAACATATTAAAACAGGAAGTTGATTTCATGTGTAATCGTATGTCTCAGTGTAAACTCGCCTTTCGGAACTTGTGAAACAACACATGCGTGCGTATGAACCTATTAGGCGTACCAGATATGCCATGTGATGTACAGCTGTGCTGTACTTTAGCATCGTATGCTCTGCTGTATTACAGTTTGTTCTCGTATGATCTTTCTTGCAGCACTTTGCCCGCTAAGCGTGAAGGGGTAGTCGATGACATCTACCTCTCCTGTTTCATCATTTCAATTGAAAAACGAGCCAAAAATTAATGAGTGATGTACTGGATTCGAGGATCCAACAGAGGGCTACGCCCACGACATATAATGAAATTACCAAACATTACTACCTGGGAAGGAGAAGGTTTGCGATTCCTCACAGTAGACTAAACATAGCACAAGCGGTCACACTTATACGATTATAAACACGGTCTTATTACTCACCGGCACGGGCAAAAGAATGGTACGACAAATGATATGTATGCTATTTGCAAGGCATGCTAGAAAGAGTCGCTTGAGCATATCCTTTGGGAGTGTGGGTCGCTTGACCCTGGCATTTCCCGGCAACAATATACATGGATGATAAAAGTCTCACGACCATAACCCTCAAGTCCTTGCTGTCCAGCACGCCCATGACAAGGCTAGGAAGCTTGACCTCCAGGTCCCGACGTGGGATTAGCCAGACAGGAGGCAAAACCCTGTACAGGACGTATGAAGAAAGTTATTTCCATTCAGCTATCCCATTGAAGAAGAGGCAGAGTATCGGAGGTGAGTGGAAGAATGAGGCGAGTTTGATGTATGTGACGTGCATGTGGTCAAGTGGATGGGACGCTAATTCGGTGCCGAACCATGACCGTGTTCGCTTATAAGTTTGCGCGCCTTTACATTTCATCCGTGAAGCTTTCTCTCAGTTATGCTGTACATCGGCCTGTACGACTTAAGGTCAGTTGAAAATCACGCATAATTTTTTATTCGATGTTTGCACCACGTAGCTGCACCGGCTAGTCTTTTGCTCTAACTTTCAGTAAAAAAAAGCGGTGCTCTGCGAAGAACAAGACTCGCCGACAAAGTGTTACAGTGATTTAAACAGTGACAAAGCGTTACAGCCAATTTAAATGACAAAGCGTTACAGAACTTAACTTTGTTAGTTCGTCCTGTGCAGCTGCGCTTGCTACGACACACAGCGATGCCAGCTCCGGATGGTTTTGAACCAACTGGACTCTAGACCATTCTCTGTGCGGAAGATTCTGGGACCTTGGGCGTCTGCCCCAACTGCGCACAAAGCGACTAAAGCACTCCTACATTACTTGAAGACAACAAACCTGTGCGACCGCCTGTATAGACTGTGTGTGCTCCCCCGAGTGCGCTCGTGATTGTGTGTACCTTTCTTATCTCTCTGCAACCTCTTTTCTCCCCTTCATCTCTTCCCCAGTGCAGGGTAGCAAACCGGATGTGTGTTTGGTTAACCTCCCTGCCTTTCCTTGCATCTGTATCTCTCGCTCTCTCTCTCCTCAATTTCGACACGACCTGTAAATTCACATACCGTATTTGTTGGAACACCAAAATACATGACCGTCAGTCACACAATAGACAAAACACACAAAGGCATTATCGTGATACGGAATACGCTGTCATCTGGAAACTACAGTGGATATACACTATGACATCTTATTGGTCGTGAGGTCGACCTATAGGCGGCAGCAGCGCCTCAGCCGTGTTAGTGTGGGTATGCGTCCACAGCGCGGTGCGTGTTAGTGTACGGGGCTGTTCTTTCTATATCGTCATCCTGGACTCCGTAGCTGTCGAACACATTTCAATTTCAAAGAGTCGGTGTCAGTTTGTATGTGCATGTGTACACACAAACACAAATATACAGATACACTCCGTGCTGCGAATGAAGCCTGTCTTAAAGCAGATACCCTCCCAGCCCGAAAAACACATACACAGCCGCCATGATGCGAGGCTTGACTCCACGCAGTAACACCCCCTCCCCCTCTTTCCATCATCCGAGGCTAATAATTACGATGACTCGCCATTTGCCAGAGGGCACGGTTTGCACAATCGCAGCGCATTGAATGCCGCGCGGGGGGAAAGGTTATCTCTTCGCTTTATGTCCGGGCGCTCGCAACGGTCTTCGCCGCGAGCTACATACTGTACGCCACCGGCGGCCGTTTCATTCTTCTCATACCTCTCCGCCTCGTCTTCTTCTTCTTCGCAGACAATGGACAGCACGTGGGAGGCCCACAAAGGATTCATTTCAAAAAGCGGTGCGGTGTTGCGCGCGCGTGCACAGGCTGGCACGGCGATACCTTCGTCGCGTGAGTTCCCTCTAACGGCAGATGATGGCTCTCTCGTGGTAGCTTGAAGCTGTAATTGATTCGATAAGATTCAGGATTAATTTCTCTAGGAGTCGCTTTTTGTCTACCGGTGATGTTTGTACGAGGTATACGGAGCAGAAAGTTGCCCTTTGTCAGTGTGTTTCTGTAGGGTAAAAATTAATTAATGTAACAAGGAATTAGGGTGACATTAAGTAACAATACTAATGAATATGCAGCTTGTTATATGACCGCCACGTTATATAGCGGGCTCATAGCATCCGTTCATACAGTAGCGTTATTGCATATGGCTAAAAAAGAGCCATATACACTAAGTGGCTGGTGAATTCGTTCCTAAATATGGGTCACGAACAAGCCATATACAGCAGGCACGTAGCCACAAATTGTTTTCTAGGGGAGGTGGGGGGGCAGCACCTTGATTTCGGGAGGTCATTTTTCGCCCTTTATGTCCTGGCGAGAAAAAATTCGGGGGGAGGGGTGTGGTTGTAAATGTGTGGTCCCTGGATGGAATCTCGGCTGCGGGGGTTGCATTTTCGATGAAGGCAAAAATGTTCAAGGCCCTTGTATATAACCCCCTATCCTCTCTATCTTTCATCTCCCCCATCCCCCTCCCATGCGCAGGGTAGCAAACCGGCTGCCTATAGGCTGGTTAACTTCCCTGCCGTTCTTTTCCTCCTTCCTTCCTTCCTTCCTTCCTTCCTTCCTTCCTTCCTTCCTTCCTTCCTTCCTTCTTTCCCTCCCGATTTAGATTCACGTTAAAGAGCCCCACATAGTCATTATTTCCGGAAAGATCCACTACGACGTCTCTGGTGGTTTTCGGACGTTAATTTCTAACAATTATTATTATTATTATTATTATTATTATTATTATTATTATTATTATTATTATTACAATTTAAATTGGGTAGTTTAAAGTTTGCTCTGGCGGAAGGAAAGGTGATTGCTACTGCGGGTAACTTAGTTACCCCAGGTACAGTAACAGTTTGGTAAACGTAACATTTCTACAAGCTTAAGAATGAAGAAATGATCCAACTCGGCAACGGTCAATTTTACTTATATTTTTTTTAGTCCAAACGAGGCGTTAGACTGCATACAAAGATAAGAAATACTTCATGTAAAAACACAGAAAAGTGGTGCATTTGAATAGAAAATGAAATAAAAACACTTTTAAGTAGCCGAAACATTCACGAGATTGGCAAGTTTGTATCTTTGGCAGAGCGAGGCATCTCGCCTCCGTGGCGCAATCGGCTAGCGCGTTCGGCTGTTAACCGAAAGGTTGGAGGTTCGAGCCCTCCCGGGGGCGGCGAGATTTTTTTTTTTCTCCCGAACATTTCTAGCTTTTTTTTTGTTTCAACAGTTGGCACTATCCTTTCTCAAACATGTTATAGTGTTCTAAGAAACACTACGTGGAAAAATTATTCTTCTCATATTGGTAAGTATACCTCTGTCACAATTCCAAAATCACCAGGTATACCGCGAGAACATGCTCGGTAAAAAAAAAAAAAACACGCCAAAAGCAACTTACAAGTGGCGCCGCCCTCTTCAGATCAACACACTGAGCGCCATGACGTCATAAAGTTTGACGGTGTCTGCTTTAATCCACGCAGTTCCCAATGTGTGAAAATGTAGTACATTGTCTTCTGAAGGGGCCATTGAAATTTAGATTAGGCAAGGCCGCCAAAATGGGAAGAATGTACTTTGAAATTGTGACGTCACTTGCTGAGAAGTTGGCGGGAAATTTGAAAAAAATCCAGCTTTGACCTTCATTTTCTCTTGACTCATAAACTTGTATTAGTGAATTTAATGACATTAAACTTCTCAGCACATTTTTTCAATGTAAACCGATTCACTGTCTCACTTTAGTGTCCTTTTAGCTTAAATTTATAAAGTAATCATTTTCAGTGACACCACGCTTGACATTCGCTTCGTTCTTTGCACAGTAATGGCGGGGATTTTCGAGCTTCGCACAGTCGCATAATTAGCATCACTGCAGTTTGCACGGTAGCAGTCTAAGCGATGCGAGATTTCGGTACGCGATGCGTACAACCCGGTTAGAGTGAGGCAGACGCGACCCACAGTCCTGATTCTTCGAAGTGCGACTGTTCCGGTCTAAACCAGGGCGTCGCCAGTAATTTTTAAGGGCGAGAGAGAGAGAGAGAATGATGCAAGGAAAGGCAGGGAGGTTAACCAGACGCACATCCGGTTTGCTACCCTGCACTGGGGAAGGGATAAAGGGGAGAAAATAAGTTGCAGAGAGATAAGAAGGTACACACAATCACGAGCACACTCGGGGAGCACACACAGTCTACAGGCGGTCGCTCAGGTTTGTTGACTTTAGGTAAAGTAGCAGCGCTTTAGCTGCTTTCTGCGCAACTGAGGCAGATGCCCAAGGTCCTAGTATCTTCTGCTCACAAAATGGTCCGGGGTCAAGTTGATTCAAAACCATCCGGAGCTGGCATCGCTGTGTGTCGTAGCAAGCGCAGCTGCACAGGACGTGTTCGATGGTCTCTTCAGCTCCGCAATAGTCGCATGTAGGAGTGTCTGCCATACCAATGCGAAAGGAGTACACCTTTGTAAATGCAACACCCAACCAAAGGCGGCATAAAAGTGTCGCATCGGAGCGGGAAAGATGTGATGGTACCTCTAGCTTGAGCGAAGGATACAGTTCATAAAAGTGACACCTTTGGAAGCTGGTAGACGACCAGAACGTGCGTGTGGGATCTCGAGCCAGCAGATAAAGTTGTCTTGCTGCATCATTCCTTGATAGAGGAATCGGGACTACACGGGTTCCTTCATGGGCTGAGCGGGCTGCATCATCGGCTGATTGATTTCCGGTAATACCGATATGTCCAGGCAGCCATTGATATATAATATCATGCCCTCGTGCTAGAGCTTCATGATGGCACTGTCGCATTTCTTGTACCAATTGGTCATGACTCCTCCTACGCATGGCAGACTGCAAACTCTGAAGCGCCGCCTTCGAGTCACAGAATATGACCCATTTTCCTGGACGTTCTTGAACGAGATATTGTAAAGCAGCCCTTATAGCAGCAAGCTTTGATGCCGTAGATGTAGTCATATGCGACAACTTAAACTTGATTGTCATTGCTGCAGCCGGAATTACAGCGGCACCTGATGAGCTGCTGGACGAGACGGACCCATCAGTGTATATCTGCGTTCGGTCTAAGTACAACTCATGTAATAATAGCAGTGTTGCTTGATTCAATGCTACTCTGGAGTGGTTGCTTTTCTTTTTGATTCCCGGAATTTCTAGACGTACTTGCGGCTGGTCGAGGCACCACAAAGGACATGCCATTCTCGCAGCTGGCGTATGTCCTGATGGAATGCTGTTTAGGTGCTTGGCTATGACGTCTGAAAACGTAGCACGTGGTCTTCCGGAAGGTAGAAGGGCCAAGTGGTGGTCGGGGACACGGCTAGCATGTCGAATGTGCGCTCTGAGGCAATCCACAACTCTATATGTCCTGACCGGATGGTCTTTGGCAAGCATGATTGTGGCATAAGTAGAAGCGCATCGGTGCAGTCCTAGGCAGATACGCAGTGCCTGACCCTGCAAACTCTCCAATGAATGGGTCTTCGATTTGCAAGTGTTAGTCAGTACCGGCAAGCTGTAGCGCAATAGACCCAGAAATAGGGCACTGTACAGCTGTAGCATGGAGGCCACAGAAGTTCCCCATGCTTTCCCGCACATGAATTTCATTATATGCACAATAGATAGCAGTCTCTTCTTCAAGTACGCACAATGTGGGCTCCACGAAAGACTTCTGTCGATTATTATGCCCAGGAAATGATGCGTCCGTGGATATTTGACACTCTGCCCATTGATGTAAACAGAGTATGGCGTCATTGGTTTGCGTGTAAACGCCATCAACGCGCACTTCACAGTTGATATATTTAGGCCTTGTTCCTGAAGGTAGGCTGTTGTGAGGGTTGCTGCCCGCTGTATTCGTGCACGCACCTGAGGGCGTGTAACTGCAGCACCCAGAGGCAAATATCATCGGCGTATATGGATAGGCACACCGACTTTGGCAGAACCTTCACCAGACCAATGAGGGCAACATTGAACAATGTGGGGCTTAAAACACCTCCCTGAGGTACTCCGCAGTAGGTGTAATGTTCAGCAGTTGTACCCTCATATGTTTGCACAAAGAAACCCCTGCCAGTTATATAATCTTTTATCCATTGAAACATTCGTCCACCAATGCCCATTGCTGCGAGAGAAGTGAGGATGGCATCGTGAGCTACATTATCATATGCACCCTTCACGTCAAGAAAGAGTGCCACTGATATGCGCTTGCGTCTTTTTTGTTGTTGAACAAATGTTGATAAGTCAAGGACACAGTCAATGGAGGAGCGGCCCCGACGAAAGCCTGCCATGCAAGAAGGGTATTTGGTGTATCGTTCCAAGTACCACTCGAGACGAAATAGAACCATTCTTTCCATCACTTTTCCGAGGCAGCTTGCGAGGGCAATAGGGCGATACGCTGTCAAGTCCAATGATGATTTTCCCGATTTCAAAAGTGGTATTAATCGACTTATTTTCCATTCTTGGGGAACACTGCCGCTGAGCCAGGAGTTGTTGAAGCATGTTAAAAGTTCTTTTCTGGCTTTTTGTCCAAGGTGTCCCAACGCACTATAAGTAATACCATCGGGACCTGGCGATGACATGCGCTTAGAAGCGACTAACGCACCTTCCAGTTCTTCCATGGTGAATGGAATGTCCATTTCTGGTAATCGCGTCTCAGGAACGATCACGGCGTCGATGCTCTCGTTCATAATATTCCCGGCAACTCTCGTGCGAAATTCTTCAGCCACCTCGAGTGCTGTTTTTCCATGATTGAGTGCCAAAGCTTTAAAAGGGTGCCATTGTTGCGGAGAGGAGCGAAGACCACGAACTGTTCTCCGGATATATGACAGCGGTTTATGAGGGTCTAGAGATTCGCAGAATGCCTTCCAGCGTTCGCTCTCCAGCTTGTAAATGCGTCGTTGAATCTTTTTCTGGAGCCGCCTTGCTTCCCTCAGATCGTAAATTGATCTTGTGCGTCTGTATCGTCGTTCAGCACGCCTTCGTATAGCTCGTAATCTTTCCAGTTCGATGTCAAACTGTGTTATTTTAGACGAAAATGGTAATTTACATTTGGACGCTTGCATAAGGGCGCTTGCTTAAGGGCGAAGCTCCTCTTATTCTAACCTTGTCATGCGTCACGCGTAACCAAGAGAAGAAGAGACGAGAAATAAAAGAAGACAGTATCTCACGATCAGTGTTATAGACGGCGCTGTCTCATACAAATACGTAAAAACAGCAGTTAAGTGAGGATATTCCAGATGGCGCCGTACTGCTACTCTCCGATTGGCTGCTGCGCGGGCTGTGCCTGGGTACGCGGAGAATGAAAGCCTCTCTGTCTCCTGGATAGTACCCGTACGTGGTGGATCGTTGGTGATGTTGGCAAGCCCCAGCCATTATTGGACTCTAATAGCTACAGAATGTTATAAGGATAAAGTTCATCGCCGCCCAATCGCGGTGGTCTAGTGGCTATAAAGCACTGGGCTGCTGATCCGCAGGTAACGGGATCGAATCTCGGCTTCAGCGGCTGCATTTTCGATGGAGGCTAAAATGCTGTATAGGCCCGTGTGCTAAGATACGGGTGCACGATAAAGAACCCCAGGTGATCAAAATTTCCGGAGCTGGAAATTTCAGCCACCGGGGGTCCAAATTTCTGGAGTTCCTTTTTGTGAAGATTCCAGCACAAGTTGGGCGTAACTGTCAGATTCAGGTAAATGTATTGATTAACTTGAGAAAGTTCATGACCGTTAATACTGTAAGGGTAACTAACAATTTTTTTTTAGGAAATAGACATAAAAACTGTTTTTGTTTGGGTTTAGCTGCATTTGCGACTGATCACACCAGTTCTTATTCCTGGTAAGTTAAGAATAAGCTCACCCTGGTGACTTTATATTTTCGTGTAGAATGCAATCGTCAACAAACATTCATATTTGGGTTGTAATATTTTTTGGCAGTTCATTTATAAACATCAGGAACACGAGGGGCCTCAAGACGCTATACTCAGGGGAATCCCACATACCGCTGGATATAAGTCAGATTGGTGGTGCCCTGGAGAACATATTGTTCTCATTTTGCTAGATAGAAGCTATACAAGCGGTTAAGTGCAGAAGTTTAAAAAAATAACATTGCTTTTAAGTAAGACCTTCTTGTGCGACACCTTACCAAAAGTCTTTTGCGAAGTCTAAATAAATATTATGACAGTTTGTCTAATGGTATTAATTGTACTAGAAAGGTCATGTGCGAGCTCAATAACCGGAGTAATGGTGGATAACTCTTTCCTAAAACCATGTTGACCGGAAAAAAATGGTCCATGTTCATCGGGATAGGTCAACAAGCACTTTTATACAGTGTGCTCTAATATTTTAGGACAGATACTTGCAAGCGATTTAGGTCAGTAATTGCTAATGTCAGCTGTAGAACCACCTTTTCGTATGGGCTGAATTTTGCCATTTTCCAAGCCCAGGAAAAAGAGCCACTAGTAACATATTATTGAAAAATAATGGCAATTCGGCATCTCTGGCAATAATGGCATTCGATGACAATTCGGCATCTCTATAAAGGAATTTATTGGGGACATTGTCGGGGCCAGCGCTTTTTTTAGTAATAATATGAAGCAAGAAATTTAGAACACCTTCTTGAGTGATCCTTAATATCAGGAATTATATATAAGGAATTACAGAAATCACTGATATTAGAAACAATACCATCATTGATTGCAAATACTGACGATTGTAAAAAGGAGTTGTAAGTTTTATTTAGCGTTTTTGATTTTCTCTTAGTTTTTGATATGTGTACTTTTTTCTTCACAACTGCTCATTGCGAAGCATTGCATTCCAGTATAAAAGTAGGAACTAACGCTTTGAAGAAGCGGGACTAAATTTGTGAGTGCGCAATAAGATCTAGGCTTGTGCTTTTTGGGTTTCATTGATTCATGAATATTATCCCTTATGAACGGTTTCTTTTATTTAAAAAGTACACATATGTTATAGCTGGTTATAGTTTAAGTTATGCAAATGTAGCTATTTATACGTGTGATAATTTTGGTTTGCTTCGACCCTCTAGTTTCTGAGAAAAAGGTACACAAACATTGGAATATGTTTTGAGAAAAACGCAAAGATCACTTCGAGATACAACCACTCTTCCTGTCAAATGTCGGAAAAATATGAATAGTAGTAAAATGATTTTCCAGACTGCCAGTACCCAATCGTAATACATTTCTCAAAGACAAAGAAATACTCTATGAGGTGACTGCAAAATCTCGAAATCAAAATTTGTGACTAAACAAAGTATCACACCACCTTAAGAACCTTTGGGCATTGTTTTTTTCTTAAGAACACACCCGAACGCTTAGCGCCATAAGCACCCCGGCGAAGCCTCAGTTCTTCCTGGTGGCGGAGGAATTTCATCAATTTCTCCTTGCCCTGCCCCTCGCTAAAGAATATGACGAAAGGATTACCAAATTCGACGTATGCACTATTGATTTCATAAACACCATAACCACACGAGCCCAAGGAACAACTTTCTTCCACTGAGAACACGTTGAAAGTCTTAACGCCAGAAATGTCCCGCCAAAACTTCAGTTTTCGCTCTAATCGATTGCAGATGGCGCGGCAAATCTAGGTGCCATTTTGCCAGCCTCTTACGACTGACACATCACTCAGGGACGAAGACAATGCGACTATGGCAGGGCATAATCGATTATTTTTTTCAGAAGCTTGATAAGCACTGACACTAACCAAACAGCCTTGTTCCATCGATGAGCACACGAAAGTGTTGACTACCACGAACTCCCGCCAAAACTTCGGTTTATGCTCTTCGACTCCAGAGGGCGTCGCAAATCTAGGCGTTATTTTGACAACCCCCTTCGCGATTAGTCCATCACTAGAGATGTGGAAGATACAGCTATGTACAGGCAAAAGACAACATTTATCACATATTTTGGTGACCTCTTACACAAAAGGAGCAATCTTGTTCCATCTAATAACACACGCCACTGTCGAATTCTCCAAACTTCCCGCCATATATTCGGATTCTTCTCTTCGCCGAGACGTGGCGCAGCGACTCAAAAACGATATCCTCACTTCAGTGAAGGCACACTTTAGGAGAGGGCGAGATGCTATGCGCGCTTGTGTTTCCTTGCTCTGCGTTTCGTGAAAGTGGGGAAGAGAAGGGGGCAGTAAGTGAGAGAGAGGAGAAGTGCTCGGTGGTTTCGGCACTTCGAGCGGAGGGCAACAACAAATGCGCGCACTTCGGAATGCAGCGCGTTCTCGAGAAGTAAGTGGGCAACCCCTGTGAGCCCTTGCCCCAACCTCGGTGCAGTCGGCCCGCTCGCTTGATCTCCCCTTTCTCACCTGTCCCCCTTTCCGGCGAGGTAAAAAAGACCACGCGAAAGAGAGGCGTTGTTGAGGGCGGGTTGTATGGGGGAAAGGGGGGCAAGAGTTTCTCGCGGCCTGCGCTACCGGTTTGGCCGCTCGCGCGCTGGTAGGATTTGGCTTGAAACGTTGTGGTCGGCGGCAGCGTGCGCTGCACTTCGGCGTGCCAGTCAGTCCCAAGCGCAGAAACACAGTTGACGTCGCGCGGACTTCACACTGCTTCTATCGTCGTCGCGTGCCTTCACGGTGGTGACGTCTCCACAACTTCCCAGCTACAAGACGTACCGAACGAAAAACTTGTAAGTCTTCGAAGCCATGGCTTTGCGATCGCGCGCACGAGGCAGTGTTGGATGACAGAGCGCGCGGCCTGCCTGCCTGCTGGCAGAGGTGGTGGTGCGAGTGTGTGTCTACGGGGAAACAGATGTGTGGCCTGCTTCGCATGCAACGATAAGCCGACCACTACGTGAAGGCTGAATAGGAGAAGACGTGCTTGATCCAGATCGGGACCTCCGATTTGTCCCGGTTGCTGGCGACCCTACTGCTTACTTATCTTTTCTGTGTGTGCAACATTGTGCGTGCGTGTTCTTAAAGAGTGCTCTGTTTTCTGTTTTGTATTCTTTTACGCTTGAAGCTTTTCAATCGCGTCCCCGGGTTGAGATCAACGCGAGATTGAAGAGAAGGCGACGTCGTTCTGGGATGGTGTGTTCCACGGAAGAAGCAAGGAAAGTGTGGCCTCTGAATCTGTGTCAACTCAAATAGGAAGAAAAAACAGCGTGTTATTCGTCACCGTGCGGCACGAAGCCACGTCTATCGTTGTTGGAACCACTTGATTTCACTCCCACTCTTTCCACAAATCTGATTGTCATCGCCCACATGAAAGCTACTATCTTGTCTCTTGCAAGATCAGCCCGTTGAACCGATGCTCCATCGAAGCACTTTGCTGGGCAGTGAAAGTTACCGCGGTGAAGTGGAAAGACAGCTAGTTTCCGCCATAAGTCCGGCAGTCATGGTTTTTTCGTGAAGTGTAGTTGGGGCGTAGAAAGAACATGCCTTCCTGAACTTCTAGTGATCGTCCACAGTCATCGGTTGCTACGTTCCTGTGGCCATCGCTCCGTAGTGTTCTTTTACCGCTGCAGAACCAGCCGATGTCACTTCGTCTGGAAGGCCAGTTATATCTTCGTTCTGTTTGTGCCGTGACAGCGACGATCCCAGGATTCCTCTAGCATGCGGTGGCGGCTTGTCCTTGCAAGCCGGACCGGACTCCCTGAAAGTGATCGCCGCCGGACGCCGGACGAACTTAGCAACTTCGTCGACTTCGTTCCGCGACGATGACTCGACGGCTTTCAGCAACCGCAGCGATGGGACGTCCGTCGATGTCAAGGTTGCTCGGATTACTGCTGCTAGCTGCTTCGCTCGGTCAGGTTAGTTACCGTTTCTTCCGAGTGGTCAGTTAACCGTTCTTCGTGTTAACGGTTCTTTTCAGCGTACCGAGCGTTCAAAGCAACACACTGATGAGCCCCTGGTTGTGCTAAGTCAGCCCTGCACCCTGACATGCTCGATCGCCGTACATCCGTTTCTTTGCGCTTCTGCGTGAATTAAGTTCCCAGCTCCTACCTTGGCACGTGTAATCGGAAATGGTGAGGAATACCTCGAACTCGAAAAGACTTTGAAAAACGTAGAACAACTCAACGTTACTGATTTAGCGACGTCGGTAACGCATGATTGTGCGACCTGGCGGCGTTCCATGTTTCGCGGACGGCGAGAAGCGAAATGAAACCGATTATTCAGATAGCTACGCAAGAGTCTGTCGATCTTTGTGATCGATGTAGACCTGTTAAACCGAAATTAGTGCTCAAATTCTTCCTTTTAGCAGGGCTTCTACATGAAAAAAAAATTGCTGAAATTGGAGAGTGACGCAAAGACGTCAATAGAGTGTTCCTGCAGTACCTGTTTACCCTGCTGAAAGTTCTAAAATAGCGTACCTTTACGGACAGCTTGCAACATCTCTTACAATATTTTTTAACTTCCTCGGTGCGTGAATCCTCATTGGGCATGATATCCTGGCGCTTGGTTAATATAGGTCTTGCAAAGTAAAAAAAAAAAAGCTGAGTGTCCATCACGAAGCATGGTATTACCGTCCGGCAATACCGCACGGTGACCCAGCGCTGTTAAAACACCCGAATGTAAACAGATACAAAGACGCAAACACACCACGTATTACCGTGCTTACATCCCGCTTCGACTTCCGATTTTGGAAAATAAAGGCACTTGTATACCTTTAACACAGCATCGTCGAAAACGTCATCGTAAAAAAATATGAAAACTGGGAATATTGTTTGAATACATAAGATTGCAAGTTAAGTACAACAACAAATTGAGCATTTCAGTTGAGATTCACCCTAAAAAGAGTGAAAGCGAGGAAAATACTTGTGCATTGACCACCCTTCAGCATCGTTGTCACAGAGATAAATCGGATGAACAATGGGCGCATTCAGTTTTCACCCTCGTTTATGTATAGCGGTGTCGGTCCGTCCGAGACGCGCTCGTGTATAAAATTGTGTTCTTTGTACCAGACATCTTATTTGCGAGTCGGCGACCCCTCCAGTTGGTCGTCTGCCTTCGGCAAAGTGTTGCTTGCGCTGTTTTCTAAGATGAGCAGTACGGGTGTTAAGTTAAAAAAAAAAAAAAGAAGGTGGGGGCGTCTTCCATTGTGCGCGCGCCTATGCTGATGTCCGTTAACATTGAGCCTGTTAAAGTTTACTTAATTAGTGCAACTTTTCGACGGGAATGGAGAGAATATTTTGCGCACACGACACCAAATACATCAAGTACTTGCGACGAACTGAGCTCGGCTGTCGTTCACTTCTTTGGCTGTTTTGGAAGCAACATGAAGAGTTTTCCGCGTTAGCTGCTTTAGGTGTCAACACCATCCCTTGGACTTTCGATGTCTTTCTTGAACTGTATTTGCATTGCACCCGCAATGTGACTAGAATGGACGCATTTTCTTCACACACGACACGATCCAACTTAGGGGAACACTAAAGAGCAAAGTGATTTTCGAGTATAGGTACAATTTCAGTGTCCCAAAACCACCACCCTTACTGCGAGACATCGCTTGGGAAGCGAGAACACGCGCGAAAAGAAAGTGTTGGTGAATACCCTCACCTTGAGATTCCTTCACCAAACGCCGTGACGTCACAGATTTTGCAGGTGTCTACTTCGAGCCCACGTAGCTTGTAATCGATAAAAAGTAAGTACATTGTCATCTCTATGTGCCTTAGACCTAGCATACGAAGTTTCAGAAAGTGTATGCAGCCAATACAACAAAAAAAATCACTTTGAAAATTGTGACGTTCCGCGCGGTGATATAGGCGCGAAATTTGAAATTGATGCTCCAACCTTAATCATCTTCACTAATAATGAGTTTATTATATAGTGAAACACATTTATTGCATACGAGTTCTCCACGTGCAGGTTGCCAATCTAAACGAAGCCTTTGTTCCAGCTTAGTATTCATTTAAACGGGAATACACAAAGGCCGCGTTTCTTTGTTACACGTGACATAATTAAGCATACGATGAATCCAATCAGAGCGTATGGGACGTTTTTGGTAATTAGTAACAGTAACTGTAGTACATACGACGAAAATGAAAGAGAACTACAGTCGATGAAAACTCGACTTCTCAAATAAAGGGACCGAACCTAATTCGAATGATGCACTACCGTTGCTTCAGCTTAGGGGCTCGTTATCAGATATTGGCAGTGCGATGAACAAAAATATTAAAAAATATGTTGGTCATGCGTGTTAGCTCAGAGTTATATTCCATGTTTTCTCGGAGAGATTATTGACGGCAAAGAGACCTTAGATACAACGGAAACTCACACGCACACTAGAAGAAAATACTTATGATCATGGTTAACTCCCAAGACGTTGTGGGCCAGATAGCTTGGTCTAGCAATACTATTTTCAATAAACCTGACAATGCGCGTGAAAATGGCTCGGGACGTGCTGCAGTGGGCACGTGAGATATGTTCGTAAATGTCATTGTCGTCAAAAAAGTAGAAAAAAAGTAGTAACAAATGTGACAACAGTGAAATGTTATATTGATGCTCATTGTCAAAATACTAACACGCTACACAATGGTAAAGGAAGGCTAGATGCCCGCTGCCATGTTTCTATCTCTCGTGAGTGTTTTCGTAGACTTACGTAAACATTCGTAAATAGGCAGCCGAATTGTCGTTTTGGGGAAACTGTTTAAAGTGCCTTTCCCGCAAGATCATTATTCACACGAGAAACTCGTCCACAGACTGCCTTTCTCACTCAAGGTGCAATCAACCCTTCACATAAGCGCCATGGAGGCTTTTCAAGAACTACTGCCCAAGTGTGTGTCACCTCGTGGTTAAATTCTGCGTTGTGCAGGGAAAAACAAAGGAGATATATACAAAAAGCGAGGTGGAGAGTTTCGACCCATTGGTGCCTACACAAGCCTGTTTCCATTGAGATGGTGCCGTAGCGCGGTGTAGTGTAAAGTGGCTAGTCTACGCGCATGCTCACTGAATGGTCGTGAATTGAAATCTCGTGTGTTTTCTGCGAATTTTCCTAACTTTATCTCTGAAAGTGATACTTGCACGTCGATTGTACGTCTTATCAAATGCCTGCACGCACCTTGAAAGGTTGGTCAAGTGAACCAAAATCTGATTTTTTTTTTTTTTTGCGCACCACAGCTGTTGCTCCCTTGAGGATTAACGGCGAAAGCGCGGAGTAACTTCGCGGTTACTCCCAAAATGGAGGAAAAGGTGTGGCTGCAGGTTAGTTGCTCCTCTGAAGGAGCAACCTCGATACACCTCTTCCTCCTTCACTTCTTGGTGTGTAAGCACTGCTCCACCGCGGTGGACAGTTAGGGTTCATTAAAAGGAATTGTTCGAGTCTGAGTTCAAACAGTATTTCCTTAGGTATGAAAGCTTATGAAGCTGCTTTGTATCCCTACTACTCTTGTGGCGAAGCCAATGAACCTGCCAAAAAAACGCGCCTTATTGTATATTCGAACAAATTCACCCTTACTAACACGTAGCTACGCAACCCATGGTAATGACACTGTCATAAAAGAAAAGGTTATGAAAGCATCACAGCGCAAGTGGTTTCTTGTAGACGCTCACAAGGCAGGCGCGATATTAAGGCGTGTGAATATGGAATAGATAAGCATATCACCCCGTATTGCGAAGGGCCACAGCGGCAATGCTTCCCGCGCACACATTCTAGAGCGCGCTGTTCGAAGCGCCTGAAGGGGGAAAAAGCGAAACGCCGCCTCGCCCTATCTGTGCGTGTGACCTTCTTTTTCGGTCGCCGCCGCGACAGAACCCCGAAGCCATTCGTCGCATAAAAACGGGTTGGGTTTCGCGGTTCTTGCCTCGTAGAGATAAGCATCTGCGGCAACGCCGTGCTTCGCCGCGGGGCGCGTTAACGAGACCTCTCATCTCCTTTCACTGCTTTCCTGCGCGGTCCGGTCTCTCAAAGGAACGACGCTGGGGTAGACGATGGCCTTTTTACCTGCGCGCAGCGTTGCATCACCTATAGTATGGCGTATAATTGAACTGTGGCCTCTGGGATTCGCTGGCGCTGTGTCGCCTGGTTTCAGAGGTCATAGTCTTGGTATACGCGTTTGTATTAGGCGTGTCGTGCCGAACAAGGCGCTTAGCGAGCAAACTTTATTCGGGTGCTGTGGCGGCTCGAGGAGGAACAAACCATACTTCATGTATGTTTGTGCGTGTGTTTTTTATGTATAGATGTATGTGTACACACGTACACTTTAAAAAAATTGAAAGTATTGATCCTCCGCCTACGCCAGTGGTGCCGAACAATCCGAGTTATTGGTGTACCGAAACTTTCAATGATAACAGTGCCTCTGGTTGAGCTACTGATCGAAGACACCTAAAATGCTCTTCGTTTGTGCGAACGCCAGTATATGCGTGAAGGAGGGCTCGGAATTAAAAACCCTTATGTGTTCTTCATTCATTATTCATTCATTTATTCATTCATTCATTCATTCATTTAGTGTAGTCGCTGGAGATATTTGATAATTTTGAAAGCATTGGTACTGGGCAGAGCGAATTATACCTAGTGATTGTTGTAATTGTTTCGGGATGACTAGAACTCGAAAATTATTTTCGAGGACGTTGTACAAAAGGTACAGTGTAATCAATGTGAGTCAAAACTCTTCCTTATATACAGAAAAGAAATAGGCACTAAACACTGAGAGGCAGTTCATGACATGGTCCCAATTTGTATCAAGTAATTGCGGCAATTATATTTTTGTCGGCCACACGAGGCAGTATATTCCGCTCGTGATTTCTTTTCTGACATGAAATTGGGACCACTCATTTATGTTGTGAAAGGAGAGCTTTTGACGTAGCTAGTAGACAAGCCAATGCATCTCACCGCATGCAAGAACATCAATTTGGTAGCGCTTTGCTTTGTGATCGGTGACAGCCGTCTACCGCGTGCAGTGGCCGAAGAAATTGCGATCCGAATCTCGCGGCCATACTAATTAGCGACAGTCTCTTGAAGAAAGCTCCGCCTCCGTTGGTGCTAACGAACCACGTTTGTACTCGCGCCCTTTTCTTTTTTTACTCCTGTCTTGACTTGGCTAGGTTTGACCTTGTCTCTCTCGCCGAGTCGACCTGGTCTTGACGCAACTCACATCTTGCGTGTACAACCTCCAATCTCAATCAGCCTTCTTATATGGCCGCATGTGCGTCACCGCCGAAGCCGTTCAGTGGAGTGCCCGTGTCAACGTCACGATATCTTGGGCAAGCACGTCAAGAAAAGTAGGCTTGTATTTCGTGTCGTGACGTACACTTTTCAGTGTGCACTCACGCTTACCATGACGCTTGCTATTTCTAGTTTACATATATAAACTCATACATGAACATTACATATTTCAACTATAGGCTAATCAGAACTTGGTTTTTCGTTCGAGTAAAAAAGAAATCTAAAGGTGAAATTTTTCGTAACCCATTTAGGCGGCTTTATTGATAACGGCAATACCAAAGCGCTTAGAAATGAAACAATAATGAAAAAAAAACATTTATTGTTCTGAAAGGTTCCAGAAGCTTCTGCGACCTTCTCGCGTGCAGTTGAACAGTGGCGGATTGGAAGCTAGATAAAGCTTGTATATTTAAAATAGGCAGTTGGCAGTATAAGGTATATAGACTAATAACGATAGGTAGATAAGAAGAGGATTGACCGGTGTTTCTTAATAACTCCCGCTTACAGCACTGAGGTCTAGTTCCGTTCAGGTAGATATAATTACCTGCAAGGGTTGCGTATAACTCAGTTTAACTTGACTAACGAAGTGGGAGAATGCGGACGCTAAACCATGATGCTGTTTCGGTATGTAATAGGTCAAGACAGACAATCAATCCATGCAGCTGGGTTCCGTTGTCAGATAGCGAGCTGCTGTGTGGCTTAACTTTGAAAATCTGTTTCTATAGGTTATGAAGTGAATGAGGAATTACAGAAGCCACAGTATTCTGAACGACTAATGCGCGTAGCAACCGCAATTTCCTGTTGACCGCTTCACAGTATAGTAATAACAGTTAGGTTTTCACCGCAGGTCGCGGGATCGAATCCTGGCTGCGGCGGCTGCATTTCCGATGGAAGCGGAATTGTTGTAGGCCCGTGTGCTCAGGTTTGCGTGCACGTTAAAGAACCCCAGGTGGTCGAAATTTCCGGAGCCCTCCACTACGGCGTTTCTCATAATCATTTGGTGGTTTTGAGCGCAGGATCAGAACCTTCAGCAGGGCGACAAGGTTCTCAAGGGGAGTAGACCCTTTGTTTACATTTTACATAAGAGGCGGAAGCATTCTCCATGCTCTATTATTAGTAGTAGTAGTAGTAGTAGTATTTTTATTTACAGTAAGCCGGATACAGAGCTCACTGCAGGAGCAAAGGGCTAAAGGCGAACAGCCTGACAAAGGCCCTTGTCCCTCCGCAGTCCATGACAGTGCAAAGCTTAGACATCAGCACTGACAAACAATATATATATTCAATACATTGGTTTCAAGCAACCTGAAATTGTAAACACAAAATTCAAACATAAATAGCATAAGAAGTTTACATAACACATTTTAAGAATTAGAGGTCACTCTCGTTAAAATTCACAGCTAAGCAATATCAATGAAACAACTCAAAAACATACACAAAATGCATGCGGATACAATGAATTCCGCTGTATACACTCGTATAATTGACATAGAAGTTTATGAACAATTTAAGCATTTGCAGAGGCATGAGACTCCATTACATAGTTTCGATAGTGTAGACCGGTGGTTAAGAATAAGTTCTTTATTTGTTTCTTGAAAGTCGCACTACTAGCCCTAAAGTTCAATTGATCTGCAAGGGTATTTAAAACCTGAGGTACCTGGTAAGCAATACTTTGTTTTCCATATTGGGTTCTTGTTCTAGGAGCTTGTTTCTTTTGTTCTCGCAGACTGTAGTGTGGTCTTCCGGTGCAACTTTCTTCATATAGCTTAGTCTTTTGTATTAAGTGAAGTAATTTAAAATGATATAATTGATCAATTCTGAGTATGGAATGTTTAATGAATAGTGGAGCAGTGCGCAAGTCTTGTAGATTCCCCCTGTAATTTTCAAAGCAGCGCAATATTTTCTTTTGTATAGTTATTAACTTATGGTAATTCCCTTGTGATGTCGTTCCCCAGGCTAACATCCCATAACTTACTTTAGAATGGAAGAGTGCATAGTACATACTTATTTTTAACCTCAATGGGATTAAGTGCATTGTTCTAAAAAAACAACCAACTATTCGCGCTAATGCGGTGATCAGATGATTTACATGTGTGTTCCAGTTTAATTCCTGCTGAAACCATACACCAAGAAACTTTTGTTCCCTAACATGTGCGATGCAATTTCCTTCGAATTTTACAGCTATGTTACTAATAGGTTTGTTTAAAGGTCGGAATATCATATAGGTTGTTTTTTTGGCATTCAAGCGCAGTCCATTTTGCCTTAACCAATTTGAAAGATTGCTTAGATAATTATTTACACTGACCTCAAGTGATATTAGATTGTCTGATGAAAAGAAAACATTCGTATCGTCAGCGTACATTATAAGTTCATGAGAATGAGGTATATCGACAATATCATTTATATCGGCAAGGAACAATATTGGCCCCAGTATAGACCCTTGGGGGACTCCTTGGTTCAACTCTATCTTTGCAGAAATAGTGTTATTCAGTTTTACATATTGATAACGATCTTCTAGGTAACTTTTAAACAGTTGTAGTGCAACTCCACGCACCCCATAACTTGATAATTTATGAATCAATGATTTGAATTGTATGGAGTCAAATGCCTTTTGAAGATCGAGGAAGAGCCCAAGAGTAAATTTTTTGTTTTCCATATTTTCGATTATCTTATCTTTGATATACAGTAGAGCTTGTACTTTTGGGACGTTACACCCTACATATCAATCAATCAGTAGCAGTTTTAACACACCGAACAAGAATCAGACAGTTAGCCAAGAGAAAAATCACATAATTGGTTAGTTACATAGCACTACACGTGAGTTTAAAACGGTCATGAACATGATAATGACTGGACGATTGACGTGATTGATCCTAGTATATCGTTACGGTCTTGTGAGGTTCGGGGACTGAATAATCCGTAACACGTGCGAGTTTAACATCGTAAGATTCCCACCTTTTGGGGATGGTCAGAACGCGAGGAGATGTATGATGGAGGGATTATTCCGTAAGGACTCTAATAGCACGTTACACCGGCTGATCACTTCCAACGCCCAGTAATCGACATGTGGACAGGCGTACGTCATACGACGAGGGAATTCGCTGCCACATTCGGCACACATACACGGGTCCACTTGTGAGCAGTGTCAGAGGGAACAATAAAGTTAACTTTAAAGAGTCACAAACGCCAAACGCCGTCAGTCACGCCTAAGCACCGCCTGCATGAAGGAAAAGCACAAGAAAATAACGCCATTTTCTTGCGCTGCTTCTTTCTGCTGGCTGAAGCTGAAGCATATAGGTTTTTCGCGATGCACCAAATAGACAAAGAACACAAAAAGACTGCCAAGTTACAGGCACACCTGGTGTAGGCGCAATACGATTAAGGACAAACCAACGTGTATGTATTATAATCCTGCGTGGTATTTGTTCCCTTAAAGCTCTTTCAAAGCTCCTTTAAGACGCAAAGCTCTTTTAAGACGCGGCTGGCCTTCGAAAGCAGCGGCTTGTCGTTGGGCAAAAAAAGAACAGGTATCTCAGCCGGAAAACAACGCGGCCTCCGATCGCCCGCACCTCTATTCCAACGACTGTAGGTAGGTCTTGAGAAATTCCGAGCAACTCAATCAGATTCTGATCGGCCGACCGCGAAACCAAGGGGAAGGCTTATAGGTGGTCGCTCCGAACAAATCGCCGGCAGCGAAAACCGCGAGGAATCAAAAAAAAAAAAAAGCTATCAACTAAGCAGATGGAGTAAAAACAAAGAAAAAAAAAATGGCGGACATATCGAGGGGGACAAGTATTACGCCCGAGGTAGTATACACACTCTGAACAAAGAGTGAAGAAGCCGATCTAGCCACCGCTGCTTAGTGGGTAAAAAGAGAAATATAGGAATGACGTAGGATGAAGGAGGGAGAGAGGGTGAAAAAGGCGTCTGGCGTACGTGCAAGGCTGCGTGCGAGCCGAGGACGTGAGCGAGAGAAAGGGAAGAAGACTCGGAATTCCATAGCTGGCGGAGGAAGTTGTGACCGCGATTCGGCGCCGTTTCCTTTCGCACCGGTTCGTCCTCGTTATGTGTGGCGTCTTTATTCTTTTATTTTTTTTTCTTGCTGCGATGGTCGCTCTATTTTACGCTGTAAGGCGAACTTCCTTGTCTTCTCAGTCCTGCATGTCTTGGTTGTTGTTTCGTCTTCCGCTGCGACACTGGTGCTTCTTTTGAGAAACAATACAAAAAAAAAAAATAAGACATGCCGTGCAGTCTTCCGGACATGCGATTCCGAATTGCCTGAAATACATCACGGCTTAGGGCGTCCCTAAAGCCTCTCTGGCCCAGAAATTTACCTCGAGAAAGTAAGCTCGCGAAGTGTGCCTAAGCATGCTCGACTAACGCTTCGCGCTTGGCTCTCATTTAAAGCACGCGCGCATGCGTAGTTTAAATCTGGCATGACGCCCGCTTTTCAGTTACACTCCGTAACCCGTGCACGCCTGCTTACTCATTACAACACGTCATGAAGGAAAAGCAGGCGAGAAGGAGAGGGGTTACGTTGTTGTGTTGCCAGTTACGTCAGTGGAGCCCCACTTTGTTACTTTTTTATTGTTTTTTGTATGTGTTTCGTAGCTGCGTGGTAATTCACGCGTGGGAGGAAGACTCCATTCCTCTTTCACTCTTAAGGGAGCTGGATCGTGGAGAAAGGAGGAGGGTTAAGAGGATAAGGGCGAGAGCACACACGTGATCCGGGACGTTGGGACTAGTGTAATTAGAGAAGCCGTAGCCGAAGCTGATCCGGGCAAGCAGACTAGTGGTGTCGCGCGGCGGAAAGTGTCGCACACACAAAAAAAGAGAACAAGTGGAAAGAGGGCAAAATAAAGAAAGAAAATATTAATATAACGTTTGTCTGCCTCGCATGGGTGCGCTGATTTGATGCGGTTCGTGAGCATTTCATCGTACGCCGGTGCTTTTGTACCGCTTAGTGTAGAGACCTGACCCCCTCCTGCTTTTTGTTCTTTTACAAAGATTCCCAGACAGACAGTGTCGAAACGGTGCGTGGCATGTAGGCGACATAGCGAGATGACAAAACGTTTAAGAATGTGCCGCGTTTGTGCAACAGGTATACACTGCAGCCAAAGGGCGGCAAACAAGAAAGGAAAAGACGGCGTCTAGGAAGCCGACTAAAGCAGGACGCTCCTTCTCCTTGAGAACGCTCCAGAGAATTCATATCCATTACTGCGTGTGCTGAGTTACGAGGGTAACTAGAACTGGCGTGTATGGTTAGGTAAGAAAAGTAGGCGTTACGCTAAATGAACGGCGCCAAAGGGAATGCAAGTGCCGACGTACAAGGCTGCCTTGTTTGTAAGTTGGTGTGTTAACTATTTAGTGTTCCCGTTCCTACAACGTCACGTCTATTTTCCACAAGTAATGAACGAACTAGCCAGAAAGCATGCCTTGTTATACGGTTGTGGTTCCTTCCTGCCAACCCAACCACATCTAGTCCCAACTGTGCTCGCTGAAAAAAGCCCGTTTGCTCAACATATAGCCCAACGCTTACACCTTAGTTAGGTTACTATGGCAACTGCGTGTGTGCGCGCGCGTGTGTGAGTGTGTCCTCAAAGTTGGACTTCGAAGGGGCAGGTCTTTTGTTGTGGCGCCTACATGCAGAACGTAGGTCATTGGTGAGTCGAAAGCGCGGAGCAAGAAATCAAAAAAAACTATTGTGTCTCTATCAACTGCTGCGCAATGTCGCACATTCCACGTCAGACTATCCCCTTGGATATGGATATTCAGGCTTGTAACATAATTCCTAATGTAACGTGTATACAGTCGAAAAGAAATGCAAAAAGGGAAAGATATGGAAGATTGAGATAAGAAATTCGTAAACAGGGGGTAGATGGTCGACGCGACGTTTCGGCAAGTGGACTTGTCTTTCTAAAAACTGCAGTAGAGCAACACAAAGCTCCAGCTGATTCGAAGGTCGCGGGGTCGATCCCGGACGTGTCAATCGCATTTCAGTGGGGGGAAATGTAGTACACGTTAATTAACATCAAATGGCCGCAATTCTCAGAGCCCTGTATACACTATTGGTGACTTATTAATCACTTCGTGCTTTTGTGGCGCGTAAGATACCCGATATCATATTCATAACACAGAGCTCGGTCTAAGATATTTTCACTTCTCCCTGCAATCGCCTCGCAGACATTACTGCCGTGGTTGTGATATTGGATACCATGATTGATTGACAACGATTACGTAATTCGGCAAATTGCACAAAAGATATGACCCATTGTCGGCAAGAACGAGCAACGTTGTGACGATGCAGTCCTGCTTTGTGGCGCTTTGTTATTTATAAATTATCAGCGCAGGTTACGCGTGACACTCCGTATCAGAGGAATAGAGGGCGCTCTAACAGCTGCCGTACACTTGAAGCGGCACTGCGAGTGACCGCGCGATTCCTACTGTAGAAAAAGAATAGGTTGTAACCCACAGTGGCATATCTTAGCTATGAAGGTTACATTCTTAATCAGGTCCTATAAAATGTACTGCAGTGTCTCTCATAAACAAAGTGTGCTTTTGCGTCGTAAAATCTCACATTATGGTTATAATATTAGTATTATTATAATAATAATATTTTGATTATTATTATCCGTGGGACACATGATGTGAGAGCTTGTGGTCACTTGGCGTGTGCGGCTTATGCTCGCGTAATTACGGCACATTGCAATCGGGACTTGGGAGTGCACGCACGATTCTTATTAAGAAAAAAAAAAAGTTCGCCTCGACAGACCTTCGAAATCGTTCACTGCGTTTGAGAACTTGCAACTCGTAAACTAGGAACCCCAGGGAGTCTGGTCCAGTTCTATAGCGACTCTTTTGTGTAGCACCGTATGAGCTTGCTTTATTGATCGCCTCATCTCGCATGCCGTCTACTAGCTCGCTCTCTGACAGTTGAAATTTCGCCCACGGATGAGGTAACGTTCTCGGGCACGCTCGAAGTTCTGGCGCTGTCTTTGGGTCTGTTCTTTTTCGCCTTTGTGTTCATTTTGCCTAGTTTTAAAACGATTTGTAATTTGAGCGACCGTGCACCTTGGTTGCCTAGCAAACCGCTGAAGGTTGTGCAACAATGCCCGCCAAGGCAAGCTGCTGGGCTAGCGTAGCGCAACATTTTATGCCCCGGGTGTTCTTCTGCCTCAGGCTTGGTTGATTTGTTTTCTCATTCAGTCTTTCTGATTTTTACGTAAGGTGTACCTAACATAGTAATGATGATAACGGTCACCTAACATCTATTATCTTTATGTGTGATTTGTCATCTTAAAATTCTGCATATTGTCCGCAACGTCTGAAAACAAATGTCCACTCCTACTTCGGCGGAAGCTTACAAAAAGGGTTGAACTTAAATTGAGGATGGCGCAGCGAGCGATGGAAAGAAAAATAATAGGTGTAACCTTAAAGGGCCAGTCAAGAGGCTCAAACTTTTTTCTTTACAACCCCCCAATCAAGCTCGGCCATTCGCAGAGTAGACCGCAGCGATCACGTTGTCTAAACATTACTGCACTGCGCGCCGCGCAGAGCCTCCGTTTCGGAAAACGATTGCCGTGCTCCTACCATACACCTGACCAATCCTCCTTCCACTCGCAGTGACGAAAACTCGGCTATTGGTGACTTGACATAGCACGCAGCTCTTCGATTGGTTTAAACCAGGTCTCAAAAAGAAAAAAAAAAGAACAGTAGTAAAGCCCCAACGTCCGTTCCTGTTCTCACCCACAGCTACAAAACTGCCCTTTGTTTCTTGGCGCTGCGGTGATACTGTTCTGGCCTAGCAGTTGTCGTGCGTACATTCCCCACTCTGCTGCAGCTCAGCATAGCGCCGGCGTGCACATGCTTCGGCCTCGACACGAGCAACACGGGAAAAAAGCGTAGCTCCGTGGGCGGAGTCACAACGACGGGCTCCGCCTTTCCCCTCCACGTGAGGGAGAAGGGTGGCGAGGCCGCGAAAAAAAAATTTGAAACCAGCTGAAACCAATGTTCTAACCCTCGTAACTTCCTTAATACAGCACGTAGTATTCGCGAAATTCTCGCGGAAGCATGTTCACCAAGTCAACGTGCACATACTTCTCTTTACAACAATTTTAGGACCTTGGAGTTGTTTAATGACCCTTTCAGAGTCGGGAAGAAAACTGAGTGGGCCAGGGAAGAAACGGGGGTTAAGGATATCATAGTTGAAATAAAAAAAAAATAAAATGACATGAGCCGGGCGCGCATTGCGTGGGCAGTATTACCGCTGGTCATTAAGGGTCACTGACTGGATTCCCAGAGAAGGCAATGACGAGAGGGGGAGAGAGAAAGTTAGGTGGACAGATGACATCAAAACGTTTGCAGGTACAACGTGGCAGGAGAAAGCGTAAGACTGGGTTTATTGGCCGAAAATTGAAGAGACATTTGCCCCGCAGTATAGACGAGTCGTAGTAGTCAGGTTTGTGATGATGATGATGATGATGATGATGATACTTCGGCACAATGGCGTTCCGTAGGCCTACGAAAGGCTTATTTTTCTTCAAACAAAAAAAACTAATTATGAAACACTGCCTGCTAATTCCAACTTGAACAAACACATTCGTTTCATGTTGCTCACGCTTTCTCGACAACCGCGGAAGACGCCAAAGCTTCAGGGCAAGCGCAACACGAAAGCAAGCGAGTCCTGCTGGATCGACTGCGTCGGGTGAACGCGTCTTCAGCTCCCGGGCTCGGCGCCTACAACAACAACCACAAGGTCGACGCCGTTTTTTGCTACTCGAGTCCCCTAAAAGCACGTAGCTCGTACTTTTCAAAATATACGGCCACACCCATACGCGAAGTGGACAGCGTGCTTACTCCGGTAGTTTCTTACCGATAATCACGAGGGAAAAACTCTGGAGCTGTGATCTCCGAGTATTATCGTTAATACAGCGCATCGAGTCGTTTGACACTCATTCTCGTGACTTCAAAAGTTGCTTTCACGTCGTCATCATGAGCTTAAACGCGCCCACTGCAAGGCAAAGGCACCTCTCGTGCTCCACCAGCCAACCCGGTCCTGTGCTTGCTGCTGCCACTTTTGCTCGCAAACTTTCTAATATCACCTACCCGCCTAATTTTCTCTCCCCCCTCACGCGCTAGCCCTCTTGGAATCCAGTCTAGTACCCTTAATGACCAGTGGTTGTCCTGTGTATACGGGCTACTTGTCCTGCCCGTGTCCGATTCCCCTTCTTGATTTAAATAACGATGCCCCAAAGGGACGCTGAAGAGCAAAGCTATTTTCCCGTGTTGATATAGTACAATTTCGCGATCCCGAAAACATCACTGATACGGCGACACGAAACTTGGTAAGCTAGAAAACGCACGAAAATAAACTGTGGGTGAAGACGCCACCTGTGACGTCATATATTTTCAATGCGTCTACTGGGCTCTACGTAGCTTCTAATCGATAAAATTGAAGTACATTGAAATTTGTGGGTGCCATAGGTATAGCATACGAAGTGTCCGAAAATTACATATAAGCAGTGTTGCGAAAATATGAAAAATACATTCTGCAATTTCTTATGTCACGCCCGGAGATTGCGGCACGAAACTTAAAAATGAAACTTCAACCTTGATTTTATCCGCTAATAACGAACTTATGACCGTGAAACTTATGACGTTAGCGTTCTCAGAGCGCAGCTTGTCAACTTAAAGCCGCTCATTGTTTCTGTTTAGTGTCCCTTTAACGCCCGTTTGTCCCTGAACACTTCTGCTCTCTTCCCGGCTGTTAAGGCTCTTTTCTACTCATTCTTTCACGTAGCGTGAGCCAGAGAGCTAGGCCTTCAACTAAGGGTTTCATAATGCCGTAGCTAGCAATGTTTTGGAAACTTGTTTGATACTATACTCAGCCGAGTACCTAAATGCTTTCCGTTGAAGAAGTATTGAAAAACAAGCTACTGCCCACACATGCAGCATCGGCTCATCAGGTACTGTCCAGCCGAATAATCAATACTTTATTATATCGAACCTAGCAAGTGATGCTTCCGACTCTTGCAAAAATGTTGTACATGAATACATTAAAAAATTGGGCAGATATGACCATATGGGGCGTGTGGGGGCCACATGTGGCCACTTTTCAATATGCGCATACAGAGACTCTTCGCAGTTCGCCATATATTGACAAATTTTTATGAGTACGTATATGGGTTTTTATGTAATGCGGCCATATCAGGGCAATTTTAAATCGAGACGGGAACCCAGCACCCAATTATAGTGCGAAGTTGAGGAACACTATTGCCAACTCATACACCGATTGGTATTGCTGCGAGTTTCTAATGACAATGCTATTCTGCAATGCTATCCGTTCTGTAATGAGTGTTTCTGTTTTGGACCTAATTAAATTACTTTGTTTTCTGGCATACTGATAGCACTAAGAATGATGGCTTGTATTGGTTGAACGCTGGCTAGACATACTTGCCAGTACTGATTTGTTCTCACGAACGTTTGCTAAACGGGGATTAGTGATACGGACTGTATCGTCTTTTGCGAGGCGGCTACTAACAATACCACATGATAATTAAAATTGAATTAAATTAAAATTCACGAAGTGATGGTTATCGCCACTTACAATAATGATATTACACCACTACATAAAGGCATCGTTACCGTTCTTCAATCTGACTGGCGCTTTAGCTGTCTAGCGGGTGCATCTCTGCTTCGTATCGGCCATGTGTCGATTGCACCCGAGTTCCGCCACGTTTGAGTCAGGGCTGTTCTAACTCGACATTACAATCTCCGAAAAAGACCCACACCGTATCTCTCCTCTTTTTTTTTTTTTTGCTTGACCTTTTGTGGGTGCCGTTTGGTGTATATAGTATATTGAAGTGTTTTGATTACTTTCCTTACTTTCTGTTCTCCGGGCTTGAATTGCTCTCAGAGATAGCTTCAGAAAGCTCGTCCTTCTAGCTTATTTATTGTTATTATCTTTTAAGTGGTCGACTGGTCTTCGTTACGTTACCCCTTAATACATTTCAGCCATCGACGTGCCGGGCGAGACGCTGATCAGACAGAAACATGACGACAGGAGGAGTGCGGTTCCTTGTACCAAAACTGCAGTTACTCTCACTCAAGCACCACGCCGCCACCGCGGTCCGATGTCTTCTTCTGCGGTTCTTTAAGTACACGAGGCGTGCTGCGCTGAAAAATGGTTGAAAACACTGGAAGAGTTGGAAAAGAACACTAACCAGCGCTTCTTTGTTTTGTTTACTGTTTTGTCTTTCGTTCGTGTCAACAGTTATATGCAGTAGTATTGCAGCAGTATATGCAGTAATTGATTTATTGATTATGTGGGTTTACACCCCAAAACCAGCATATATTATGAGAGACGCCGTAGTGGGAGGGCTCCGGAAATTTCGACCACCTGCGATTCTTGTAAACGTGCGCCCAAATCTGAGCACCCTACACATTGGCCGACCTCTCTGCCTTTCTGTAAATAAACCTATCTCTCTCTCTCTCTCTCTCTCTCTCTCTCTCTCTCTACGTCGCAGTAGTAATAGCAGTAGTATATGCAGTAGATCAAGTAGCCCACTGAAGCAGGCGTCTGCAATTCTTAAAAACACTTCGCGAAAAGTCATTTTTTCACTTGAACGCGAAGCTTTCCAGAAAACTTTAAGCCATGATTTCATACCTGTTTCGACGGCCACATACATTTGAAATGTCATTCTCCGCGGGTGTACCTTCAATAATGACATTATGTAAAATCAATATTACAATAACACCGTGAAATAGACGCCACATTCGTAGATTTGCGGAGTTACGTAGTTACAGCGCAGCGGAAGGAGTGTGAATTCTTACAGTTTTGCTGTATATGACTATGGTTCCTTGTATTTTTCTGCTTCGTCAGCACAAACACCTGTGCCGCGTACAAATCAAGACAGTCTCCACCTTTCGCCATCGGTTCACCAAAGCTCAAGAAAGGAACTATCAATGTTTCTATCAATAGCTGAGAAAATGGTTTCTGTAGATATATATTAGGTAGTATAAAACATACTATCTATCTATCTATCTATCTATCTATCTATCTATCTATCTATCTATCTATCTATCTATCTATCTATCTATCTATCTATCTATCTATCTATCTATCTATCTATCTATCTATCTATCTATCCATCTATCTATCTATCTATCTATCTATCTATCTATCTATCTATCTATCTATCTATCTATCTATCTATCTATCTATCTATCTATCTATCTATCTATCTATCTGTCTGTCTGTCTGTCTGTCTGTCTGTCTGTCTGTCTGTCTGTCTGTCTGTCTGTCTGTCTGTCTGTCTGTTTCTGTCTGTCTGTCTGTCTGTCTGTCTGTCTGTCTGTCTGTCTGTCTGTCTGTCTGTCTGTTTCTGTCTGTCTGTCTGTCTCTGTCTGTCTGTCTGTCTGTCTCTGTCTGTCTGTCTGTTTATCCTTGTATGTGTATGTATGTATGTATGTATGTATGTATGTATGTATGTATGTATGTATGTATGTATGTATGTATGTATGTATGTATGTATGTATGTGCCTATATGTCAGTGTGTGTGTGCGTATGTGTGTGTGTGCCTATATGTCAGTGTGTGTGTGTGTGTGTGTGCGTGTGTGTGTGTTTGTGTGTTCCTCCTTCCCCACCAGTTTAGAGCAGCAAACCCTCACGCTTTTTCCTCTAACCACACTATTCACTGCCTCCTTGCTTTCCCTACACACCGTTGTCTCCTGGCGTGTGCACGAACACTTTTCTTGTCATACTCATCGAAATCGCACGACTCGACGAACTCTCTCACATTCCCATAGCAGAAGGGGTGAACGCCCATAATCGCATACGCGGCAGACACTACGCACAATGCGCTCTATTCGCTTGCACGGCGCGTCGCGACGTCCTTGTTTTTTCTTTTTTTTTGCTTTTGTTAGTTTAACCTCATTGCGCCAGTACGTACTTCTCGAGAAAGCAGCGGCGGGCGAAGTGGATCAACGCGTTCGCCAACCTTCGAAGCACGCGTGGCGGCGTGCGCCCACCCGCAGGCTGCGTCTGCGCATGCGCGCGGCATGGCACCAACGCAGACGCGCAGTGCTATCGTGCGAGGTATGCGAAGGAGCGGGTCGTGATTGAGGTAACAATTGCGGTAGTTTTACGCGCCGAAATCGTCATTTGATTGTGAGGAATGCCTTAACGAATGTCTGGCTAATTTCGACCTTCTAGAAAGGGGCAGGGACTGTTGGTCTTAGGGGGCGAAGTACATTTCGTCCTCGGCTTGTCTCGGCGTGTCATGTCGTCACCCTCGACCATGAATTGGTGCGTAAGCACCGCATAAAGTACTCGCCACTGGTCCACGCTACGCATATTATGAGCTAAAGGTTCGTAGTTACTGACTAAAACATTATCCTTGGTTTAGCAGCGGTGTCAGAATCCCCAAAGAAATTTACCATGGCGCTCAATGATAGGTGTAACCCTAAGAGACCAGAAGAGAGCAGAG
This sequence comes from Rhipicephalus microplus, assembly GCF_013339725.1. Classification (NCBI taxonomy): domain Eukaryota; kingdom Metazoa; phylum Arthropoda; class Arachnida; order Ixodida; family Ixodidae; genus Rhipicephalus; species Rhipicephalus microplus. The sequence goes on from NC_051167.1 coordinate 173,959,364, forward strand.
TGGGTCAGGGAACAACCTGGGGTTAAGTATATCATAATTGAAATCAAGAAGAAATGGACATGAGCTGGGCACGTATAGCCCGTATAGGCAGGATAACCGCTCGTCAATAAGGGTAACTGGCTGGATTTCCAGAGAAGGCAAACTCACGATGGGGAAATAGAAAGTTAGGTAGGCTGATGAGATTAAGAAGTTCGCAGATATAAAGCACGTGGTAGCAGAATACAAAAGAGTGGGTTGATTGGTGGATCATGGGAGACGCCTGTGCCCTGCAGTGGGCGTAGTCAGGCTGATGATAATTCTATGTGTGGACTCCAGTGGAGTTTTTCATTATAAATAATGCCCAAATATTTGGTAGATTTCACTTGTGTAATGCGTTGGGGTTTTATAGTAAAGGAATCGAAATAAAATCTGCTAGAGGGAACACCAAGAGTGCACTTTCACTGATGTTTAGAGACAGTAAAACTGAATGCAGCCAAATTTCTAGGGAATAAATATACCTTTGCAAATTTAGTTGCAAAGAACAAATTTCACTGTCTGCCGTGGTAAACGCGATGTCACAGCCATAAATATTCACAGTCAGTGATATCTCGGTGAATGGGAATAGAGCTCATCAGAACATAGAATATTACCTGAGATAGGACAGCCCTTTGAGATGATGATTATGATCATGATGATGATGAGGATGATCCTTGTTACTCTGGCGCACACCCACAAAGGGTGAAGCTCTGAGTGTCTTGCTTGCTTGCTTGTTCCTTTCTTTTGTGGCTCTCACCCACTAAGGGGGATTGGCCAAGAAGCCGGTGGTTAATGCAGGTCAATACCTATAGATTTTTTAGACTAGGGGCGTTTCTGTTTTCTCGGGTACACTACTTTGTCCTTTCCTGTTTCTGACAGTGGCACGTACTCTCAGTAGCATATAGCGTGATCTCAATCCATGCATGTGGTAGTATTACGACCTTCATCAAGCTACATTCGTAGAATGATATCCGTCGTACCGCGTACACTGTGCTCGTAAATGTTGCTCGCATATGCCGTACCATTGGACAGTTCATTCATTCCGGAGCGATTTCTCATTTTCGAAGGCGTGCTCTCGTGCTATCTACTGCAACGTATACCCCGGATCGGCTTGATCCTGAATTTTAAAAGGCTCCCTTCACTGAAGATAGGTTCGAGCAAACCATCGGCTTAGTAGTCCATTATTCAACGTATCGATTGGAATCCGCCTGACTCTGTCAAAACGAAGAAGTTTCCCGCTACAGGACGTGAACTTTGGTTGATGGCCTAGCTAGTGGTGCATTTCGTTTCTGCATCTCTTTTGTGATCAAACTCTTAGCATTGCCTAGCATAACACGTGACCCCTATATAACTATGCACTGTTTGTGTCTTTACTAAAATTTTGGAGTTCAGATATGATATCGAGATATACTCTTGAATTCCCTGATCTTCGAAGCCCGTGTCTACTTTGAGTGCATGGAGCTCAGCGAAAGGAGCCAGTCGCAAGGGTTTAGGCGTGGCTTCTCGTTCTCACAACATTGCCCGTACAGGTTGCCGTCCACAAAAGGGAGCCCCATTCTATGGAATGGTTCGTAACTTTTTTTTTTCTTTGTTTCGAAGTTTCCCTTCGTAAATCTTACCTTCCCACGACACATCGCGTGAGGAAGGTATATCTTGCGTTGATAACCTGTCGAACAGAGAGTCATTGATCAAATGCTTCGGTTCGAAGAAAATTAGGCTAGTCGCACTGATGCGAACTTCAGGGCATCTTGGTTCCCTTCTAAGCCTAACTTTTAACTCTGTGGCCACAGCGATATAACTTGTACACGGAGCATAACTTACCATCGCAAGTGGATCCCGGTTAGGTTGCGCGTCGATGGTTCATGTGGCTTTCACGTTCACTGGTGCGCCTGTGAACCGGAAGAATACCTGCGATACAGGAGCAACAAAGCTTTTGTAAAAGAACTGTGTCCGGATATCTTCACAACGTCAGCAAATTCAAGACTGACTATGACGTCGTGCAGTACAGTATACGCACAAGATTGTTGTCAAAATGATCCCACATGTTCCTTTCCTCGAGTCGGTTACAGATTTAGGAGACAGTGGCATTTCCTTCTCGAAGGCGGATGCGTGTTTTGCATGTCCGACTTATGACGTCACATTCCCGGCTTAGGGCGTCATAAGCTGGACTTGTGACGTTTGTAAGTCTAATGTATGGTGTCCCAGTTAAGCATGAAAGCACTGAGGGACGTCGTAAGTCTCACCGGACATAAGCCGGACTTATGACGTCACAAGTCTGGCTTATGACGTAATAAACCAGATAATTGGTGACCCTCCAGTTGCAGAATGTCGCCCACTACATGAGCGGTAATATGTATTTGTTTTGTCGTGAAGGCGCTCGGCAGCCAGGCTAGGCTTCCATCTTTTGAGTGGGATCTATGCTTTGATATGTGGGGTCTAACGTCCCAAAATTGCTGTCTTAATTTGTATACGTAAGGTTAACAGCGTGAAAAAAACAGAGGTAACTTAACCATAAGGTAGGAAAGTCAGGTAGGTTAACCAGAAGTGATCTTCAGCTATCTGAACGAAAACGGGAAAGGAAAAGAGGAGCGCAAAATGAAGAATTCGCGTGGTAATTATGACAATGGTAATGCCAAAGAAATAAACAAAAGCTTCATGAACGGACACTCAGTTCTGTAAAGAGAGAAGGTGATAGAGTGAAGGAAAGGCATACAGCTGTTAACTATACCGTGTCCAGTTTGCTACCACATCCGTCGGGAGGGGCAACGGAGGCGTAAAGTGAGGGCAGGGGTGGTGGGGCAGCGAGACGCAGAGAAAGCATGAGTGCATGCCGATTCACAATACGCATGCACAAAAACAGCGTATCAGGCGATCACTAAAGCCAGTTCGGCTGATGTCTGCAAGTATGCAAGCGATATTGCGTGTAAGCAAACAGATTCGACTGACCCGATTCTATAAAGTTGCGGTTGCTTTCAAACAAGCAACGAACACGGAAATGGAAATGCGATCGTTGCCGCGTCGAGCACTCTCGAAGCAACTCCTGCAAGTTTGATGCTGTTCTTTTTTGTGTTGTTGTTCGCAGGCACGGCCGCTCTCACACATTGTCATCGTTCAAAAAATAATGATAAAGGGTATCTTCCTTTTCTTTTGCTGTTTCAAATGTCCCCGCTCAAAACGAGATAAAACATTTCAAGAACGAAAAAAGTGAACTCGGCTTTGTTTTCTGCTTGTCTTCATTCAAGGATGCGTGCGTTGTTCTCGCGTGGCTGCGGGGGAAAGGGGGAGGGGGGTCCATTGCACTGCACTTCTTCGGCCCGGTAGACAATGGACCGAGTGGATTGCTATTCGATTCGTGAAATTGGATTTGCGGCCGCTACCATCGCGTGGTGATTCAACAGAAGATCGTGGCGCGTGGTGGCGTTGACTTACACTCGCTTGTTTATTCATTGTTATTTTGCAACCTGTTTTTTTTTTGTTTTGTTGTTGCTCTTGTTGCGGAGACGTCATGCTGGGCACAATCTTTGAAAAACTTATCTCTGCCGGAAGCGCAGTATGTACGCTTTAAACGACGTTTTTCTTTTGCCTCTTTATCTCGCCTTTTGTTTGAATTATCAGCGAGTTGCCGTCACCCCAAGGCGCATACACTCGATACCCATGCTTGGACTCAGGCACTCTATGCATCAGCAGTTCTAGGATGCTCCTGCTTGAGGAATGTCATTCAACGCCGCTTCAACTTAGGTGCAATTTGAGCGAGTGCACTTCGCTGCGAGTGTCGTTTGCGCGCTGCCACACGAGAAAGTTTTGTGTCACTCGCTGCAAAGTACACTTGCCGGCAAATGGGTTCCCCAACCTCACTTCGCTGCGATGAAGTGTTTAGCCTCGGCACTTGGCTTGCACAGAAACATGCTGTGGCCTAAAGCGGTGCAAAAACTATTTTTAAACCATTGTGTTCGTAAAAAAGAACTACTGCTATGTATTAAAACAAGCCATAATATAACAAAAAAATGGCAGCATGTCCACGGGGTGAATGATGAAGAGTGGGGCGAAGCATCCGTCCGTCCATTCGTTCTTGCTTCCGTCCATCCATGCCTCCGTCTGTGTGACCGTCCATGCGTCCATCCGCCGGTTAGTGCGTGCGTCTGTTCTTGTGTCCGCACTTCCATTCATGCGTCCATCCCTGCGTTCCTCCATGCGTCCATCTGTCCGTGCGTCCGTCCATGCATCTGTCTGTGTGTTCGTTCGTCCATCTAGTCGACACTCCAAGTACTACCATGTCGCAATGTTTCATCATATATTCCGCGTATAGAATCACTGCCATCCAGCGGACATTCCAAGGACTAAACGAGAGGTGGCACACGCACACTTTCTTACGGCTTGCGCTTCGTGTCTACGTCCCACCTTTAACCACCTCGAGTTCATGGTATAGTTCACTGTATTCATGGCACTGCGGCCCAACGCTCGCTAAACCTTTCTAAAACCAAGGAGGTTACGCCCAGGGAGTATAACATCCCGGCGTTAATCCATGCATCCGCCCCTGCGTCTGTCCTTGCGTCCATGCGTCCGTGCAGCCATCCGTGCATCCGTCCATGTATGCAACACTCCGACTACCACCATCTTGCATCTTTTCATCATATATTCCGCATTAGAAGCACCGCCATCCAGTGAACATTCCAAGGACTAAACGAGAGATGGCACATGCACACTTTCTTACGGCTTGCGCTTAGTGTCTGCTTCCCATCTTTAACCACCTTGAGTTCACGGTATATACTAGTTCACGGTATTCATGGCACTGCGGCCCAACGCTCACTACACCGTTCTAAAACTAAGGAGGCTACCCCCAGCGAGTATAGCGTATCAAGCCTTTCTAGTGAGATAGTGCTCAATATACATGCCAATGGCTGCTAATTGGGAATGAGAGACAGGAGAATTCGGCTTTTAGTTAACGCGCACGCCGCGAATTTTTTATTGTTCAACAACGCACAGGAGAAATCTCCCACCGGCACCACTTTGCAGGTCGAAGCGTAAGACATGTTACGCACTACCACGAGGGATGAACGGGTGCCGCTTTAAGGAGCTTCGCCCCTAAAAAACCTCGCTACTGACCATCGGGCAGCTGGCGGCAACGTCCGCTGGGGTGATGCGGCAGCACATGCTGTGAAATAGCTGCGTCTATCACGTTGTTTACTTCCAGGTACACTTGCACACGTGTTATTTAGTCATTTGCGATGACATGTGCCCCGAATTCTACTTCCACGAAGACAACATCAACGAACAATGAGACTCGGGTGCAAACATAACAAATATATGTTGCGCTACAAGTCCGCACTGCTACTGACATCATTTTCAAAGTACACTTGACCTTGTGGAAATATATGAGCGCACAAGGTAGAAGGAAAAGCACTTGACAGGAAAGAGGCCCTGTATTGAACACTTGACCTTCTCGTGTAGCAGCGAATAGCCAAAATGACACTTTGTGAGTGTAAGTACACTCGATGTGCGCTCAAGTTACCACGTTTGACAAGGGTATAAATCTTCGGTTTGTGTGAGCCCTGTACTTCCTTCCTTGCATTTCCCAAGCAGGACTTGAGACCTATTTCATGTTTGTAAACAGAGGTAGCTGCCGTCGACATACTGAGGCGCTTGCAGTGACGTCATGGTGTGCAGGCGCCAGTTGTCATGTCATCATAGAATGCGGTGGCGAATTTTGGGTTCAGTGCGCAGGCTCCGCCCAGCCCAAAGCTCGTCACTGCCTTCTATGATGACGTGGCAACTGGCACTGCAGCCGCAAAGCTGCCTCCGAGCACAGCGCCTCGAGCACACTGTGTCACCATAGGGTCAATTTATAAGCACAGTGATTTTATTGAAAATTCTTAGCTCTCTCTTGTCGACGTGAGGTGGCGTTACGTCACGCAGTCGTGTTACTTTCATCAGGCCAATTGAACTCGATGCTGTCTTCTAATCTCACAATATAGACTGAGTGCAATGCTCTCCGCACTCTAAACTTGGTAAACTATGTCATAGCTGCTGAAAATCACATGAATGCGTTGTTAAGTTTAGAGTGTGCGCGCCATCATTAGCTCGTATAAGATGTCTCCGAGGCTTAGCAGCACAACGAGTCGAATAAAGCAGCTCCTACTTTACGAACCCTGCTGTTTGGACCGATCTATCAATGACATGGCGTATTTACGATCCCCAATCGATTAGCGGCAAATCCAAGAGCGTTCAGTCTCGACAGGTCTTCAAGCCGCAGATCGAAGCATATGCAGCTCCATCGTGTGACGCCACGCGAAATGTATTTATCAAAGTTGCAGACAATAATCTGTGAGACGTCACTCTGTGACACGTTTTGCTTATCTCCCCCCCGCCCCCCAGATAAGCTTGCACCTTTCCTCTAATTGTCCCAAGAAAGGATGGCCACCCCTCCGAGGCAAAGTACCCGTTTTGCATACCTATTATGCTAATTAGGCACAATTTAAATAGCCCGCCTTAGGGGCGTCCACGCGCTCCGAAACACATGGCTTCGGCAGCTGAAAAGATCGGGTCATAGCGTGCCCATGCAAATGAGCCGTTCGCCTCGTGCAGCGCGTCTTCTCAACTACGCCTGCAGTGTTGTAGGAGGAAAGTTCAAGACAATGCACAGACTAAGCCAAGGTTTCAGCTTTCAAATGACTGCCACAGCCGCTGCGGACTTACTCAAGAGCGGACCACGTGACCCCCTTCGTCTGTACGTAATGCCAACCGCCAGCCTCTGATATGGGCTGCGTTCCACTTCTGCACAGTAATTCTCCAGAAGGGACGCCGGGTCCATCGTCTGTGAAACTCGGTTCCCCGTCATAATCTGAGAGCCAATGTCCCCGTATTGGGACAAGAGATCTGAATTGAATATATACATATTGGCACAAACACATAGAGCACGCCACCGACCACCGCCACTAAATACAGACGAAGACAATAGACGGAACAATAACTTAGACATTACGCAGATACAAACACACTCTCAAATGCCACACATATATTTAATGGCGTTGAAGGGCCTCAAAAACAACGATATGGTAATGAAGGAAGCCATGGTGGAGGACTTCGGCAATTTCGACCTCTTGTGGTTCTTTGACGTGTATACCTAAATCGAAATGCGCGGGCCTCAAGCATTTTCGTCTTCATCAAAAATGTGGCCCCTGCGGCCGGTATTCGACCCCGCGACCTTTGGGTCACGAGTCGAGCACCAGCCACAAGTGCCACACACATACGTGCACCCATAAACACAGAAACTCACCAAAGCAAAGGGCCTTTGTTTGTTTTGTTTGTGTTCTTTTTGGCCAGTACATGGTTGCGATGCATCCGATGTTTTAATGCAGTTGCTGACTGCTGTAGGAAGGTGTGACACATTGGTCAGAGAGAGAGAGAGCAACATTATTGTATTGTGACACATCGGTCAGGCATCCCTCAATTTATTTATTACACCTTACATTAAGCGTTAATTGTTTTGATGGGAAAGGAATTATCAGTATCGTTGTTACATGATATTATGAATTGCCACTCAAATCTCGTTGGTGCTTTCTATTATTTTGCGTTTTGTATAGCGGTTTGTATCTTACCACTGCGTCATGCTTAACTAGAGTGTTATGTTACACTTTCAAGTGCAGCAGTTACTGTGTTACATTTAAAGATATATGCGCGCAGAATGAATGACCGCACATAACTGTAGTGATTTCAGACTGTACAATGTAGCCGAGGCCTTCGTGAGGCATTTCAACCTTTAGCCCTGGTTCCCCCATTTTGTATAAAAGGAAGATAAGCTTCACTTCACATCACATAACACATTTTAGAGCCAACAGAGAAATGCGAGTCACGTGAAACGGCTTCTTTGCTGCTCTAAGTCACGCCGAGGCAATTTCGCAGAACCAATTTATGAAGAAATCGACATAAAGTTTGGGGCTACCGTCGGTTAAGTAATACATGCTAATGTGTGAGTGTCTTGTGCGGTCCGTCATTTTTTTTTATATTGCACATGACGCCACTCCTTTGTGTTTCGCAAGCACAGCAGTACCGACACAGCGATACCACATCGATACAGTGTGGTGCCCTGTCGTAAATAAACGCCCTATCAGAGTGCAATTGACTCGGTTGTGCGGCGCACCGTGTCGAGTTACATAGACGACACGGTCGTACACCGTACAATAAAGCCGTTGAGTCCCGCTGGCCTAAAAAAGAAAAGAATTACAAAGAATGAAATGTCAGCACAATTAAGCAAATAGTCACGAACGGATGCGCTTCTTATCAATATCTTTAATGAGGTAACTTGTGTCGCCAGCCTAGCCGGAAACAATTATTTCGATACTGCTGTTTTGCGCTTTGTTATCATTTTCATTCGCTATCAGCACGGCTAATCACTGTGCGCCAATCAGGGTGGATAGTGGTTAGCTGCGCTGATAGCGAATCGAAATGGCACAGGATGAAGACCTTTAGAGAAGTTTGGCAATTATCCTTAAATTGTTAGTAGTTCCAAGACAATTCTCTGTCTGTTCCTAATATTTTCGATATGAATCTTTGTCCGTCTATGTAATCTAGTGATGATAACGTGTCCACTTCTTGTGCCAGTGAATGTACGTCCTGATTAAATAGTGAGATTGCCGCTGATTGTAATGACACGATTATATTAGTATTTTATTGATACTATAGGGCACACTGTGTCATGCATCGTTGGTGGAACTCATTGAGCGTGTTGCTAAGACGATGTGGTACTACTGGTGTTTTCGTGTAATCACTGGGGCGAGGTGGTTGTTCTTTCGCGTTTTCACAACTGTATCTGTGAATTGCGAGTTAAACAACTCAATAGGGAAACAAAAAGAAACACAAGGAGATATCAGTACTATATACAGAAACTATTTCATATCTTACCCACTTGCTGCGGCTGTATACTGGTCCCTTATAAAACTTATCTCAGCATGCTGTCAGAGAGAAGTCCTTGTGATTCGCTCGCACAACGTCACACACAGGCGCGCGCGCGCACACGCACACGCACACGCACACACACTCAATCAATCAATCAATCAATTATTTAACGTGCCCAGGAAAAACCATAACGTCCTTGCGCAGGTGCACGCTAAAATAAAACAGTAAAAATAAACAATCGAATACAGACGGTCTTCAGATAAAGGAATCAAATTAAAAGAGCGAATACGCACAAACAAAAAGAGGTATTTGGAAAATGGGTAAAATAAAGGCAAAACGAGAATAATAGAATGGAAATAACAATAACAACAACAACAACAACAACAACAACAACAACAACAACAACAATAATAATAATAATGAAGAAGAAAAAGAAAACGGAAGTGGTCAAGGGCGAATGATCAATAATAAATCGGCGATGTCTGACTCTTCATATTTTTGTTGCTAACGATGATAGCGCAGATTTTATTAAATCTTTCCAAACAATCAACACTACAGTAGTGATGAACATTGACATCCTTGTGGACGTTTCGTATACGTGATGAAATATACACTAAAGAAGTCGTTCACAGACGTTACACGTAGCTGGGGCTGTAGCTTCAATCAGCTTCTTTCTTTCTTTCTTTCTTTCTTTCTTTCTTTCTTTCTTTCTTTCTTTCTTTCTTTCTTTCTTTCTTTCTTTCTTTCTTTCTTTCTTTCTTTCTTTTTTTCTTTCTTTCTTTCTTTCTCTCTTTCTTTCTTTCTTTCTTTCTTTCTTTCTTCCTTTGCTTCTTAAATAGCGGCAAACAGAGTCCCGAAAACTTAAACCATCGACATGGCAATGCTGTGGCATCGTGCGCGTTTCCCTAAAACCCCATCAAGAACGTTCCCTTTCATGTTGATCGAGACCGTAACGCCCCCAGAAGCGCACTTTCGCAGGTCGGACTCCTCGTTTGGGATGCCTACTAAGTTCCAGCAGCGGTCGCTTGCAGGAACGAACGCCTGCTACCTTGACTCTGGCACCGGGGGAGGCTCCCGACGTTGCTGGCGTAGCGTGTTCGGGCTTCCCTTTACATGACGGGCTAATGGCCCAAAGTCGAGCTGGGAAAGCATTCTTCCAGGAGCAGGAACGACGGCTTTTCTTCTCTCGCGACTTTTAGTGCTTGGCCAACGCCGTTGCACCGTAGCTAGCGGCGGGTGTGTGCATCTGGGCGGTATGTTTGCTTACTATATAAAAAGACGAACCGTGTGGGCGTGGGCGTATGTTTTCACGGATGCCGTGAGAAGGTAAAAAAAGAAGAGGCTCCCGTGGCTACCGTATAGACTCGTATAAGCACCGCACCCGTGTCAGGGCAAGATTCCATGCTGCGCTACTTGACGATTTATATATAATTTAACAAATAACTGGCTTGCGCAGGATAGGGTGGGTTGGACAATTTTTGGTACACGAGATCTTGACTCCGTAGCTTGTTCATGTGCACTAACTACAAAGTTCAAGACTTAAGAGTGTCATATACCCGGTATATTAAACGTTTTTCAGGATGACATAGATATTTATGAATCCTGCTTTGAACAATTTGTAAAGAGCTCATGTAAACGTAGTCCAGGAAAAACCATAAAACAATAAAAATAAACAATCGAAACAATAGGAAAAAATGTAGCAGGACGACATAGATATTTATGAACCCTGCTTCGAACAACTTGTAAAGAGCTTCTGTGAAATTTTAGGATAAATTATCAATAAGATACATTCCTGGTCTACGGGCCTCGCCTGGGCGGTGCATGTGTGCCAGCCGATTTTTGATGATCATCATTTTGTATCTACCACACGCAGCAGACCTCGATCATAACAGCTCTGCAGTAAAAAGAGAAAGCTGCTGCTTTTATGCGAGTGTATATGATATACCTTTCGCGTAAATGTTCACGTACACTTTCGCGGTAGTGCTGGGATGCCGACGGAAGCATCGCAGGAAAACTCCTCTACCTGCGGTAAGGGAGGGAAAGAAAAAGAGGGGGAAATACACCTAGAGGTAGGATGGGACAAGTGGTCCGAAGCATTAGTCGGGAATGTCTCGGCCGCCGCTAAGACTTGTTTTTGCGGGAATGCGAGGGATACAAAAAAGAAACAGTTGCCGGAAACACGGGCATAAAGTGGAAATAAGTTGCGACAGGGGGTCCGGAATTGGTTCTTCTATTACGGCGAAGGGATAGGAAACATCAAGCGTTCCGAGTAAGTGTATTTGCAGGCGCGCCGTCGCAGGTGGCTGTCGCTGGCGCGACATTCTGCCGTTCTGCTCTTGTGGCAAGCTTCTTTTTTACAAAAGGCGAAACCCTTGGGTGCATTATCAAGCGTGAAAATTGACCATTGGCGACGTTGACGTCAACACAGTGATGCACAAAGCGCCATCGCGTGATCACGTCCCGAAGTGACATCATTTCGACGTCGTAAATCGCCGAAAATGCGTGGTGTGTTGATATAATAATGCGATAACGCGTGATTACATCATAGCATAACGTCGTCATTTGGTAAAAAGTAGGCTGATCACGGAGGCCATGCAAAAATTCATTGTGAAGTAAAAAAAAAACATTGATATGTCTCCTATCTTGAAGGCTTTGCATAATTACGTAAGGTCAAGAAAAGTTTCGAAGGAGGGCGGCGGAGAATCTGTACAATCGAAAGAGACAAAAAAAAAAGAAGGTGGTTTGCCTTTGAGTTGTTTAAGACGAAGAAATAAGGCAGGCTTCATGCGGTTCTTTCAAATCCTCAAAGAACCTTGAATTAAAAAAGAAAAGTTTGTTTTCAAGGCCTTGAAAGTGCTGGAGTTTTCGCGGATGCTTGAAAATTCCTGAATTTCCTTTTTTTATTTTGAATGAACATCGACGTAAATTTCACAGCACATTTTTTGTGATGGCGTAAATGTTGCAGGCAGGTGGCATATGTAATGTGCCCATCATAAAAGAAACCAATTCACCGTGCGTATTTGGAAACTCGGACTTGGCAGGAGCAGGATCATAAGAAACAGAAAAAAAAAGAGATGTTGCATTAAGGAGGAGGTCGAAGTGTTAACAAAAATAAAAATAAACTAGAAGCCGCTCTAAAGGAATTAACAACTACAGCAGACTCATAGGCAGAAAAGGCAGAGACAATTCGCAACCTGACGTGATGTCGAGTCAAACACCGTTAGGAAGACTGCCAAGACCAAGCAGCAGGAAAAAGCGGATGGTCATATGAAAGGTCAGGAAAAGTGACTACTAGAATACTTAAATTCAAAAATACTGAAGGTTATTAATCATGCAACAAAGAAACTATGATCGATATGTTATCTAAAAAGAAAATGTCATTGCAGCCACGTTTTCAGTGTCCGCTCCCGTGACATTACCCTTTTCGATGAGTTCTAAGTATCTCAAGCCTCCATCGTCGCCTTAAATATGCTAATTGGGTTTATGGCCGACAATGTGGTCCTTGAAGATTCAGACAGCCTTGAAGGTCCTTGCAAACCTTTGAATATTTGTGATATGAATGAATATGAACCCTGAGGAGAGACCGTGTGATGTATTTTCTTGTTTTTCTTGGGGGGGTTGAGCTGTCTTAGTCCATGCTGTGCTATCGTTGTGTTATTATTATTATTATTATTATTATTATTATTATTATTATTATTATTATTATTATTATTATTATTATTATTATTATTATTATTATTATTATTAATATATTAGTGCTTTATATCATTACATTTTTCGAAAGAGAGTAATATTCGTAATAAGCGTGGAATCGCAAAAAAATACCACATGCTTATTTTATTTTTGCTTTGAGCGTCAGCTTTCCTTTAGGCTCTATTCTCGAGCCGTTCGCAAACAGATCGAATCCAAGTCGGGGAAAAGTCTACACCACAATTGCGTAAGCACATAGCCTCGGGGACTGGGGACATAGCCTCGGGGACTCATAGTGGGGTTGCTGTGTCTAGTGGTCAGAAACAGACTCGCCGGACGCAGTTGCGTACAAGATGAAGTTTCGCGCACACACGCACTCACGCAAAAAAAAAAAAAGTGACCCATACTTGTTCTTCGGCGTCAGCAGTTTCGGAGGCTAGCCGCGTCAGTTCAAAAAATCAACAGCCCGCACCACTGATCGTGTAAGCTGGAAAACAGTACAAACCACAAAGGGGGGGGGGGGGAGGGTGAAAAAAAAAACAACAACGCAAAACGTCGTAAACAGGTTTGGACAAAACGTGCAAGGTAATAGGTTCAGTGCAGACGCGCCGAAATGAAATACAAGCGGTTCGAAAGGGAACAGCGTTACAGCCTTGTTTGGTTACGGCTGTGCCGTTTGTTTCCCTTGGCGTTCCGTCAGCAACGACGTATACAAACACGAAACAAACACAGACGTCGAAATAACGACGAAGACCAAGCGGCCTGTTCTGTAAACGCACCTTTTTACCGCCCGTTCTGCAGCCGGATAGCATTTCTCCTTTGCACATCTGTCGCTCTTTTTATTTCTCTCTCTCTTTCTCTACGCGCCCATGCGCAAACACGGGATGCCCCGAATCTCTCTTTTATGATAAAGTTGCTTCGCAGGAACACCTTGGAACTGCGATAAACGAAAGAACACGTAGAGATGAAAGTAGTGCTCACAAAGCTGCACAATTGTACGAAGGCGTTTTTTTACCGGTGAGAGCTGTGTGAATGGTCCCACCTATGTGCTTGTATACGGCGAGTGAAAAGCGGGTTGCAGGAAATGAAATCGCTAACTTCAGGGAACAAAGTCATATTGCAGCGTGTGTTTTCGTGTTGAGCTCGAAATTGTGTGCTTACTTGGCGGCTATTTCGGCTGCGGAAACCGAAAAGCTCTATACCTACTGCGTCACGTGTGACGTCTATGTTAGAGCCGAGGCCTCTCTTCTCTCCCATGAGTGTCTCCAACTATTAACCCAGTCCTGTGCTTTCTTTCTTCTTTTCTGCCACAACATACTATAGTCTGCTTTGTCGTCACGTGTTTTTTTCGGGATGACTAGGTTTGTGAATGTTTTTTTTTTTGGGAACGTCACTGTTCACGAATGTGAATGTTTGTGAATGAAGGTAGCATAAACGGGTGCAGAAAGTGTTTTGTCAGCGTTCCACTCTCGCTTATGTGTACCGTGGGAACGGCTTGTCGCGCAGAGTGGACCGTTTGCCGTTTACAAATACACTGCCGCTTTCTAGGTTCGCGCATTTTACGTCGTAAGGACTTCTTGTTTTCTTTGTTGTCGAGGCAGTGTTTGTTTTCGTAACTGACCACTACGGAAGCACGAACAGTGGCCGTCTGACCAATTGTGTCGGCGTTGAGGACGACATAACTTGTCCTCAAGCAGTGAAAAAAAATCGAAATGTAAACATGACGGGAAGGTTTTTTTTTTCCTTCGTCGACCGAATGTCTCCTTGCGGACTCTTCCCTTTTTTTACGTCATTTTTACATTTTCCGGAGCATTTCAATATATTTGGAAAAGTTGAAGAAAGGCGAAGTGCCTGAACGAATTGCGTGGTTGGCGGAAAAAGTGGCGTGGTGGCACAATTGAATTTGAGCGGCGAAGTGCAAAAGCGTTTCTCGGTTGTGGAGTCAGCAAAACGCATTCTGCTAAGTTGTCGACGCAATGCCGTTGTCTCGTTCGATTTACTTATTTGTTTATTTATTGTATCATTGTTCTTTTTCGCGATTTAGCCGGACATTTCCATTTGGAAATAATGTTCTGTGATACGTGGCTGATCTCACATATCACAACCTCTCGAGGTAAACTTCATAAACCGTATTTTGCGATTGCGAAACGCTTGAAACGCTTTTCGTCCTTTTTGTCCATCGCGCGAGTGTTTGTGTTTGCGTGTGTTTGTTTGTGCACGCTCGTATTTACCTCTACTGACGCTAATGTTCACCTAATTTTTGATGATTGATCGATATGCGGGGTTTAACGTCCCAAAACCGTCATATGATTATGATAGACTTTCTTCACTGATCAGCTGTGTATACTTTCCTGATGTTCTGCCCATTCAATGTGCATACTTCAGTGTGTAAGCTCAATGTGTATACTTTATTTGTGTTATATTTAATGCGACTAAACGTGATTTAGTGTGACTTAATGTATTGTATTATATCTTGTGTTGTACTCACTCCTGCAATATCTTGCTGTGCAATATGTAGTATTTGTAAATAAATAAAATAAAATAAATCTACGCCGTAGTGGAGGGCTCCGGAAATTGCGACCACGCTGGGTTCTTTAACGTGCACCCAAATCGGAGCACACGGGCCTACAACATTTCCGCCTCCATCGGAAATGCAGCCGCCGCAGCCGGGATTTGATCCCGCGACCAGCGAAGTCAGCTCAGCATTCACCTAATTTTCGCTGAACACTTCATATATATCAAACTACTGTGCAATCTCTGTGTAACAATTTCACGTACATATACCAAATTATTGGTTATAAGGATGTAAATGAAAAGAAAAAGTACTCTTGTCTCTGTATTAGTGTTATGAGTGCACGTTCATAACAAATTTCTTTATATAACAACACTAACTTGGTGATGTACGGGAAATACGTCGTTCCGCTGCGGATTAGGAGGCCGTGGGTTCGACCCTGACTACATGTGGTTCAAATTCAGTAGAGGCAAATTTTCAGAAAACCGTGTACTGCCAGACGTCAGTGTACACGTTAAAGACCACCAGATGGCCGAAATTTCAGGAGCTCCTTGCTACGGCGTGCTGAAAATTACCGTATCAAAGTTTTGGCATGTAGAGCCCTACATATCGTCATTTAAACTATTAGACTTCAGCTTCTTACACTGCTCATTACGAAACGCTTTAAAATTGCTGCCGGTTGTTTGGGTGCGTTTGTACGCAATTGTATGATTACTTTAGGCACTCGTGACATGACACTGACAAGCTCTTCAACTGTTCCCTCATTCACGCCGAGCTAAACACTCGATATGCGCGGTAGTACTGTTGAACCTCGGTGTAGTGAATACGGATATAACGAATTATTTTTTATAGGCAAGGTAGATGAAAAATAGTCCTGCTGCATAAAGGGATACTGAGACGAGAATTCTCAGTGGCCGTTTCTTGCATCAAATGAAAGGCAGAGGCTAGAGAAAGTGTCTTTGTTAGAACGAAGCTTGACAGTGTAACCGGATGTGATGATACAAAGCAGCTAATCAGTACTAAGGACATCACTACTACTACTACTACTACTACTACTACTACTACTACTACTAATAATAATAATAATAATAATAGTAATAATAATTGTTTGGCTATTACGCGCCAAAACCTTGGTACGATTATGACGCATGTCATTCTAGCGGGACTGTGCATAGTCTTTTCAAAATGCACCTAACCAAAATGGAAATGTACTCTTTTTTTTTGCGCGCGTCTATTTCCCTCTTAGCTTTCTTTCCCATGTTTCTTCCCAGTTTCCCCTTACCCTAGTGCAGGGTAGCAAACCAGACGCTCTATTTTCCGGTTAATCTCCCTGCCTTTCCCTCATTTTATTCTCTCTCTCTACTCGTTTCATAACATGTTAGTTATGAGTACTTTACGTGAGGAGCTGTGACCTGCACCTTGAATGTGCCCGAAGCCCCTTACGTCATACTATACGTACATGGACGCCCTTGCATACCGCTTCTATCGAAAACGGGCCACCGTGGCTGAGAATCTGACCCATGCCCTCGAGCTTCGAAATTCAATGTACCATAGTGATTTCCGATTGAGATATGTATACACTGCCAGACTTGCACGTATTTCGTGACTAATCCGAGGGCAAACTACCTGACGTTGATCGATATTAACACAAAAACAAATTGAAGTTGTCGGGCGCCTTAAGCTTCCTTAGCACCGTGACGTCCGCGCGATTCTTAATCAGCCCTGGAATAATTATGCTGGCGTGAATAAGGCTTCCGTCTGCACAATAATTGGTTGCACAGCCGATTTTGGGCTTTTAAGAGGGCAGCTGA
Organism: Rhipicephalus microplus; assembly: GCF_013339725.1. Classification (NCBI taxonomy): domain Eukaryota; kingdom Metazoa; phylum Arthropoda; class Arachnida; order Ixodida; family Ixodidae; genus Rhipicephalus; species Rhipicephalus microplus. The sequence continues at coordinate 173,976,284 of NC_051167.1, forward strand.
ACGAGTATTTCTTTCAGCTTGTTTGCGGTGAACTTATTTAAATGAGCCTGTCCGAAGGAGCAAGCTCAGCTGACGTGGGATGAGCGGGCGTCCGATTCCGACCGACAGGATGGGGTGCTTCGAGTTATGCTTACCTGGACAGGTTCTTATTTCAGGCATGTACAACTGCCGGACTTGTTATTCCTGACGTGTCTGTTTATTACGTTTAATATGAGGCCGCGGAAACGTTGTGTAGCAAAGAGAAATATGACGGAATGTGTCGAGCGCGTTAAGTAACCCACAGCTGCTGTGCTTTGCCACGAAGCTGGAGCTTCAGATGGGACAACTTTGTAATAGGGAAATTTAAGTCGATCAGGCCTCCTCTGGAACACCTTTATGAACCTTTATCGGGGCAGGGACGGCTGGCCATCTCAAACCGCGATGGCCTGGCGACCCACTCACGCTTTAACTCGCTCATAGAAAAAAAAAACGACGCGTGGGATGACGTTGGTAATCTCGACTGTATTCGGAACATGACGGCGACGCCGACAGCAACAGCAAATATATGCCTTTTGTGTTCACGTAGGGTTGTTATCGCAATCACAAAAGAAACACAAAAGGCATCTGGAACTGTTTTCAGTGAATCTACGCGAACAAAGAACCATCGAACCAACGTAATCCGGCAAGTTCCTTTGAGTGAGTGTCCCCGGGGATGGCGAGTGTCGTGCCGCCTTGTGGCAATCGGCACTGCCACCACATTGTCTTCGAATCGACACATACGTGCCGCTGGCTCTTTCACTGACTCTGAAAACATTTATAAAAGACAACGTTGGGGAGGAGTGCGACTGAACTCAAGAGAGAGAGAGAGAGGGAGGGAGGGAGAGGGAGAGAACTATCTGAGCACGTGGCGAGTATGATCCGGAGTTGGAGTGGGAGTTCTCTGGTATTGAAATTCACGGCGAAGCAGAGCAGACTAGCGAGTCGGTCGCGTTCGGATCGGATCGCAACACACTACGTGGCTTGCTTCTTATCGAGCAATCGCTCAAAGCGCCGCGCCGCGTGGAACGCAAAATACAAAGCAGAAATAAAAAGGTAGACGCTAAAGAGCACGACGTGAGGATCCGTTCGCCGCCGCGTTTTACCGAAGCCACGATGCGCAGATGTGGCCAACCTAGAGACTGTAAACACAAACAAAAGCCACTCGTGCGTAGCGCAACCAAAAAGGCGTGAAGGGAGATCCGACGCTGTTCTGAGTGGAGGCGCTGAAGGCGCTTTCCCTTTCAAGGTGTGGTCGTGGAGGAAGAGGCTTGCGCCGTTCCGTTTGACTTGACATCAGCTCATGATGATGACGATCAATAGTCTCCTTAATGACGTCACACCCACACGTGATTGCTGGGACGCATTTGATAGCTGCGATGTCCGCGACGCCGAGGTACCTCGAACTGTCACCCTTGTACTCCCTCCCCACTTAGCCACATCATCGCTGAGTGTGGTCAAATCTACATGAAGGTAATGTAACTGCAAGAATGCCTCTGCGTTTTAAAGTTCGGCTTTCTCTCGACATTCACTTAGTTCGAGAAATCGCATCTAATTGTCACTACACGATATGTGATGACCAAACTGGTACACATAATTTTGGAAAACATATATGCCAGCGATAATCATATCGGAAGAAAAGGCGATAACAATCGAGGCATGTTAGATGCAGATGTCACAAGCAAACGAACGAGTCCGCGCAGCCTTGTCCGACGGTAAATGAGACACCAGGGCTGGAAAGTTTTTTTTTTTTACGACAGCACGAAGACAACACAGTGATACAAATCGATATAACTTCTTGCATTTGGGAAAAAACCGCCCATGCTGTCATGAGGACAGGGAATGCGTGGCTGTACCTGTTATGTTTATATGTGACTGCCTAACTGGGAACGATCCCTTTATACCACTTGATTTCAGCCATAGGAGTCTTGGGACCGCTTGTAGACCGGTAGAACTGATCATGGAACCCCTTGCAATATGCGATGGGAAGGGGGGGGGGACGTAGGCGTTTGGAAGGGAGGGGGGTGGTATGTGCAAGGGCCCCACCTAAGTCGCCTGGAAGTGGAATCTCCGGTTATCATCATACATTGACCTAATAAAGCAGAGTGTGCTGCAACGAACCTTCGCCTCCTAGGGAGGTGGGAGGAGGGGAGTATATATTAACACAACATGCAACGTTGTGGGCCCCCTGGAGCCCACGGACCCCCAATCAGGACCACTTGCTTATACAATATACTTGTCACTTTCTAAACTGTGCGTAAGGTGCACTGCCAGTTGTACCAACGACATCGATGCATACTGGCAGTTCAGCGGACCTTTTAGATCGCTGTTATCCTGGACTGCAGTAAACACTGCTGTTTTACAACGGCAGGAAACTAAATGAACGGGCGTTGCAATAATTCCATACACACTAAAATGACTATACTGATGCATTCAACGTCTCGTGATGTCGCTGACCCGACGTTATATGCCCCGCCGCGGTGGTCTATAGTGGCTAAGGTACTCGGCTGCTGACCCGCAGGTCGTGGGTTTGAATCCCTGCAGCGGCGGCTGCATTTCCGATGGACGCGGAAATGTTGTAGGCCCGTGTGCTCATATTTGGGTGCACGTTAGAGAACCCCAGGTGGTCGAAATTTCCGGAGCCCTCCACTATACGGCGTCTCTCATAATCATATGGTGGTTTTGGGACGTTAAACCCCACACATCAATCAACTCGACGTTATACGACATACAAAACTGAGTCATCGCACGTGGAAGAGTCCGAAATGGCGGTGCCTCTGAATCTAAAGTACGCATATCTGTACTGAGCAGTCGAGCGGCAAGACTCACGGCTGTGCACTCTAGCGTGGGCTGTAGATGCCAATGCCAAGTTCGGTGTCAAGCCCTTTTGTTCCAAGACTAATCAGCGATACGGTGCAGCGGAGCGTTTGAATTATTAAACACTCGCCGCGCAAGCTGACGCATCAGGGCAATCACAAAGCGGAACAAAGGATGACGTCAGTCTTGTAATAGCCTCTGGTCTTCACAGACACAGCTTAAACCGTATCACTCACCTCACAGAAGGCGCCTCCCAAAAAGGTATTTCTGTTCCTGATTTGAATTACAGAATAAAAGTTTAGTAATTACGTAAAACCGTTGCGGAAAATACGCTGCTGCGCTTTGGTCACGGTGTGACATTCTACAGCTGTACCAGGGTCAGGCGGTCGTGGATTCGATTCTCGTTTAATAAAGTGAGGTAATTAACAACGAAAAAAGAAGACGCTGCTGGCAGATGTCATTACGTTGTTTCTTTCAGAGTACATCGCACACATTCCGTGTAATCGTGGAGTCGACTCAAGAGTGCTCAGTGTCACCAAGAAAACGTTGTTATACTAAGCGTTGATTTCAGGCAGGAGAGCTAACGAAGGAACGTCTGCACTAATTGTTTCGGGAGTCCTCCGCTCCAGCGTCCTCATGATCATATCGGGCTTGTCTAGCGTAACTGCCCAGGCATACTTATTATTACTGTTAATTAGGAAAGTGAACGTTACCCTTTGGAGTACTTCACTCGACGTCACAGTCATTGCTGTTCTGTTATCAACTCTAATGTGTCCGTAATTGCATTCCTTGCTCGCATCGGTGTTTTATTCATACCGTTGCTCGTCGTGTGACACGCTTGCCCGCGTTGAATGAACGAATTATACGTAAAACGTTGTCCCAATACATGTGGCTTAGGACAATTTGTTTTCTACGTCAAGCGTACGCTCTCTTGAAGCCGTCGCGTGAAATTGTCGTACATTCTTTTGTTTTCAGTCAGGGTGCTCGCTGATCTTAATGTGCAAGGTATTCTGTGATTAACTTCGCAAACCCGTTGCCGGAGCTGGATAGTTTCGGAATGCTTTTGCGCTGTTTGTTTGTTGGTCGTCTTGAACCAATGTCGGTAAGGGAGCGATGCCGGGAAGTCCCTGGCCGCGGCAGCTACATCTGGATTCGAGCTTAAGTGCAAAAGGAAACTTCAGCGCACTGTAATGCGTGGCACAGAAGACGGGGTGGTCAAGTAGTCAGTGTCGTCGTCAAGGGCGATGCAATGAATGTGTTAGCAACACATTCCAATGTCGCGCGAATAAGGTCAAGCAGCTGGAAACAGGCAGCCTGCTGCTCAAGTACAAGGAACGCACGAAAAAGTAACAACACAAGCAAAACGAGCGCCAATGTAAGCCGCGTCGCAGCTACATCACTTGCAGCGGGCTGCTCAAGCACAAAGAAGGACGCACGAAACGAATGCAAAGGTGTACATTTAATGAGCGCAAACTGACAGTTGTCAGTTCGCGCTCAGAGGACCTCATCGAGGCATTAGATGAGCGATAGACATAATATCTCAGGGCTAGACGATTATGATTAGGATCATGTTGCTATGGTGGCCGATACAAATTTTAGGTGGAAGATGGAACGAGAGACAGGAAACATGCAGCATTGCTGGTGGCCTCGGCTTTTCTTGGGGAGGCCGTTCTATTTTGGTGCTGTTCAGGCAAGAAAAGGATGGTTTGTGCTGCCAGTAAATGCAGAAATAATCAGTAATAGCTAAGGTGATATGACACTGTAATCCCATTTCTATACAGCTTCAACTGTACCTGTTCCAGTAAAGTAGATGGCCAGTGAATATTCTTTGTGTATGCCCACATTGAAACGAACCTCTCCAGTGGCTCGGTTTTGGAAACCAGGTCATTCACCTTTACGCGCGGGCATTCATCTCAGGTGCGCTGCGTACTACAAGGAACTCGCACGACCTTTAAAAAAAATGGCTGGTCGAAAACAATGAGCGCTCGTTTCCCACGTTGGCGTGGGTCTCTTCTTACTTTCTCTCATCTACGCGGGCGCCAGAAACCGTAATACGCAACAGCGCATGCGCAGATGAAGTGTAGCCGAGTCTCCGGAGGGGGCGCATAACAAACGAAACTTCCTGGAAGGTGAAATGAGCGAAGATGAAATTGCGCACTGCGTGTAGTGAAGATGTAGAGAGGAAGGGGGGTGGTGAATACGCCTTCCGAGAAAGATGCACGAAGCAAATTCGATGCAAGGCTAGACATTTCCGAAAAGTTAAAGAAAAAATGTCGAAGGAAAGAAACAAATAAAGTTGTGGGAGGAAGGCGGGAGCGATTAGGCGAGGCTTGTTGGAAAGGAGGTGCAGGGTAATATATACATAGATAGGTAGAAAGAGGGAAAGATGGAGAGAAAGGTTTGAATCGAAAAGGTGGGTAGGGTGGCCGTTTTGAAAGGCGTGATCACCATACGGAACCTCAGTTTTTTTGGCGCTGGGCGGTGGCTCGCTTTATACTACGCGATGCAGAACTACGCCGTGCAGTTCGCTTTGGATCTGGCCGCTCATGGCATTGAAGTCATCGCACCTCGACCCCGGTTCGTATCCCGTTTCATGGCCTTTCTTCTTTCTTTCTTTCTTTCTTTCTTTCTTTCTTTCTTTCTTTCTTTCTTTCTTTCTTTCTTTCTTTCTTTCTTTCTTTCTTTCTTTCTTTCTTTCTTTCTTTCTTTCTCCTTCTTTCTTTCTTTCTTTCTTTCTTTCTTTCTCCTTCTTTCTTTCTCTCTTTATTTCTTTTTTTCTTTCTACGATCAAACTCCCTTTTATCTTTCTGTTCCCGGTCCCTAAACGCGACTTTCTATGTTGAGCGTATCGCTTTTGGTCGTCCGCGCTGCAAACTTTTTCGCACTTTGTTTTTCATTGCAATCATCGTGCGTAGACAGCGGCACGTTTTCGGTGTTTTCACGCTTACACACAAAAGCCGCGCGCCCTCTTTCGGTTGCTGGCCGCGTAACTGGCCCGTCTCGAACGTCTTTAAACGTCCGCTGGCTTTACTACTTTTCGTCTTCCGATGTCCTTCTGCTCAGCCGTACAGATCTTTTATTCAAGTGTTCGTATTTTTATAACCTGCATGCGTGCGTTCAGTCCGCTTCCGTTTGATGTGTTCCAAACAGTGTTTGTAGTTTTCTGTATACTTGTTTTCAAACCTCAATTCCCTTTTGACACGAGCAAGGTAGAGATACTTTTTGTTTTTGTTTTAGTTTATTTTTTTTTCAAAATTTCACGCTCAGACTTTTCTCTTTCCTCCGCTTCCCTATAGCACTGGCCCTCACCGCGCTGCACCGTATTTTTTTCCCGAGTCCGAAAGAACTCGAATATTACGAAGCATGAAAGTGTGGGTAACAATAGACTTTGTTATATGCATATATTCTTTTTCCACCCTTGTGCTTCCATTTCGCCGGGACAATGTGTATTCTCACATTACGGCTTCCGGAGGCATTTGTTCGCAGCCGCAAAAAGTGAAAAATTCAGACGGTCATTTTCGAATAGTGCAGTTCCGTAACAACTGTACACTGGGCCACGGCTTCCTATAGAAAAAAAAATATTTTTTTTTTCATAACATTTTGCGTTCCCGTAAAGTGGTCACATGTCTGCAGCATGCAGCCTCGCACACGGATCCACCTGAACGCCTTAGGCTTAGCTTTCATGACGGGCATAGAGTTTCCTACAATACTTACTAGAGGGAACTCTGGCGCTAGTGTCTATGGAAGCGGCAACGCACGACGCTTCAGCGAACATGGAAATGATGGATAGGTAGTACACACATTTGTTTAATATTCGTACTTCTGGCCTGCTTTAGGCTCCGTGTGTGTTCGTGTGGCTTGGAGCTGTTTTCTTACGAAACAAGTATTAGCAAATGTTCAGCGGTTGCGCTTCACCATTTTATTTTTTTAGACTTACTTTCCAAATCAGCTCTCGAAGTTCAGAAGGGTTCAATCTTTTTTTTCAAAACAACACCGTAACCAGCAATAAATGAAGCCGCAAGTACGATTCGCCGCCCGCAAGTACGAAGACTAGGCAAATGCGTGTACTACCCATCATTCCCATGGTCGCTGAACGATCGCAGCGCCAGAGTGCCCTCTAGTTAATTTTAGGAAACTCAATGATGACAGCTACGCGAATGTTAGTTTAATAAGGGAGTTGAGTGTTTGTGGCATATAATATGTATGCGTATTTAGATGGAGTCGAAACGGAAGAAGGCCTTCATGGACTGTCTGATTTCAGTGGACGTGTTATAACCTTTGTTTGTCGATTGTCCAGGATGAGACACTTCACTACATCGTCTCTAATATCTGTTGTCGCTTTGGGATGTTAAACTGCCGATTAAATATTTCTATTTCCTGCATCTGAAAGAAAAGCTTTAAAAATTAAGCAGGACAAGTCTGTTAGCGTAAATAAAATAATCCGACGTTGTTGAACAAGCATTGCAGTTTTTCGATTAATTTTTTTTAGCTGGAGCTGCTATCCCAAAGGTGAAAAAGCAACATTTGTGAATTATTACGGAGTAAAACCACAGATGCTAACAAAGTGGATATAACTTAAATTGAGGACGACGCAGTGAGTGCATGAAAGGGGAAATAACTGGTCTAACCTCAAGAGACAAGATAAGAGCAGAGTGGGTCAGGGAACAAACGGTTGGTAAAGGCATCTAGTTGAAAAGAAGAAATGGACATGTGCAGCGCACTTAAGCGTGCAGGCAGAATAACCGCTGGCGATTACAAGTAACTCACTCCATTTCACGACAAGGCAAACGGGCGATGGGAATAAAGAATGTTGGGTGGACGGATATTGACAAGTTTGCGTTTACAACGTGGACAGCGACAATCACAGGCCCGCTGAGAGTGGCGAAACGTGGGGGTGGCCTTTACCCTGTTGTGATCGTACTCTGGCTGATGATGGTGATCTTTATTATTCCGACGAACGGTCACGTACCTAAGCAATTCGTAGGCATACAGGAAACATTAAAGTGTTTCTGAACGATTTGGTACTGAAGATTTGTCGTTAGGGGTACTAAATAAAAGTTGAGCCGACTGCTAACTAGCCAGCTTGGCAGAATGAAAAAAAAATGTTACGACGTGCTTCGCGCGGCAATGACCAATTATGGGTCAATTCGTCATGCTTGCCACACATGTGTGTTTTGGTTATAGTACCTCTTGCAGGTTAGCGGAAACACGCTGTGTACAGATATGAAAGTCACATTGTAGTGGTCAGGAATCATAGTACATGGAACATATCACACCTATGGATGATATGTGCAAGTCATGTTAATTTGGGCCAAACTTTGTCAAAAATCAGTTACTTCATGTGTCACTGCACGCTAAGGTTGATTCCACGTTCGTTCTGAACGGCTTCAGAGCCTGTGCCTGTGAAGGAGCCGTGCTCGTTCCAACTTTCCAAGTTTTGCAGGCGTACGCACGCATTATGTCACGAAGTGAGGTAAACGTCAGTCTTACGCTTTCCGATGAAATGATGTAAATATATAAACTCACTCGTACGTAGACTACGTCCGCGGTATGTCTGAAACACGATTCTAACGCGACCGAGATTGGGAGATTAGACGTCGCTTTCTTTTTCGCGTACGTGTGAACCGCCCTCTTGCACAGCGAATATTCAATCTTCATATTTTGCTTCGATGCGTCGTAGACGAAACATCGACATTGAAGCCGGCTTTCGCCTTTCACGGAAGATCCTAAATCCTTCACGCTTCGCCTTCGATGCGTCGTTGTCGATTTTCATCGTTAATAACTGCTTCCGTCAAGCGGGATGTCCCTTGTTACGTTGTGATTGACGTCCGCGCCCAATACTTCATTTCGTCTCAGTGCAACCGGATACGCGATGTGACTGATTCGCGCGAACGAAATGAGACGTTCGCGTCAGCTCCTGCCGTCGGCGTTCTCAATGAATCCGAGTAATTTGAAACTCAAATCCGACGTCGTGCTTGGCTTTTTCAGTTGACCTTTTTTGTTTCTTCGTTCTCGCCTTGATGAGAACTTCGGTGTTAAGTTTAGTGCCTCTTCGTCAGTTCAATTACGTATTGCGTAAATCCGAAATTTTGAATTCATTTATCAGAGGGGCGGATTTAAAGCTAATTTATTTATTTTTTTATTTATACCTACTTCAACAAAAACTGAGGGATGACTTCTTCAGGACCTCAATCAAGTTTAGCACTATACCTACCAAATACCTACCTACCTCCTTCCTTCCTTCCTTCCCTCCCTACCTACCTACCTACCTACCTACCTACCTACCTACCTACCTACCTACCTACCTACCTACCTACCTACCTACCTACCTACCTACCTACCTACCTACCTACCTACCTACCTACCTACCTACCTACCTACCTACCTACCTACCTACCTACCTTACTGCAGCCCTCATGGGATATTGCGAAAGTGTAGTGAATCAATGGCGCAGTCAAAATTTTTTCCGGAGGGGGAGGGGGGCTATCAGCGATTTGTTGTGGGTTTGTGTGTGTCTGTGTCTGTGTGTGTCTGTGTGTGTGTGTGTGCGAGTGTGCATGTTTGTACGCTAATGCAACTAAAAAAAAGACAGTAGATTTGAACGCTCTCATCCCGGCCTCCTGACTACGTCAGGGCTTTTTAATACTGGCCAGCAATACAGACAGTATGAATGCAGACAAAATGAAATAAGTTCGTATATTCAACTGGTATCTTTAAGAATAAATTTAAAACGAGCCAACGAGTAGACTCAGGCTATGAATTCCAAATTTTTTATTGCACAAGAGAAAAAGAAACCGAGTTTATAAGTTTTTCTATGGGCAAAATACATCGCGAAGGTGGTATGTTATGCTGGATGCACGGTACAGAAGTGTTCATTTGCGTCACAGTTTACCCGTTTCACCGGCAAATCCTCGTCTCGATGCAAGGATTATACTGCACGTGTAACTCTATACATGCTACATCCGGGAAACTGGATACGCGCCATCTCGTATTGGCGTTCCGATGAATCGGCAAACGATGAGATTTCGAAGTACAGCAGTGCAGAACGGATTGAAAAGGGTGTCGTGTCGCTGTATGCACGGGCTCGGATTCCAATTTGCTAGGAATAGATTAGCAAAGCGCAGCGCCCGACATTTTTAGGAGCTTTCTTTTTTACGGGTTGAGAACGATTTGATTTTCTCCGAGAAGTCGTAAGAACGTCCCAGTTCCGCCCTTTAATTTACGCTCCGCCCCTGTGACATGTCGACGTCGTTGTCGGCAAATCGGACGAAGCGCGAAGTGAATTGGTAAAATAAATAAAGAAACGAATAAAGCGAAATAAACGCAAATGTGAAACAGCTACCAACGAAATGAGTGAAAAATATTTACACGATCAGCACGCTGGCTGTTCTTCTATGGGGCTTTAATCTACTAGAGCTAGAACATTCTGAATGAGAGGCGTATATTACAAGAAACTAAAACAATCTGTCACTCACTCACTCATTCACTCACTAACTCACTCGGAATACACGCAGCGCTTCAAACTGATACAGCGCTGCATTCTTGGCAAGTCTATGTCTTCGTGCTCATTTCGTGTTATGTCCTACCAATATGCGCAAGAATTTACCTTTCATTCCTTCTTCTTTTCGAGCTCTCTCCTGCGTGCCGCATACTCTGTCGATGGGTTTTTCTTCCACAATCTTTACTCGTACTCCTACTGTCAACCGGTCTGGACTCCCTAATTTCATTCTCGTGCCTCTACCGCTCCCTAAACTCCCTCTCTTCACCCTTTAACGACGCTGAGCCGTTTTCCACGACTAACCCCCGAATGCAGAGATGTTACTTTACTCGCGACTTCAACGTAACTTGAGCAAGTCGGCGCGAAGCAAGTAGCGGACTTCAAAACGCCCAAGTCAGCCTTCGCGTTTCATAGATGCTCAGGCTGTCTTGCTTGGTCAAGTCAAGAACGAGCTTCAAAGCAGAAACACGCTGCTCGCCTGCTAGCGAGGGTAATAATGAAGTTGTTCGCGTAAGGCATGCATTACACCAAAAAAAGACCCTACGTTTTAAAATAACCATAAAAACGAAGGGCCACAAGCATATTCTTGCCATTTTACGGCTAACGAGCGGCACGTGGTGCCTGCCACCACAGCGATGCGCAGTGTTGCTTCTGTAAAGCGTTCGTTGCCCGCTGGTTTTAGTGGCCACCCAAATGCGGTGCGTTTCTCCACGGTTGCTTGTTTGGAGGAGAAACAAGCATCGCGTTGGGTTCTTCCGTCGTTTTTTTTTTTCCTCAATCGAACGCCATGGCATGTATTTGTGCTGACCTGGCTCACGAGGTGACGCGATTTTCACGGTATTTGCCTTTCTGTTCGCCTGTGTGCATGCCTGTAATTGGCTAGGTCGCAGCTATTATGAAAAAAAAAACAAGTTCTGGGAACAAATGTGATTCGTATCCTTTTGTTGAGCTTGGTAAACAAAAGAAAAAGCGGGGGTCAGGACATTGCCCTCAGCAGAATTCTGTCTCGTGGGGTGCAGCAATGTATGGCTGCATGATGGTGACGCGGATAAAAAAACCCGTGATAGGGGCACCTCTTTTTGTGTGTGTGTGTGTAATTTTACGTAGCGTTGTGCTACAAGCGATGCCTTTCTGAGCGAGAAACAGCGCCCTAGACGGGACGAAAGGATAGACGAGGCACACGGACACAGCACCGAGTCAATTTTTTTTTTTTTACCGAAAGACACGGAAAGTGTCATCGTGTTATAGAAAAACAGAAATAGCCTTTGCGGTTACGGAACACTTCGGCGTTGTCGACACCGGGGCTATTTATACGCACGTGTGTGTAGTCGACACAACCTGTAACGCAAGGGAACTCAGCCACTTCATAACAGTCCGACGGCTGCGGAAAGCGCACCAGCATCGCGTACAGGTGTTTTGCGATGAGTAGCGTAACTTTTCCGACTGCACGGCACACTGTCGACTACGGAATGCGGACGAAATTTCCGGTGACTGGCTGGAATGTGCCAGCGCTGTAAAACCTGAGAGCCATCAGTAGCTGTAACACTGGATGCACGGGCTGTCTTCGGTTGTCCCCACTTTCACGGAGCGGCAACATAACGAGCAGCTGCCCCCCGGCGTTCTTCATGAATCTGTACCTAGCGTGAAATTGTTGCTCGTCATACAACTCCATCGGATTTCCTTGGTCACGTAAAGCGGTTCCAAGAATCTTCGGCAGGCAGTACGCCTCGAAAAATGCTACGCTTATGGCGAGGCAAGCAAACTCAAAAGCGGCCACCTTTCACGCGACGTCCATTCGAGAGGTGGCCATGTTGGAATAACACGTCAAGTCGCTTTCAAGCAAGCCCCGCAGCTGACTTGAAACTTGTCCTGACTTCGACCGAGCCAAGTCGCCTTCAAGTCATCCGCAAGTTCGAGAACGATTTATGGCGACCGGCAAGACGGTCTTGAGTCAAGAACGAGTCAAGTACGAGTCAAGTAACATCTCTGCATTCGGGGTTAAGGCTCCAAAAGTACCACCTTGTTTTCACAGCATCTTCGTTTCTTTCAATATTTCTAATCAGTTTTTCTATGTTTTTTTTATATCCTAAACCACGCTAGAAGCTTCCTCACAGCCGTCTTTTTAGCTTAGAAGTAATTGTTGCCGGGCTAGTACGTCATTGCAAGGCACCATTCTAGAGTCTTAAACACCACGAAAACGAAGTGCCCCACCCCCTTGCCGAGTTTCGTTGTCGCTCCATTAAAAAATTGTGAGTGCAGCCTTCCGCAAAACGCGCCAATGGACTAAGAACCACAGAGACAATCGTAGAACCTTCTGACGTGATTACGCGCACAACGTGAGCATTACAGGTCGTTCTGGAACATACGTGACCGCTGGCGAGCGCTGGAACATTCGACGGCACATGCATAAATGCCGACGTGCATCACCGCTGCTCAGTTAGTTGATTTTTCTACCGACGCTCTATTCGCCGATACCAGTGCCAATGTGTTACTGTAATCTGTTTTTCTCCTTTAGTTACCACGAGTTCGGTCAAATAAGCAGTTTGATCTGATCATTAAGGCTGCTACCTTCGTCTACGTCATGATTCCGGGACGGAAGAAGCACAGGGACTCTTTTCCTGTGCCTCTTCGTTCGTCCTGTGTCGCATAGACCTCTAGAATTTGCTCTCTTCTTCTCTAGCCGGTTACTCCCAATGCTCTCGTAATACGCTTGCTTTCTCGCTTTACCATCTCTAGATCTTTTTCTGTCTTCTCAGGCTTTGCAATTTCCCTGTTACGACATATTCTTTCTTCACAGTCAATTTTTTTCCCCATTTATTTCGGATATTTCTGCATTTTTCTCACTTACTAAACTCCCCACAGAGTCTTGCACTTGTGCATATTGCTACCTTCACTCCACTAATATTTCTGTGATTCCCCATGTTCTTCAGATTATCGTGTCCTCGTCCAACCCTCCATTATTTCCTAAATGAATTCCACACTGTGTGTTAAATCTTTTTCTCGCCTATATTACTCCCCGAACTCTCCACGTGTTCCTATAACTTCACATGTTCTTCACATTCCCACTCTCTAGTCCAACCCTCTTTAACTCCCTAAAAGAATTCCAAACTATGCATTAAATCTTTTTCTAGCATATATTACTCCCTAAACTCTCTAAGTCTTTCTATAACTCCCTATCTTCTTCGCATTTTCCCACTCACCTCATTCCACCAAAATCTCTCTAGTTTCTTTGTGATTGCGCTCTCACTAGTAGTCCCTCCATAGCTTTCATCACTCCTCGAGTTCATCCTTCGTTCTTTCTTGAGCGTCTTTCAGAACACAGTGATAGGTTGAGTGAATGTGAGGAGAGTTAAATTTAAGCGCTGTGTTACGTGACCCTAAAGAGCCAGCCTGCTACACGGCAGCCACTTTCACTCCCTAAGCTCCCTTTACATTGTTTCGCGTGTTCCTTAAGCTCTCTTCGTGCTTTGCCTTTATTGACGACTTCATGACATGACGTCTCAAGAGAGAGCAAAGATGAGAGAGAGTAGAGGCGAGGGGGAGAGCAGATGACAGGATAGTAGGGTAGGTGTGAGAGAAGGAAAGGGAAGCACATAGAGAAAGCAGAGAAGGTTGAAGAGGAAGAGGGAGGCACACATAGAGATATGAGAGCGAGTAGAGACCATGGAGAGGAAGGAGGATAGAGAGCACATGAGAAAGCGAGAGAATAGATGACATGAGAGAGTAGAGGAAGTGAGAGAGGGAGAGGTAGGAGGGGAGAAAATGGGGGACACGAGAGGAAAAGGGGAATTAAAGTCGTCTTTAAGAAATACTTCTCCACTGGCGCGACTCGCTCCGCGTGCGAAGAGTAACGAAGAGTGAAACGCTGTGCAAATAAAATATAAGCGCCTCCCGAGTGTTCCTCGCGCGCAGTATAGTAGCCCCCGAGGTGGTTGCAACAAGAAAATTGGGTTGTTCGACGTTAACGAGCGGAGTGGAGCCTCGCACATCGGGGGCCGAGATGGATTTACCCTCTGCTCGTCTGTGCGCAGGCGTGTAAGTGTTAATGCGGGAAAGTTGTATCTTCGTTTATTTATTGATTCTGTCTAGAATTTTTTTCTTCTCTTCTCCTTCAACTTCAGCCAGTACAAACCTTGCGTGAAGGTAAGAAGTAGAAATTTTGAAGGCTCGCTTTTCTTTTAGATACAATTTTAATGAGCATTTTGATGAAAGTGTCGTTACTTACGGGGTGGCAGTGCGGTTGTTGTAAGTGTTGTGCATCAGCCTCTATGATGTCGCGGCGACTGCTGACAGACGGCGTTAATGTTTAACAACTGGAGGGTGCTGTATGTAGTCGATTTCTCGCCTAGGCTCGTGACATATTCTTCTTCTTCTTCCTTTTCATTTTCTTTACACAGCCTTCCCAAGCACAGAGGAGCAAAACGGACACTTGCACTAGTTAACCCCCTTGTATCTCTCTCATGATTTCTTGTATCCCTGTCTTTATATCGCTCATGATTACGGCTGTATACATGTGCATCTTCGAGCGTGGGTACCGAGAGGTGAATGCATGTCATGATTGTTGTATCACCACCGGATGCACCGTCCGAAGGAGACAATGGGCGTGCTACCACCGGAGCACTGTAAGGAGCTTCACTCTAGGTCGAGAACAGAGAGGGTACTCTTTACTCAGACTACGCCGAGAAGATAGAGGGGACTCTTTACTCAGAGAGTGTTCGTCAGTGCGTAGCACTGATTGCACAATATACCCGTTGTGTGGCGCTACACGACACATCCCGAAACCAAAACTAATCGAAGGTCAATGAATCCGAGATTAGTATTTTTGAATTTATGAAATGAAATGCCTGACACCTCGGTGATGCTTTATCGAAGAGTGATGACGAACACTTATTGCAAATGAGTTCTGCGAGAACCCGTAAGGTGGCGGAAAGGTTAAGAGAAAAAAGACAACGACCCTTTTGTAGCTCGAAGCTACAAACGGGTGGTCTTTCCCTTTCTTGACAAACACTTATCTCTTCTGCACCACGCTTCGCGTTTTGCGTTCAGGAAGCAATAGGATGCCTCCAGTATGCCCGCAACATTGGTTTGTGGCGGCACATGCCTGCATCGGCGTGCGTCCGCTCCCACATAACTGCGCGTTACTGACGAATCACCTTTCGAACTGACGCGCTGCTTTTTTAAGAACCGGGAGAGACTCGTATCTTTTACTAACGAGAGCGCGCTCCGCGCGAAAATCACATTTGTGCCGCCAACTGAACACGCTGGCAAGCGCTAAAAGACCGCCGCGGGCGCATATCCTCCGGACTACGGCTTCGTCGCTGGATCGCACTTCGTCTGTACGTACTTCTGCGTACACTTTAGCTGCAGCGCGTCTACTTGACAAGCTTGCACCGACTTCCATTCCGGGTTCATGCGGGCAATCGTGTTATCGTTTCGGGCGTGTAATTGAAACAGATTAAAGCACACTTGTCCACTTTGTCTTACCTGTGCTTTCCTCCACCGCCACTGAACTGCTCCTCCTCCTACCTGCCTAGTGTATATCTGGAATGCCTTGCAAGTAGAAAACAAGGTAACACCATATACATAAATCGGTACGAAGCACCGCTATTCTTACCTGCCGTGCTTCCTTGGTGCTTTTACTCTGTTTTGTGCCTGTTTGTACGACCTTATGCGAATGCGGGCATGTTCAAACGTACAAGCGTAGGAGTGTTGGGTTGTTTGTTTTGTTTTGCTTATTACAGGTGTCGGTGTGTGTATATTTACTTTTTTATTGCGTGTGGTTTTGTTTGCTTT
Organism: Rhipicephalus microplus; assembly: GCF_013339725.1. NCBI lineage: Eukaryota > Metazoa > Arthropoda > Arachnida > Ixodida > Ixodidae > Rhipicephalus > Rhipicephalus microplus. Next base: position 173,992,407 of record NC_051167.1, read on the forward strand.
TTCGGCGGGTGTGTTCTTGTATGTGTGTGTCTGTGCTTGTATGTGTGCATCTGTGTGTGAGTGAGTGCGCGCTAGTGAATCTGTTCGTTAGGACGGGTGAGGTCCGCTTGGAGCAGCGCTTTGTGAAGATCAGTTATTCTAAGTCAAGTTTTTTTTTTTAATTTTTTATATACGGTGCTTTGTCTCCACGTCACCCCGCCGTATCCTTGTGTGCCCGCATCACAATTGGCTAATTTCTTTTGTCCAATGCAACAGAAGGCGACAAAAGCACTGTTGAAATTCCTACGCAACACAGACTTGAACAAGCGGCTGTAACAGCAAATGTCACACACCACGAAAGACAAGACTAGACTATGACTGAGTGTGCGCGCGTGTGCTGCCTAATGTGCACTGTTTATCTCTCATCCCTCTGTCCTCTCTTTCTTTCATCTCCTCCCTCACCCTCCCATGCACAGGGTAGCAGACCGGCTGCTTATAGGCTGGCCAACCTCCCTGTCATTCTTTTCCTCCTATTTTCCTTCCTTTTTTTGTCACAACTTAAGTTCCGAATGTCCACTTGTCTTGCTAGCACAGAGTCCACAGTCACACAGTCTACAGTCAGTTAGCACAGAGCGTGCTTCGGTTGCTAATTAATGACGCGGACGCCTAAATAACCTTGGCTTCTCTGAGCTTCCCGCGCCTCATTGGGTGGTGCCCGGCCTTGGTCGAGTTCGGAAGCCATCGATGATTGCCAGTTGCTACATATTCACCGCGCCAGCCATACCCAGCCCTATCTCAACGCCAACGTTGCCGATATGTGGGCGAATCACTGAGGTCGAATGTTACAAGGTTTTATAACTTGGCCGTTTAGTGGTGGCGCACTTTTAAAGCTTGGGGTGCATATCCTTAACTTTGTATCTGAATAGTGAATTATTTCTTGGTTGGTTCAATCATGGCTGAAATATTTGCTTTGCAATAGGTTGAAATACAAACGTTGTAAACTAGGCAAAATGACACAAGTACCAAAGTGCCCTAAGGCGTTCATAGGGTTGCTAGTGTTTCTAACAACCGCTTTTCGTGACGAGTATATATATATATATATATATATATATATATATATATATCAGTCCTTTACACGTCAGTCCTTTACGTCAGTCCTTTACAAAACAATTTTTCCTACGTGCTTGATTTTTTTGAACTTTTACTTCCGGGTCCTATGTTAGCACTCCATTGTTTATATATATATATATATATATATATATATATATATATATATATATATATATATATATATATATATATATATATATATATAATATATATATATATATATATGACGTGAGAAGGTAGCGATGGCTGGTAGAAGCCGAGGAGGAAGAAGAGACAGTAGAATAAACATGGCGTATGAGCCAGGCCACGTCTCCCAGTCATCATAGCGTCACATATATATATAATCTGCCAAGCTTCTCTGGTTATACCTAGAAACTAATTAGGACATCACTAAATCTGTAATGCAGCAGAAAGAGACTTTGTTTGATGGCAGAGAGGTTGGTTTATAGGAGTTAATGCAAAAAAGGTGGATTCGTACGATACTTATTGGGTTATTCATTATACATTTGGTTTTGTTAGTAAGCTAATTAGTTAATTAGTTAGCATGATCAGTTCGTGTTGAGGCTCACGAGAAAAGGCTGAACTTCACCCTCAATCTGAATCATCAAGACAGCGCACGACCAGCGATGGTATGGCCGTGAAAGGTCAGCCGGACGGACGCACCACGCATAGACAATTTGCTCAGCCGCCAATGCGTTTCGTGACCCATGGAAACGTTGCGCAGTGTTTCGAAAAAAAAAAGAAATGGTAACCAGCTGCTTTCGAAATACACGGCGAGCGGCCCCTTGTGTCGGCTGCTTTTGACCTTGACGATTAATTGCGCTCGGAGTTCGATATAGAAAGAGAGGAATACGTTTAATGAATAAAAAAAAGATGAAGTTGATTTTGGGAGGAAGTTCGCTGTGCAGAATACGTTAGGTGTTGTTCAGGGCCGTGAAGGAAAAAATATATATGTGAGGGAAGAGAAGGGCTTAACCTTGGAGAGCGTTCGCGAAACAAAAGTTATGACGCCATATATATATATATATATATATATATATATATATATATATATATATATATATATATATATATATATATATATATATATATATATATATATATTTGCAGCGTATAATAAATGAAGAGGAAATGTAGTTTTTTTTATTAGGTGAAGGTGAAACGTAGAAAGCTTCGATGCATGAAACAATATCCAATGTAAATTTATGACAGCGTTCCATTTAGGCAAGTTGAATGCATTTGTCAGAGAGAGATAGTGCAAGAGGAGATGTATATGAGTTCGTTATGTAACCTAACCAATAGGGGGCTCGGTTGACTATCCTACTTTCAGAGAAGAAGAATGGGGGGGAATCATTAGAAGCGTTCGTCAAGTCCAGTCATGCCTTTAAAAACGCAGTACGGAGTCCGTGGAAGTTTGCATGCCGGATCGCGTGGGCGAAGTCTGAAGGTTCTTTTCCTCCGAAAGTGGTCTTTATTGGCATCTCGTTTAATATCTCCAGTTCATGTTTTGTTTTCTTTTAGAGGAAAGCTTTACGTGTCTCACGATACAATAAAGCTTGCGAGATTCGGTGAAACCCGATGGCGCTTCGGGAGTCGTGCTGTCAACACGAACGGCATAAGTGTAACGTGTACGCGCATGACGTCACTGCGATTTGTATCGGGATCCGTGACGTCACATGCCCCGTCCCGAGATTTAACGCCACGACTTCGTCATCTGCGACGGCATCATATAATCATCGCATGCCTTCTTTGCTTTGTCGAATATGGGTGGTTACCACAGGCAGTCCAACAAAGTTTAACCTCAAGAAATTGATTGATATGTGGGGTTTAACGTTCCAAAACCACCATATGATTATAAGAGACGCCGCAGTGGAGTGCTCCGGAAATTTCGACCACCTGGGGTTCTCTAACGTGCACCCAAGTCTGAGCACACGAGCCCTCAACATTACCGCCTCCATCGGAAATGCAGCTGCCGCAGCCGGGATACGAACCCGCTACCTGCGGGTCAGCAGCCGAGTACCTTATCTACTAGATAACCGCGGCGGGGCAACCTCAGGAAACTTCAGGGTAAGTGGGTAATAAAATTAGCGAAGCGTGCAAGCGTACTCTTTCCGGTCTACTGTCTTTAGTGTTAGATAAGAGGCCTGAAATTATCATTCTCTAAGGACTTCTGTGTCTATAAATCTGTCGCACTGTTTACAGAATGCTTCTTCCATTGTGAAATGACGCATATAAGAGGAATTCGCAATGAGCCATTGTTAAGAAACGCACTCAAAGTTCTACGTTTCTTTTTTTTTTTCTCTGCGCTTAATGCATCCTTGATGACGAGCTCCAGTCAACCTTTTCTCTTACGGTTTGCTCGGCGTGTGTCACCAGCCTTCAGTGCGTACAAAGACGCATAGAAAGAAATGTGACGTCAGCTCTATTCGCTGCGGGGGGCACGCTGACTTCGCTTTTGTTAAGTCGCCTCTCATCATCGGCACCTGCGCCCCACTTAGAGTACATTCCCCGGCTTGGTGATTCGCGAGTGAATCACACAGACACACAACTGTCATTGTGGTTCGGTTCACATCGCGGGGGTGTCGCGGGTGGCATGCAAGCAAACTCCTCCTGTTCCTTACACATTGGGCCGCCTCCGTGAAACAGTGGCTAAGGTGCTCGGCTGCTGACCCGCAGGTCGCGGGATCAAATCCCGGCTGCGGCGGCTGCATTTCTGATGGAGGCGGAAATGTTGTAGGCCCGTGTGCTCAGATTTGGGTGCACGTTAAAGAACCCCAGGTGGTCGAAATTTCCGGAGTCCTCCCCTACGGTGTCTCTCATGATCATATGGTGGTTTTGGGATGTTAAACCCCACATATAAATCAATAAATTGATGACGGCAAAATTGCAGAGGCCTGTGTACTTTGCTATATGTCAGTGCACGTTAAAGAACACCGGATGGTTAAAATTTCCGGAGCCCTCCACTACAGCGTCTCTAATAACCATATCGTGGTTTTTTGATGCAAAACCTCCGATAGCACTATCATAAATGTCATGCATTCTCTCGAGAGAACTCAATTACGAAATACGTCACCTTATCCGCTTCAGTTCATAGTATACACCCACCTAACTCCCCGAAAGCGTTTCGCGCTTAAAATAGTTTAGCACTGACTCAAGGATCGGAGTAATGGTCTAGTGGCTAAGGTACTCGGCTGCTTATCCGCATGTCGCGGGATCGAATCCCGGCTGCGGCGGCTGCATTTCCGATAAAGGCGGCAATGTTGTAGACACGTGTGCTCAGATTTGGGTGCACGTTAAAGAACCCCAGGTGGTCGAAATTTCCGGAGCCCTCCACTACAGCGTCTCTCATAATGATACGGTGGTTTTGTGACGTTACATACTACATATCAATCAAATCAGTCAATCAAAAAATTGTGATCACCGTTTTGATGACTTGGTAACTTATATGATACTGCGGGTAATTTGGCGCAGTTGACACGATTCGAATCCTTGGGTATATACACTTCGTCGATCACAATTCTTTTGTTTTTGTTTATTTCTTTCTTTTCCCTAGATTATATCCTTTCACTCGTTCTTTCTTTTTTTTTTTCATTTTTTTCTTTCCTCTCTTTCTTCCTTGCGTAAGCAAGGAAGGCCCGCGCCACTTTGCCGGCACTCTGAATTCTCCTCTCACGCTACCCCGTATAACCTAGGAGGAAATCACCTTCCCGAATCTCGCCGTCTACGTACACCACTCTTCTGGCGCATTTTCCAAACTTCCCGCAGAGAACGAGAAAGGGAAAAGAGAGAGAGAGAAAAGAAATCCGCGAAGGAACCTCCTTCGCACCCCGGCAGCATCTCCCGCGCCACACTAACTAAATTAGCAGCAATCTGGCGAGTTCTCTCGTCTCTGGCTCATTCACTCCCAAGCTGTATATGCGTATGGATGTATACGAGTGCCTACATACGCACACCACACTACTCCTGCAAGTTTACTCTCTCCTCACGCCTTCATGCCGGTGAGGGCTCTTATGAGGCAGTATAGTATACGCCGCGCAAAACGCTGGAGTACCTACGCCTATATAGTTTGGCTCAAAGGTCAGCACAGCTCGTCTGCGATGCCTGGCGTGCTTTGGTTGAAGGTGTTGTGGTACGAAAGGTGAGATTAAACTGGCAGTGGCGCGTGCCGTACGTTTCTCGGCGCCTTGAGAGATGTTCTGGAATCCCAGAACATGCTCTTCATTTTGCCCCAGACAAGATACATTAAGTAAAACTCTCTCGTCACTATGTTGCGGCTTGGATACCTAAATCTACGCGAAGCGACGTTGATGCGATGCGCTTACAGCAAATGATGCGAAACAATGGTAAATGCTTCGTACGAAAGATAAAAAACAAGAAAAAGTTTTTTTCTCCTAATAATACATTTTCTTTCCACAATGTCCAAAGCACTTTTACCACGAGATGACGCTTCGTAAACGAGAAAATTCACACGAAAAATCAATTCAGCTCAATTTTTATTTTTCCAGTTTTTACATGCTGGATGATTCTGTTGGATTAAAAGCTACATAAGTAGTTTGACGAGACCCAACGGCCAATTGCTCGGAGCGACGTAACCTTGGTGTTTTTGGCGCACCCCAGTAGTAGTAGTAGTAATAGTAGAAAACTTTATTATGTACATAATCCAGACAGGCTATAGAACTTCAGTGCCCCGAGGAAAATACAGTGTGAAGAGCGAAGTCTGTCCGGCAGGGTCGTGTCCCTATTTCAGGGCCCCACTCCAGCTTGATGGTGTTAAAGGATGGGAAAATATGCTTTATGGTTTAAGTGAAGAGAAATCAACAGTATTGCCACGCACCGCCGTAATGTAGGAGCTCATCACGCAGTGTTTTCATAAAAAAAGAAAATTGCTTAAAGTGAGTCGCATGGCGTTAATACTCCGAGCGCAAGGAACGCTCTTTCTCAGCCGCGCATTACTCGGCAGTGCGGCACTGCATGAACGATTATTTGCGACGTTGCAATATCGTAGAACGATCTTCGCTTTAATGGGTTTTAACGTTTTATGTTACATGATGGGAAGGAGGCACACTCTGGTTTCAGTAAGGTGGTTCTGTACGTAATCCGGCATTATGCTTCCCGTTTCGGGCATCATGCTCCCTATAGACGCATGCTCCCTCTTCTTGCGTCCGTATAACGTCTTGTGTTCCAATCTAGAATAAGCGCCCTGATGTGAACTGCGTTCCAGGCCAACCGTTCATTTGCGTATATGTCTGCGTCTACATCACGCACCATTATAGCCGAGAAGATTACCACGTCTCGGGCCGCATACGTGGGCCATTTTTGAAATTGACTTTACACAGAGGCCACGCGCCTGGCTGTCGGGCGCCATTATCGTTGCTCGGTCTTGCATGTAGTGTACGGAGAGTCGGCGCTAATCAGAGTTGAGGCGTTTCTGCGGTTCCCGTAAAGCGCGTTCCAACCCCCTCCGTTTCGAACGGACGCTCTATCGGGTCTTGGCGAAATGCTGGCTGTATCCGGAAAAAACCAGACGAAAGACATCTGGTTTCTCGGTTATATCTAGCGTCTCAAGCCGAACCTGATTAAGAGTGTACTCGGGAAATAGAGAAGCGTTTTAGGAGGTATTTCAAAAGTGAAAAATTACAGCAGCACGTCCATTGTCTGAATTGAAATTATCAAGCTTGCGCCTCTTTTTAATTATGAGAATTGCACCTAAATTTGTGTTCGATCTCACCAGTATATGTGTGCGGTTAACCATGCATGACTTAATCTTCTACCAGAAAACTAACAATTACCAGCTATACACTGTTTCACGCAAATCATTTCCTATTGAGGTGGAAATGCTGTAGACCCGTGTGCTCAGGTTTGGGTGCACGTTAAAGAACCCCAGGTGGTTGAAATTTCTGGAGCCCTCCACTATGGCGTCTTTCTTAATCACATGATGGTTTTGGGGCGTTCAACCCTATTTACCAATAAAGTCAATATATTACTTGAAACTTGTACGTACCGAAACGCATTGTTTTCCTCCCGATTGAACCACACATAAGCTAACAATTACTGGTAGCCCTACTTTTTATCGTTGCCCCGCGGCGGTGGTCTAGTGGCTAAGGTACTCGGCTGCTGACCCGCAGGTCGCGGGTTCGAATCCCGGCGGCGGCGGCTGCATTTCCGATAGAGGCGGAAATGTTGTAGGCCCGTGTGCTCATATTTGGGTGCGCGTTAAAGAACCCCGGGTGGTCAAAATTTCCGGAGCCCTCCACTATGGCGTCTCTCATAATCATATGATGGTTTTGGAACATTAAACCCCATATATCATCATCATTACTTTCTATCGTTATCGCATCGCGGTTTTCTTGCTTTACTTTGACGTATTCGAGTTTTACCCGCAAGAACTGCTGGCAGCGGTTGTCGTGGACCGCGCCGCAATGCTGGGGAGCTTCGCGATTATTGGCGATCATTACGTTATGATTACGCTCAGGACGCGAGTCGACAGAGCGAAGAGAGCAAGATGTTTGTTGATACAGAAAAGCTGAGAGGTCGGCCTGAATCCTGCTGCTCAGTGTTAGGAAAGGGGAAGGGGTAGAAAAGAGAGTAGAGAAGTTTATTCGATAGCCTATAGTCGAGAAATGGTAAAAATGCTGGGAGGTTACGAGGCTTACTATAAGATAGTCTAGCTAGTAGGTCAGTGTCTATTACGAAAAGTTATTAGTCGGTGTTTTGTGGCGTCATGACTTCTTGTGTCCATTTTCGCATGCACTGTTTTCTTAATTGTTTCGATGGTTACTGTAGAATATATGCCACTTTCCGCCGATGATGGGGTTACCGAATCACGGCCTACATAATGTTCACTGCTATTAGTTTACACCTTCAAATGCTTGTACGCTGAACCTCTCGATTTCCGTGGTCTAATTCGCCGAAAAAAAAATCGTCTTGGTCACAACGACTGCTGGTTTTATCAACGTCATGATCACGTGACACTATATTTACACCCTTCTGCGCGATATTTCCTCCAAAAGTAACAGACCCCCCCCCCCCCCCCTCCGCCCTTACCTACCTTTAGCCATTAGCCGTAACACTATACTGTGCTGTGCCATGTCCTAACATTTCTCGTCCTTGCGTAACCACGCCTATATCACAAACGAGGTCTCTCCATTAGCCCGATCCGATGGCCGGGCTCCAGCTTATTCGATATGCATTGCCTTCGCGTACGCCACACTACAATCAGTATGCACGGTCGCATTAAAAAAAGCAACGTTCGTATTATCCGGCCCACGCACCGCTTGCGATTGCTTCACCATGCGGAGTGATCACGGATCTCGAAGGACAACATCGACGGCTCTATGGGCTGTCGGCCTTCGAGAAAGCTGCTTGCGGAAGCCGGTGAGATCGAAACAAAAAAAATAAAATGCTAGAAAATGGGTATAGGCGAAACGCGGCGAACGGGTTCTTTTAATCGAGTAATGTATAGGTGTGCGTGGAGTCTGCGTTTGTTGGCCAACGATATGGCGTGTTTTTGTTGCCGCTATAACCTTGGCGCCGCTGGCTGCATACGGTGCTCGGCTAGGTTGTGTGGTTCAATATCCTTTCACTGTGATTTTATCTGTCTTTCTTTTCGCTGCTGCATAGCCAATGTAGCTCATCTCTGCCAAGGAGAAGCGCTCTTTGCCCTTATAGAAGTCTTAGTTTAGGGGTGTAGTTTGTCTTCCTCAATACATGAAACGTTGGCGAGCACTAGTGTATCGGTATTTAGTTTATTAATAACATTTACATTTCACCTACATCGCTGCATGGTATTCTGCAGAAGAGGGGGGGGGGGGCGTTGATGCTTATCTAAGTAGCAATAGGCTGTAGTGGTATAGGCACGCTTTGGGGTGCGAAAGAAGGGAACTTATGCAGGATCACACATGATACGCCATCGATGGCGCAAACGTGCCTTCTAAACAATAGAGACACTTTAAGAAAATAATTTCTTTCATACTGACGCTACTAGTGCTGGCGTTATTGTGTGTAAAATGAAAGGTTTGTTATTGATTAGGATAAGGATATAGTTACCACCCGACATATCGAGTGGCAAACCGGGCTATCAACTAGACTATAGCATCTCCGCGGATTTCATTAGAGATTGCTATTTCTCTCTCTCTCTCTTTCAATTCATGTGAGCCAGTTCAATTCTTGTAATACGTGGCATGGACTATACATGCCAAAAGTGTGCGTTTCGTCCAGTGGTCTAAACACATGGCTTCCTGCCCAAGGAGCGGGAATATTCAGCTTTTATTTTTTTTTTTTTTGCCCCTCTTCTCGTGTTCGCTAAACTTTGAACGCTTACTGTACGCAATTCGATAGGCTCAGCGAATGACTCATTTAGTTTGACGAGTCTTAGAAGCCAGCATCGTAGCGACGATCGGAAGTAATGGATATTCGATATATCGTTTGCCGCTTTCCTCGAAGCGATCGATTGCTTTCGGAGTGGCCGCATTTCAGCCAGGAATGTTCTCGCACCCACGTCTTGTCCATCACGTTTCTGGTTTCCGAGGCATCTCATTTGAGCCTTTAGCACGTTCCGGAAGGTACGCGTTGCACCGTATGAGCGTGCGTTGTGTAACGTTAGCGCAACCTGACTCATGTCTCTCCATCTTTCTTTTATCTTTCTCTCTCTCTCACACACAAACACATATACACGCACACATGCACACACACTCTCACGTTGGCCTACGTATTGATTGGTGCGCTTGAAACCACGTACGCTTCAACCGTTACGAAGTCCCGGCTGTAGGGAAGCAGATATTAACAACACGTCGCCAAGCGGATCCATTAGCTGAATTGTGGCGTCCTATGTTCTCGGAGGCCGAATTCTGCGTGCAAAGGTCTGATCTCGGCGACGTGGAGTCGTGCAAAGCAAAAATGTGAGTAGACTCTGTATATACAAGCTGCGCGTAAATTTTTATCCGCCGGTGTCATCTCCTGAGCACGTACTTGGCACCGATACCCGGGAAACAGTTTTGTCACGATTCGCTGTCTCGGACCGTGAATGGCGCGGTATACTTGGCGCACGTTCCGGCTTTTACGGGGTATTGTAGTTATCATCGTTTCCACGCGAATGAATAGTTACGCCACTCTCAACACCCTCACTTTCTTAACACTTTTGCTGTCCTTGACTCGATTTGCCTTTTTCATGCTAACCTTATTGTAATACTACTAAAGAAAATCCGGCATGATGTCCTGCCCACTGTGGCGCGCGTCACACTTTACTACTGCGCGCTACTAGGTGCGCCACAGCAGTTTTCAGTGCATTTCCGCTAATATTATGTCACACACCTGCATAACGTATTACAGTCGTGCACATTGGTATCCGCATTCCCTAACTATACCACGCACACAGTCATAAGCACAGCATTGCTGTGCCGCCCATTGATATGCGCACTATACCGTTGTCCATGCCACAATTAGGTACTTCGTATCACTGTCCTGCGCGCATTTACGCACGCTTTGTAAATACGCACGCACGGTTGTCAACATAATACCACCGTACTGATGTCCTGCCCACTGCTAGGCACGCTATGTTCGACAGTCTGTTAAGCATACTGTTTCGTGCGCGCGATATATTGCGTCTCTCATAATCATATAGTGGTTTTGGGACGTTAAACCCCACAAATCAATCATGTTGCGCGCGATATATTACACCGTATCGCTGATCCCACCCGACTGCTTTCCAAATCCTACTGCTGTCCAGCATGTGTATTATTAGGTGTTCAAATAATGTACTACCGGGTATGCCATAGTTATAAAACCGCGGCATGAGCTCCTGAGGAGTTGCGGCGACTTTGCAGCGCGCGGTGCGTCACGCTCCGAAGCCGCCGTTATCCGCGTTCACTCCCCCACTCTAAATCCTACACGTAGTACGTACTTTTTGACCCTTTCTTTCCACGAAAAAGGGGGTGTGGTCCTTCCCCTCCCATCCGGAAACAAACTTCACCGGCGTGCCCTATCTAGCTCGCTCTCTTTCAGGTCCCACCCCCCCCCCCCAACGACACCGTCCAAGGCTCACCAGGAATAGAAGCAGTCACTCTTTAGATCCATACGCAACACGGGCAGGCCAGAGCTATCGCAGCAGCCTCGCGGTTTGCTTTAATGTCTTGGCACCACGTGTGTGTTCGTTTTTCTCAGAGATATATACCGCGCACGGAGGGCTGAACAAAAACAAAACAGCGCGCTTGCAAGAAACGAAAGACGGACGAAGTGGCTGATCCATCGACGGGAGAGACTCTCGGAGATGTTCATCTCGCCTGCTCTAATGACTCGTGTAAGCGCGCGGTGCTTAGAAAGCCGGGCGGCGTGGCGCTTTCGAGTTGCATCTTTAAGCGTTCCGGACGGCGCCACATCAAACGAACTCAACGAAGCCCCGCTCAGGACGCCTCAATTGCCAAGACCGTGTTTGTGTTGCGGATTCCCAAGACTGCGGGTTCGATTCAGGCGATTGTAAAAAAAAAAAAGGGAAGGTTGGCAAGTACAAAGGCTGTTTCACAGCTGCGACTATCATCGGTGACAACACATCTTGACAGTAATTTGCAAGCTACAGAAACCGAAGCGCATGCCTTCTTTCGCGCCGAAAAATAGCACCTAAGTTTGCTGGCGATTTGCTCATTTGTCTTGCTGAAATAAATGCGGCTTTATTTGTAATGCTACTCGCATAGACGCAAAAAGTCGTAGGTGAGATAGGCCCTACATTTATTGTTAATTTTAAACATAATGCAGTGAATTATCTGCCTCTCTCTCTTTTTCCCCTTCTTTTCCCTCCTACGCTTTCTCATCTCTCTATTCCCTCGCCCTAATCCCACAGTGTATAGGGCAGGTAACAGGAAGTCTTTCTTCCTGCCATCCCCTATTCTGTTTGCTTCCTTGAAAAATTGCATTCCTGTCCTCTTCATTTGTTAGACAGCACCACCTTTACAGCACGACCGTTTCTCAAAGTAAACATGGCGCCCATGACGTAGTACGTCAGCGTAAGGCCGCAACCACCCTGCTAGCTCTCCAAGAAACATGTACTCGAGACACGAAGACAAAATGTCGCAAATATTTTTTCAATTCACATTGTCTCGCGTATATTTCCTATTCGCATCAACAGTGCCCCCTAGCAAAACTTTATATATATATATATATATATATATATATATATATATATATATATATATATATATATATATATATATATATATATATATATATATATATATATACGGTTCCTCGCTGCTGATTCGAGTTTTGTTAGGTGGCACTGTTGATGCGAAGAATAGGAAATATACGCGAGACAATGTTAGTTGGAAAAATATTTGCGACATTTTGTCTTCCTGTCACGAGTACATGTTTCTTGGAGAGCTAGCAATATATATATATATATATATATATATATATATATATATATATATATATATTGAAATACCACGGGTTCAGCTGACGCTTTATTCAAGCAACAGCGAAAATGGCGCCGATGATGAAGAGGAACGGGCGAAGACTGATGATGGTTATTGACAGATGAGGATGACGTCCAATGAATTCTTACACTAATTTCCCCCGTCGACGGAAGCGGCCAGCCTGGCCGCGAATTACGCTGGGGAACGCATACGATAGGGCTTGACACGCGAAACGTGAACAATCTCTGTCCCGCGGCAGCGTTGGTCAGTGGGGACATGAATAGGTGTGACAAGGTAATTCACCGGTGAGGTCTGTTCGATAACTTTGTAGGGGCCAAGATAGCGTGACTCAAGCTTCTCGCATAAGCCAGGCGTTCGCGCAGGAGTCCACAGAAGTACATCGTCGCCAGGGCGGTAGAGAACGACACGGTGAGTGGCATCGTAACGATGTTTGCGATCTTCTTGGCTAGCTTCGGTGTTTACACGGGCAAGACGACGGCATCGAGCAACACGGGACAGAAACTGGTCGCAAACGAATGGTGAAGAGTTGACGGGGCCAGAAAAGAATGAAACGTCGAGTGGTGATGTCGGTTGGCGTCCGTATACTAGGAAAAATGGAGAATAGCCTGTGGTTCGTTGAACTGACGTATTATATGCATACGTGACAAAGGGAAGTATGGCATCCCAATTGCGATGGTCCGGTCGGATATACATGGACAGCATGTCACATAGCGTGCGATGAAATCTTTCCGCTAAGCCATTGGTTTGCGGGTGATAGCTAGGTGTTGTTTTATGAACTGTTTTTGATGCTTGAAGAACTCCACTGAGCGTGCTTGAAAGAAATGCCTTGCCCCGGTCGCTCAAACGAACACGAGGGGCTCCGTGACGTAGGTAAATAGAATGCAAGAAGAAAGTTGCTACTTCCGAAGCAGTTCCTGAAGTGATCGAGGCCGTCTCAGCGTACCGGGTCAAGTGATCAACCGCGGTGACGATCCATCTCTTGCCGTCTGATGTAGTTGGGAGGGGCCCGAAGAGGTCAATTCCGACGACAGAGAACGGCTCTGATGGACAAGGAAGTGGTTGTAGGGTCCCGACTGGAGCAGTAGTGGGCCGCTTGCGGTGTTGGCAAAGTGCGCACGAGGCGATATATTTAGCTACCGTCGTGGAAAGACCTGGCCAGAAGAATCGACTGCGGATGCGCTCGTATGTTTTGTAGTAACCCAAGTGTCCTGACGTCGGGTCGTCGTGGGAAGCGCGCAGAACTTCAGTGCGTAGTGCGCGTGGTACGACGGGAACCCATCGGTGGCCTTCCGGGTGGAAAATGTATCGATGTAGCACATCGTCCTCCAACTTGAATAGTCGAAGTTGTTTCCGGAGTCTGGCATTTGGGGAAGATGAAGCGCCGGTAAGCCGACCGATGATGTCAGTGCAATAAGAATCGGCTCGCTGGTGAGTGGTAAGTACTGACGGACGGGTGGATGAAGGTAGAGAAGAAATCGATGATATCGACGAGGCGTCCTCCGTATAGCCGATTTGACAAGGGGATGTGACGTGCGCCGAAGACTGCGGCAAAGGGCATCGTGACAAAGCGTCGGCATCTTGGTGTTGTCTTCCAGTCTTGTAGATGACGTCGAAGTCATACGATTGTAACCGGAGAATCCAGCGGCCAAGTCGTCCCGACAAGTTTTTGATTGTGGACAACCAGCAAAGAGCATGGTGGTCTGTCACAACAGTAAAATGTCGACCATGTAGATACGGACGAAATTTTTGGATGGACCAGACAACAGCCAAGCACTCTTGTTCGGTTATCGAGTACCTCTTCTCTGCAGAGGTCAGAGTGCGGCTTGCATACGCGACAACTTTCTCGCGAAAGGCATGGTCGCGCTGGAGGAGTACGGCGCCGATTCCTTGTCCACTAGCGTCAGTGTGTAATATCGTAGGTGCCTTGTCATCGAAATAACAAAGCACCGGTGGGGATGTGAGTGCCTGCTTGAGCTCTTGAAACGAGGCTTCGCATTGATCATTCCAATCGAAGGAACCGGTACTAGCAAGGAGCTTGTGGAGAGGAGCGGCAATAGTGGCAAAGTTGCGAATGAAGCGGCGAAAGTACGATGCGAGTCCAAGGAAACTGCGTAGTTCTTTGGAACGAAAGGGTCGCGGAAAGTTGAGGACTGCGGAAATTTTGTCCGGATCGGGCTGGATGCCATCTTTACTAACGAGATGTCCTAGAACTCTTATAGCTGTGTTGCCGAAATGGCACTTCTTTGTGTTTAATTGAAGTCCAGCATTAGGAGAGACATGTGAGCACTTGATCTAGGCGTTGCAGATGATCAGCAAAAGTGGAAGAAAACACGACAATATCATCGAGGTAGCATAGACAAGTTTTCCACTTGAGGCCACGAAGAACAGTGTCGATCATCCTTTCAAATGTGGCGGGAGCATTACATAGGCCGAATGGCATTACGTTAAACTCGTAAAGACCGTCCGGCGTAGAAAAGGCGGTCTTTTCTTTGTCTGCTTCGTTCATTGGTATTTGCCAATACCCGGACCGAAGGTCAAGGGTGGAGAAGTATTGGGCGCCTTGCAATGAGTCAAGTGCATCATCTATACGGGGCATCGGATATACATCCTTTCGGGTAATCTTGTTGAGCGCGCGGTAATCAACACAAAAACGTACCGATCCATCCTTCTTTTGTACCAAGACAACGGGTGATGACCAAGAACTGGTAGAGGGTCGTATGATGTTTCTTTTTAGCATATCGGTCACGTTCTCGTCGATGATTTTGCGCTCGGCCAAGGAGACTCGGTAGGGACGACGGCGTACAACAGTCTGACCTCCAGTGTCGATGCGATGATGCGCAACTGTGGTCTGTCCTAGTGCCGAAGCCTTGGCGTCAAAGGAGGCCTGGTGTTTTGTTAGCAAATTTAGCAACGCCTCACGTTGAGAAGCCGAAAGGTCAGGATTTATACCGGGAGCAAAGGAGGAGGAAGTAACAGACCGGGCCTGTTGTGGCTGAGCTGTCAAGGCGTCAAGAGAGACCAAAGATACTGGTTTGGTATCCACATAACACGACAATGCAGAACCTTTGAGGTAGGAGGACAGGCTCCGGGGTAGGGTTCAGGCCAAGGATTATCGCAGCACTGTCTTTGAACCGCACCAGGCTGGAGGGGACTACAACGCCGCGAGCTAGACAGTGGCTGGAAGGGGTGATAAGGACGTCACCATTGGCAATATTCGGAGAAGTGATGGCGATGAGTTGCTCCTGACCCGGGAGCAGTATGGTATCGGAAGCTGTGAAAAAACGCAATGGTTTCTCGTCGACACGTTCGCTGCAGTGATCGGTCTCGGTCATCTCGACTACACGTTGACGGCAAGAAATTAATGCAGATGCTGATGAGAGAAAGTCCCAACCTAAAATTAGTTCATGAGCACATGAAATTAAGACAGCGAAGGTGATGTGGTGACGAATACCATCAATGAAGACACGCGCTGTACATTGGGCCGATGGTCTAATTATTGCTCCATTGGCCCCAATCAAAGATGATCCAAGGTAGGGTGTCTTCACTTTCCGCAATCGAGAACACAAGTCGGCACGCATAACTGAAATAGTTGCTCCCGTGTCCACCAAAGCCAACACCCGTACACCTTGCACAGTTACCAATAACATGTTTGATGGTCGTTCAGGAGGACTTGTGACATTTCGCCGCGATGCAGTTTTCCCTCCAAAAACTGCACTGTTTAGTTTTCCGATCGCTGGGCAGCCAGTTGAGAGACAGGTCGAAGGGGTGAAACAGAGCGTCGGCGTGGCGAAGGGGAGCGTGGTCGGGAGGCACGTGTATTGTTGGTCGTGTTGGAAATGCGCATAGGAGACGGGGATCGGTGGTTGGCAGGACTGTCGCCATAACGGTAGTAACCTCGTGCACATGTGTCGTCTCGTTCAAACGCGGCATAACCACGACGTTCATCTTGCTGCCGACGTCGACAGACCCGGGAAATGTGTCCTCGAATTCCGCAGTAGTAGCAAATAGGCCGTGGGGCCCGCCAGGAAGAATGGTAGCTAGGGTTCGGTGGACGGGCGACTAGAGGTGCGAGATGTTCGTGATCAGGCACAGGTGGTGGTACTTGAGACGGCGAGGGTTGCATTGAAGCGATCTGTGCATACGAAGCGGGTTGGGTGCATGGGGGAGCACGGTGGGTGCTTTGAAACGCTGACATTTCTTCCCTAATAATGCCACGCAGATCACTAGAAGCGGGTTGAGCGGGAACGTTGTGAGAAGGAGGTAAAGTGTAGGCTTGCAGTTCCTCACGAATTATGGTTCGAATGATGGATCGGAGCTCCATACTGTTTGCCAAGGGGTTCTCAGAGAAGTCGGGTCGCAGGCGAATTGACTGCAAGGTATCAAGCCGCTGGCATACAGAGACGACGTCGGAAACCGTCGAAGGGTTGTGCGCGACGAGGGCGTTGAAAGCGGTAGGTCCGATACCCTTCAAAAGGTGCCGGACACGATCACCTTCTGGCATGGTGTCGTCGACACGGCGGCAAAGTGCAAGCACATCCTCAATATAGGAAGTGTAGGACTCACCGCAATGTTGAACACGTTCTGCCAATTTCTTCCGAGCAACTTCTGAACGGACGGTCGGTGTGCCGAAAATGCGTCGGAGCTGGTCTTTGAAGGAAGACCAATCGCGGAAGTCGCTCTCATGATTTAGGAACCACGTCTTGGCAACCTGAGAGACGTAAAACTGGACGCGTGCTAATTTCGATGCCTCGTTCCAGTTGTTGTAGACACCTACGCGGTCATAGTTGTCGAGCCAGTCTTCGACATCTTCGCCAGGCAGACCGGAGAAGATTGGAGGCTCCCGAGGGGGGTTGTTGACCGGGCTAGGGTTGGCGGTGGGTGGTTGAGCCGGCGGGTGGTTCGGTTGGGCTTGCTCTTGCGCCATGGTGCTCTGCTGGCGTAAGCGACGTCCCGAACGGAGCTCCAGGAGGTGGCTTTGGATGGAGAGAGGTCGAAGAGATCGGGAAGCACCTCCACCACTTGAAATACCACGGGTTCAGCTGACGCTTTATTCAAGCAACAGCGAAATGGCGCCGATGATGAAGAGGAACGGGCGAAGACTGATGATGGTTATTGACAGATGAGGATGACGTCCAATGAATTCTTACAATATATATATATATATATATATATATATATATATATATATATATATATATATATATACCAGTACCTCGCAGAGCCCTCGAGGCTCATTGTGTAAGGGGGACGGTACGGAACAACATAACTGAGATGTTTATACACATCTACAAACAATGCAGTTCAACTCATGAACGCATCAATCAGCTCCAATACTAAAAAAAGGATTTTGCAGTACGTGAAGAATACAAAAGATAACATACGAGTGACTGTTAACCAGCGACAGTGAAGCATAAAACGGGAACCTTCCATTGTTATGCACGGCATTCCACGCCTTCGTACGCTTGCTACATGGGTTATACGATATCGGCACGGCATTCATACCTCTTCGTGCGCTCGCATTGAAAACAAACTTGGGAAAAACACTCGTCAGAAATGTTCACGGCTCCATTCCGCATCAGACGGCATCATCCAGCGACAGCATCAAGGTCTTCTGAATGCCAATTGGCGTAAACGTTGCACGCCTCACCTGCGCGCCACCTATCTCCGTTGGGAACGTGCACTATGAAGAATGCAAATGCCTCGAGCAAATTTTGGGCAGCTTCCGAGAAGTTATGTTGGTACGTACACATTGTTTGATGTATGCCGCCGCATCGCTGTTGTTTATTCTGCGATCTCGCGCTCGCATGCTAACATTCTACTCTCAGAACCGGCGATACAGCCGGGAGTCTCGTAAAAAAAATTTGAAGAAAGGCCCGAGAATTTGCGAGAAAATTTGGCACATCTGTGCCACTTTTCGTCTTCATTTCGAAACAGAAGTACACACCTGAAAGGTAACAGCAGTTGTGTAATAGAAAACACCCTATGCTGGTTTCTTTCATTCTTCGTGTTCATTTACATTATTTTACAGTGGAGAGATGAGCGGACTTCGCATTCCGTTTACCTGGAGTTCTCCTTCTGAATGCCGGTGGTGTTTCACGTAGTGAGATTATATTTTTGATAGGCACGAAACAGGCACATGCACCGCCAAGTGTTGAAAATGGTGGCAGCAGAATGTACAACTCTAAGATCTGCCAGTTATTTCTGCATACGAACGAGGAATTCTGGGTAATATGCATTTTTTGGGGTCTGAACTTGTGTCACTCGTTGTGGAGATTACGAGAATAGTTCATGCTTTGCCGATAGCACGTACGCTTGAAGTACACTACGTAAAGTTCGTCTACGAAGTTTACGCGAAGTTTTGGATTTTGGGTGTGTCAGGCATACGATCTGTCCGACGGACCAAAGAAAGCGTTTGACGCGTGCACGTTGCGAATAGCGCTGCATCATATCGACTCCCCTGACATACTGATCGTCTGGTTGCCCGAGCTTGAAATCCACAATATGCTCATTTACGAACTACATACTTCGTGAAAGCATTGTCGATTTGAAAAAGGGCGGCATAGTTTAAAAAGTGCTCTATGACGTATATAACACAGGCAACAATGTTCTGTGGAAATTCCCGGCAAGTTTTCAGATGACCACTTCCAGTTGAAAACTTTAAGAATCGATAGGTATATTTGAACATTCCGTGTCTCTGTCGACAGTGGACGCAAACTCATTGCTCTGGTATGTGTACACTTAGATGTAGTATGAATACTATGAAATGATGTTCACTGGCTTGCACACTTTGGCGTACTGCCGAGTGCCTTCTGTCGATAGATTTGTACATTGAAAGCTCAGCTTTTTTGCGTTCTCGGCTGACATTGACATATTCGAATATTGACATATTGTATGTTCGGTGTTCAGTCGATTGATCACAACGTGGCGTGACGATTTGCGCATTACGAAGCATAAGGCTGACAGGCCAAAGTTTCGGAATGCGCTCGTCAGTTGTTGACACATCCACGCTGTTGTACAACATCGTTTTCTCACTGCCCTTTGCTCTCATGTCGAAAATGATGGGTCTTGCTGAATTCGGCTTCGAGTGCGTGCATATCGGTGTAAATATTGTTTTACAATATCGGCTGCTGCAGCTACTACTACTACTACTACTACTACTACTACTACTACTACTACTACTACTACTACTACTACTACTACTGCTACTACTACTACTACTACTACTACTACTACCGCTAGATGTAGTACAACGACCAGCTACAACAGCTACTACGTCCAAATGCAACTACCACCAAACATGACTACTGCCTCCACTGCTACTAAACGCTACTGCTTCTACTGTTGTGTGGCTGATTGTTACGCCATCAGCACAAGCTAACCTGTAGTGCACTTCAGAGCAGTGCGGACACTCAGAAAGAAGCTGATTTGTTCGTCATCGCACTGTCGAGGAAAACAGAATTTAAAAAGTCTTAGAGTTACTAGTTCTTTCTACTCGACCTCTATTTCGCCGTTCTCTGGGCAAAGCAGAATCTCTGTTACAGTGAGCTTTTGTATATTCTTGAATATTCATATGTGAGTAGAAGCACTTGGTGAGGTAATTGGGCAGCAAAGTTGGAGAACATGCCAGGCACCTATTATGTGCCCTAAGAACAAATGAACATCAAACAAACTTGAAACATGAGGCGATGATATGAAATAATGAATCAGGGCAATAAAAGAAACATGAATGTGACAATCCTGTTCACTCGACATCACTTTTTTTTTTGTTTTCTCCACCGCTGATGCTGTAGCTCGGAGGATTCCAACACGGTCGTCGACACGCACACAAGACTTGTCAACCGCGCGGTCATCGCTCTGTGCGTTTGGCGATTCACAAATATACGAGCGGTGTTCCGTTTCGCTCCAGTGTGAACGGCTTGAACGAATGCAAGAAAAATAAACGCCCGCTGACGCGCATTTCGCCCGGAAGTGTGAACGCCGCGATAAAAGACGGAACGACGACCGCCTTACAGCACCGACGTCCGTACTACACGGCTGAAACAAAACACGTTGTGGCGAAACGAAACGTAGTAAGCGGGAGAGTGTAATGTGTGTGTGTGTGTGTGTGTGTGTGTGTGTGTGTGTGTGTGTGTGCGTGCATGTGTGTGTATGTGTGTGTGTGCGTGCATGTGTGTGTGCGTGCGTGCGTGCATGTGCGTGTGTGTGTGTGTGCGTGCGTGTGTGTGTGCGTGCATGTGTGTGTATGTGTGCGTGCATGTGTGTGTGTTATGTTGGTTCCTTAGTGTGCGTCTGTGCTATGCTTGTTCCCTAGTGTATGTATGTGTGCGCGTCTGTGTGTTATGCTTGATTGATATGGGGGTTCACCGTCCCAAAACCGCCATATTGTTATGAGAGACACCGTGCTGGAGGGCTTTGGAGATTTCGACTACCTGGGGCGTGTTATGCTTGTTTCCTAGAGTGTATTTGTGTGTTTGCACGTGTGTGTGTGTGCTATGTTTTACAAGGCGTGCGCGCGTGTGTGCGTGTATGCGTGCTGTCGGTTCTCCAGTGTGTGCATGCGTGTGTGTCTGTGTGTATGTCTCAGTGTATGTGCATGTGTGATTTATGTGCCCCAGAGTGCGTTTGTATGCGTGCGTGTACCTGTATATATAAACGCGCGTGAGTGTGCTAGCTTTGCTCATCGTCAGTGTGTATACATGTGTCGGTGTGTCGTCTGTGTGTGTTCAGTTTGTTCCTCAACGCATACTTTTGTGTGTGTGCGTGTTTGTGTACATGTGTATATTTAGATGTGAGGCAGAAGAGCAATAGGAAAAAAAGAAAAAAACGTGCGGGGTTCAGGGACTGAGCGAATTGTGTTAGCCTGTCGTGTGCTTTGTTCCATTTGGTGGCCGATGAATGTAACAGTCTTGTAGCGACATGTTTATTGTGCCTTGTTCTTGAAATAATTTTTTTCGCTTTCTTTTCGGAGGGAGGGGTTCAGATACTTTCAGCTCGAGGTGTAGCCCTGTCAACTCAGTGACTATTGTTTCAAATCACGAGCAAACACTAAAAAAGAACTCCAGCGTTTTATCTAAGCAGGACAGGTGACTCTGAAGACGACGTGGCTGAGAATAAGTGTTTGCATTTTCCATTATTTTCTTTATGATATTTGCCGCGCTGGTTCAGTGGTTGTGGCGCTTTAGTACTTACCGAAAGGTTTAGCGATATAGAATCCCGGCTGCGACAGCCACATTTCGACGGAGACAAAATGCTGCAGGCCCGTGTGGCGGGGTGCGAAGACCGAACCACACGTACGCGTTACGACGCGACAGCGCGTGGCGTTTATACTCGGCGTCGCATGACGTTCCGATGGAGGGAGAGGGCGCGCAGTCACATATGCGTAGCTACCGGTGGCGGCTCCATAGGGAGAGGGCACGCGACGCGCCGACGCTTTGTAACGCGTACGTGTGGTTGGGGTTAACGTTCCGAAAAGCTTCTAGTGGTGCCCCCGCACACTGCACATGCGGTACCCCATGCTGATACCGCTCATGCTCATACATGGTGATAGCGTACAGTGCATGTTCATACCGCACATGCACGCGGTGGCAGCACTGCTTCCACATAGTTACCAAATTTTCAAAGCGGGAACCGTGATCGATTGTTCCGCGCACCAAAGGTGTGCTTCCTAGGGAAAAAAAGCGTTCTACGGCACTGCATTTTACGGGGCGCGTGTTTCGGTATGTGGCATTGCATGCGTGTACCTTTATTCTTCCGACGAAATATTTTGTATACGGTTCGAACGTATAAAGCAACCCTTCCTAAGACTTCGTTGTTTCGAAAATTCGTCGTTTGTTCTGCGCCCGCTGTAACTTTAGCAACGTGAACCAGTGTGTTACTTTGGCCCCCACCGTTACCTCCCCCCCCGCACTATGCCGCAGACGATAAGTTATGCGTCTGCCGTCGAAGTCTTCTGCTTTGAGCGCACGTTCTGAACTTTTTCCGCAGATTACAGCCGCGCAGTTCTCGTTTCGGCGTTCGCCGCTTTGCCCAATCCAGTCGGAACTGCGAAATGCGCGGCTTCTTACTTACGTATATATTTTTTTTGTTTTTACCGGGCTTTTTTTTCTCTTTAATCTATCCTCCTGAGCGCACGTAGGTTGCTTGCCTCGCGTCACTTTTAATACTCGTGCGCCGCGCAAAAAAAAAAAAAAAATGCGGCGTGCTACGGTTGGCTTTATTCAATGCCCGTTTGAGACGGTGTTGTTTGCTTTAGCGTCAAAATGTGAAAAACACTGAACCATCAGAACAAGATATATGGATGAGCACAGACGTGCGCACGATTTTACGTAAGTGCGGCGAAGGTTAGTCGCAGCGCCTCCCTTCACCCCCTGCAAATTCAAAGTATGGAGATGATTTTAAGCCCCTGCCACACTCGTAGGTCATAGATTTTCCCTAAAATTAACGAGAGCGGACTTTGGTGCTGCGATCGTTCAGCGACCATGGAAATGATGGGTAGTACACGAATTCAATTGCCTAGTCTTCGTACTTGAGGGCCTTCAATCGAATTTGTGGCTTCGTTTATTGCTGCGTTTCGGTTTCATATCGAAGGAAAGAGCGAACGCTTTTGAACTTCGTGAGAAGATTTGAAATGGTAAGCCTAAAATATTACGGTGGGGAAGCGCGACAGCGGCTGAACATTTATTTATCGTCGTTTCGTGAGAAAAGGGCTTCGAGCCACGCGAATCCTAACGGAGCCAGAAGTGCTAAGATTAGACAAATCCGTGTACTACCCACTATTGCCATGCTCGCTGAAGCGCCGCATGTTGCAGCTTTCATAGACACTAGCGCCAGTGTTCCCTATACGGCATTTAAAGGAAACTCTATGCGTTAGGTGACTAGAGGTGAAGACCGCCTCATCGGGATCCCCCTTGCCTAGCTTGGCCACGCCGGATGAACTTGTTTCGGGTGTTCTCGAATTTTAAGCAGGCACAAAATGCACTTTCGATTCGGAGAATACGAACGCGTTCGTTTTATCTGGGCCTGTAGGCATATGCAGGGAAGGTCAGGGCACGGTCGGAAAAGGGGTGTGATGTTCACCGCGGCAGCCCTCCCCCTCCGTTTTCGATTCCGTACCACTGAGGCTCTTACGACCGGAACGCTGTGCAAAGACAGGCTAATAAAGGGACAAACAATTGCTCAGAACGCTCCCCTGTTAGAAATGAAAAGACTGAAATATAGCGATAGATTGTAGCGTCCCTTTTGCATTGTGAGATTTATATCTTGATCATGTGAAGCAACAAATGCCCATAGGGGCAGCCGGGCTTCTGCATGAAGTACCCATCAGAGCAAGTTTTTGCACATTGACCCTAAAGCTTACTGGCTTTTAGGCTTAGGTTGGTCGGTTCTGCTTTTGTGTTATGGTTGCAGAGCTTTTGTTTTACGTGGCTTTTAACCGCTGCTGTTTCTTAGTATAATACCAGAAGCACCAATTCCTTATAGTTAACTTGTTTTGTTCAAAAGGGTTGACCAAGACTCCTTTGCTTAAGATTTTGCGTCGCCATAAGATAGTTTCCGAAGCAGCTCGATTGCATATGGTCTCCTAAAGAACGTCTAGCTCTGAAATTCTGGATTATGTTTAGATTGTGCTGTGTCTGCGTGCGCACATTCGTTCCAAGTAGATTAAAAAAATGAAAAAAAAGTGAAAATTCCTGCCCAGGAGTGAAGCCGTGCCAAACGTAAGATGGCGGCTGCTGCAGCCATCGGCCGCCATCTTACTAGGGGCATGATGATCTGTTGGCATTCGGTGATTAAGAAGGAGCGTTCTCCCCGCACGTCAACAAGTTTAACGTGGCAACCTTTTCGGGTCAGATAGTGTTCAAAGTGCGTCCTTGTGTTACTATAGCTTTCTTTCGGGAGCCTCAAATTCAAGGCAAATTTCATTGGAGATTGAGTCACCGATGCTATACACTCTAAGCCGAAATTCGGCAAAGTTGGACTAACTGCAGTCGTTAAACCAATGGACGAACGGTTTGTCCAACAGGGACTAAATGTGTGACAATGCGTGTCTTGCGCAAACGCCCGGCAATGAAGGGACCAACGGGGAGGGCAACTGCGCCGCGATCGCCTCCTGTCGATGCTGCACTGCAATGCTCGGCGTGGTCGGCGATCATGAAAACAAGTTAAATAGGCTATACGCCACTGTGAAAGTGAAGCACCATGAAACGAATAGAAGATGTTATTAGAGGAAAGTAGTACAACACGCTGTCAGTGCACACAGCAAGCGCCCTCGCGTTTCCACCATGCCGGCACGGGCGAGCCGAAGCCAAGTGAAAGTCTCCGCAAACACGGGCAATGCCGAGAACTCGCTTTAATGTGCTGAATAAGTTCGAACTATGGTGAACACTGACAATGCTAATAAAGGTAAGCTGTTCATCAGCGGTCGTGTACCCACACAGTGACCACAAGTTCAAAGCGATATATAGGAAAAGTAGGCTTCGTACGTCATCGGTATCAAGCGGGCTGCCGGTGTGAGTGCATTGCCGGCACAAGCGAAGGAAACGTCGCGTACAAGTTCACAAAAATAGTAGCTCAGGCAAACTTATGTCTTTTTATCCATGCGACAATCGTTATCAAAAATCCAACGTGTAGGCGATCGCGGATACGACTAATCGTGCGGCCAGCGGTACACAGGTTGTGCCTTACCAGCACGATGAAAGAACCGTGCCTGCGAACTGTCTCGTCGCTGTAAGTATACAGATATCTACATCACTCCGTAAGATACAGCGAACATGGGGCACTTACCTATTGTTCATTTGTGACTATAAAATAACGAAGACGAAAATTTCACGCGAGCCGCAAGTTGCGATCGCCGGCGGTCGTTTAGCCGTACTCGTCGTAAGCCTAGCGACGCCGTCGGCAAGCCGACACGGTATGGCATCGGCGGGGCGCCTGCGGCTGCTTCGCCGGCTTTGCCGCACAAGCGCCGCTGCTATGTTTGTGTTTGCGGACTCGTGCGCCAGCACTGCGAACGCTGGTTCGGCCGACATGATCGAATACCAGCTGATAATTCGTATTCCCGGGCTGGAGGCATGTTGAAGATTAGATGGATCCATATTAAAAGATCGATGCGCATCGGTGCTACGAATAAGCCCATGTAAATTTTCGCGTTACGGTGTCAATATTTATTGTTTTCTTAAGCCGAGTAAAAGTCGCCCACTGGCACTAGATGGGAGGTCAAAATACTGTTCTATATATACCCGAGAGTCTGTTCTCTGTAGTACAGCGCGGGCAGTCAGTGTTTGCGGTGTTCTACTTTGAAATAATAGTGCGTATGTATGTGTGTGTGTGTGTGTTGCATGAATAACATACTATGATCTTCAGTGCTGATTAAATTGGAATAAACATAAAATATACTGCACAAACGCAGTGTCGCCATTTTTTTTTGCCATTGGTCCAGACGGTTCAACAGTTAGTCCCACTGGAGCATTCTACTGGGGCCAGCATTTAAACCAAGTGGAGTAAGTGCTTGGGGTAACAGTTGAGCCCTTGCAGTTACTCCCGCAGTTAGTCCAAAATTGGTTCAAAATCTGTGGCAGCGCATTTAGACCCCTAAAGGACCAATGGCATACCCCACTTTAGTCTTTTTCGGCTTAGAGTATAGTCTCTGCGGATTATTACTTCGGAAACAACTATCTTTTAATTTATAATTAACGTAGTCTTTAGACTAACAAATCAAAGCCACTTGCTGTCTAATCTGGCACCACCAGAAAATAGCGTGTTTCCGAGATCTTTGGAGGGCAAAACCTGGCTTCAATATTGCTGGCAAAGCGTTGCAGGAGCTTCCACTCCAGCAATTTTTTTAAACCTCTTTGATTCGTTCAAACGCCCTTAGACATAAACATGGGGCCTTATCTTCGCAGAACGTCCGAACGGTAATGTCTCCACGCTGCCAGCATTTCATAGACGAGGCGTCGCAATACACAAATGTGGCCCGTAACGCATAGCGACCACGAAACCCTTCTCGGATACAAATGTTGTTCTTATCAGCAACGCTTCATACCGCAGAGAGGTTAAAAAAATATATATAGCAAAGCACACGTGCACGTTTAATAGCGTTTACCGTCTGGCATCTCTTACGGCGTGGAATGTCGGCCAATCAGCGATGCTCCATATATTAAAGAATTAAATATAAAAAAAGGAAACCACGCACGGTTATAACAGCTATGCGCTTTCCGCCTGAAACTCCTGCGACACGAAATGTCGGGCATCGAATAACGCTCCGCAAAAAAAAAAAAACAAAAAAAAAACATCTCAATAGTTTCGCTTTGCATAAGTTTTCTTTTCTTCCTCGAGATTCCTCACAAACGATAATTCGACTCCGGTTATCTGAATATTTTCCCTTGATTTCCAACGCGAGCGTGTTCTTTAAGTCAAAACGATACAGGCATATCTCGTGTAGAATGCACCGTAACGCAATTTGGCAACATGGCGAATGCGACTCGCCATTCGCGATATCAGTTCTCGTTCCAAGTAAGACGAGCGCGGCGTTTAACGTTATCGCCGAAGTGTACCTGTACAGTACGCACGGATTGGGACGCGGTAATTTAGGGGCGAGTCATGCGAAGCGCTTTCATTTCCAGCACCTGCAGTTTGTCTTCTTTCTCGTGTAGACGCAAGTTTGACTCGAACGCTTATATCAGAGCCGACATTAGTTTGAGAGGTTGGACATGCAGCGAGACGATGCGGTTATTGCGAGCAATTGTTTAAAAAAAGTCGTTACGTCAAAACGAACAAACAAACACACAGACCAGCAATATTGCGAATTTGGGCTCGCTGGGGACATGCTATGAATTAAATAACATGTCACGCTCTTGTGTCCTGTAGTTTGACGTCCGTTGTTTGATTCGTACACTAACTATGTCGCGTTTTAATTCGTGTCACGTAAATGTAGGTACAGCTTTCGTAAATGTAGAAACGCTTTTCGTGAATGATAATAAGGCATATATAAAATTAAAATACGTTACAAAACAAGTATATGGTAATGCTTCTAAATTGTGCATCCTCCGTTCGAGTTAGCGGCGATTCCGCTGTTTGATTAAGTTATCAAACTGATGGCGGAAGCGTGCACTGACTTCACAATCTTTGCAGAATATGGTTGCATTCCTATCTGAAAGCGAAATGTCATTCGAGATAAAGCAGCGCCCGAATACCATATGGAATGGTGACGCGTAATGGGATTGCTCTACAAACGAGTGCTCTCTTTCTTTTAATGCTTGGTCTCCACCAACGCGCCTTCGATCAGCTATCGCATATTTACTTCGTGATGCTGACGGCCGCGCAACGGTTAAAAAATTTATTTTAAACAATGACGCGCACCCCTCACGGTACAGCGGCCGGCATACCTGCACTCCCTCTCCGTAATCAATGTATAGATGCGTAAGAAAACGTTACTGTTGGCGCTGTCTTTTAAAAGTAATGGAGGCGATACTAACATTTATCAGCAGTATACATGTGAATGACAGAATGGAGCCCTCTATTACGGCGTCTCTCATAATCATATGGTGGTTTTGGGACGTTAAACCCTACATATCAATCAATCAATCAATCAATCAATCAATCAATCAATCAATCAATCAAGGATGGAATGTTGGAATCTCCATTGTGTGCCCGTACAAATTACATGCCTATTTATTTATTTATTTACTTTTTCAAAAGTTTCACAGACCCACACAAATAATTGCGGAAAAGAAATATAAAAAATATTACCTGATTGAAAGGCGGCTCGGACTTTGGCATAATATCAATAACCGAAAAGTACCGTATTCACTGCGCCGTAACAGGAGTATTTTTTTTCCTGATTGTCTCTACCTAAATAAAACCCTCACGTTACAACCGAATACCAAAATAACTATTTTTTTTTGTTTCTGGACGCAATGCAATACTCAACGCCTCGCGTCACAATGGAACTCGTGCTACATAACTGATAATATACAACGCGCGTGATTAAGAAGGCGTGCCTAAATGTTCTCACCGTACGTTTGCCGCGTTTATAAATGTGTTGGAGGATTCGTCATCGGAACGGAAAGACGGGTTAGGTGTTCTTTATTTATAACGTATAGAATTGTACGGAGCAGAGTACAAGACAAAGAAGCGCTTTCCGTGGACGGTTTTGCGTCTTTGGTCCTGTATTATACGCTGTACAATTGCATACGTTATGAAGATTCGTCATGTAAGGTTCGCTTGAGCAGTTCTGGGAATGTTTTCTTATTTCCTGTATGTCGTGACGTGAAATAAACAGGGTTGTGAAACGTCGAATGCGCTAACTCCAAGCGTTTTCATAATTGTGTGTATAATTTATTTAACTGTTAGTGATGCATAACGCCCCCGTATCGCGGCACCGAAGTATCTATTCGCTCGCGTGCGACAAATATTGCTTTCTTTGTATTCCACTCCTGAGGTAGAGCCTGACATTGTCATTAACCTGACAGTGCAAACACGTGTTAATGACGTTTCACGTACGTTCTGTTCTGTTTTCGACGTATATTTACGGAGCGCAAACGATTATTGAAGAAGTTGAACGCAAGCGCACCAATATCGTCGTGTAAATAAACCAAACCTAATGATGAGGTTGTCTTCGGTTTACTAATTTACGCAGGCTATGTTATTTATGTGCATATATATAGCAGGAGCAAAAAAGCGGAGTTGGGCTAGTTTGTGTGGGTTCATTTTGAAACAGCGCGAGAAACGGAAAACACGGAAGAAGGCTTAACAACACGAGCGCTGACTTACAATTGAGTGGTTTATTCGAGCCAAACGAAAGAGCAATGGAAAGCAGTAAGAACTGAACATCAGTGCGCAACCTTATCACATGACAAAAACTCATTCAGGCTTGTAACATCATTACGTCTCAACACTGGCAGTGTGTTTAGGTTATGTTCGGTTGTACATATTATAACAGAGAGAGAAATAAACTGAGTGCCTTCTACTTCGGGTAAATGTTCGCTAAAGATAAATAATTTTTCTCGTTTTATTAAATTATTCCTTCACGATAGCACTAACATCGCGCTTGCATCTGATGGCGACCAGGAACTCCTGAAATTTTCTAGAAAAACTACTCTGTACAAGCGGCTGTAACAGATATATCTCGTACCACGCCAACGTGATGCACATGTAACTGACTGCATGTTTGTGTGTGTGTGCTGTGTTATTTCCCCCCTCTTTCCACACTTTTTTCAACCTCTTTCAATTACCCGCTTCCCACGTTTAGGCTTGCAAACCATCCTTCCTGGTGTGGTTAACCTCCCCTCCTTTTCTTTTGTATATCATTTCTTCTCTCTATGCGTGGACACGTTTGGTAAACGACAAAAAACTCATAAAAAATGTGGGTGGTGATGCCCCCTCAAAGTTTCGGTAACTGTGACGTCATAGAATTTTATTTTTATTTATTTATTTTTACAATACTGCAGACCCCATTTGGGTCCAAGCAGGAGGAAAAATAAGATGTACACTGAAGAAATACGAAAAACATAATCGTCGTCTATACTGTCCTCTACGGTGCTCCGTAGCTCGTAATCGCTAATCAATTAAGTAAATTGTCTCTTGGGGGGGCCAGAAAATTAACGTGCGAAGTTTCAGAATATTTCGTTGAGCCAATCTTACTATGCTCCGATAGGGGAAAGAAAACGCCCAAATCTGGGACCTGATCGTCAGACATCTTGGCGGGAAGTTTAGGGGAAACTTGTTGCGTTGATTTTGTCATCTATTGATAAACTTATGGTGATTAAATTAGGGACGCTAGAGTTTTCAGAGTATATAATGTATTGGCTAACCCTAACTTATTGTTTCACTTTAGTGCTCTTCGAGGCAGTACGCGCATCAGGACTGGCACGTACACAGCGAAGTTCCCGCTACACCACAGGCCCCTCATTCAGGCCTGTCGATGTACGCGCGGTGCCACACCAGAAGCGAACGAAAAAAAAAAACGTAATGCACATACGAAAACACAACAGAATGACATCCGTGTTTACAACAGACTCGTTTCCGATCACCGTCTACTTTGCGGCGTTTCGTGAAAAAAAAGCAAGCATACTTACAGACATTAAGATACAAAGTACAGATTAACCTAAGCGAGTTGTCCTTAGGGCGAAGAAAAAAAAAAAGACCCCATGCAGACAAAAACACGCTCTCGAGACGACAAACAGCACCGCTCAGTGGTGGTTTAGCGTAATACCATATGGGCCAGCGCTGCAAAGTGAACTGGTGAGGGTGAGGAGGGGTTATGCCTGTATTGGCAGTTGTGAGGTCAGAGCTAAAAAAAAAACGGATAAGGACGCGAAGAAGGACCCTAACGTTAACGCTATAAGATCGGTGTCTGTGTTGGTTGGGAACGAAAAAAAAAAAGGGGGGGGGGTCTAAAATTGGGGAGGGAAGAACACAGCTATAGCCATCGAAGGGATCCATGGTTGCCTGGTCGACTTGTGTCTGCAGAGGTGTGGCGAGCGATACATTTATGGCAGTTGAGATTGCGCCCCTAAAAAGGAAGAAAGAGGGAGTTAAAAGGCAGCAGCTAAGGAACGGGACACGCAGCGACCGATATTGAGGAAGTGGGGGAGTACACGGCGCAGGGAAGAAGGGTGCGTGGTATCGCGGTTGCTGCCATGGGTCGTGGAACGATCGGGCCATAAAGTTAGTGTGCCGGGGGTGCATGCAATGTACGAGAAGGTCGCGATAACGAGATTATACGAGAGTGCGGTGGGTGAAAGTGGTAAGTTTGGAAGTGATGGAGGGGTTGGGAAGGGGCTCGACGGGGTTGAACGAGATACAGCTGTTTCGTCGGTATCGTTCATATTTCTGTATTTTGTTTACCGTAAAAACCCGCGTATAGTTCGGACCAGCGTATAGTTCGAGGTGTAACTCGGGGATAGCAAACGCGAGAAAAAACATTTTCACGCGAATATTGTTCGAGGAAAACAGAAAAAATGCATTTATTTACACATTTGCATGCGCACGCACGCGCGCGCACCATTAGTCGTCGTCTTCGTCTGACACACTGTCTTCCAAATCTCCCTTGTTCGAAATGTCCTCCCACAGCACCTCATCTTCCGTGCCATCAAGCGCGTTTGAGATGGAGCACTTCTTGAAGGCGATCTCCCTTGCCTTTGTCTGCAGCAGCTCAATGTGCACAGCGAGTTGTGCAGCTCGATGCTCCCGAACAAAGTCCGTCAGTTCTCGTTCCACGTCTGAACATTATCCATTTTTCGGTCCCCGGAAACTTTTTCTCTTGCCGCAGCATGCAAAAAAGGGCTTCCTTCTGCTTCCGCCAACCGCGAATGCTCCGCTCATTCACGCCGAACTGCCGCTCCGCGGCACAGTAGCCGATGGTTTCGGCAGCAGAAATAACTTTCCTCTTAAAGGCAGCCGAGTACTGCCTGCGCGGTCCCGACATGGCTTAAAATCACGTAAAATCGTGGCCGTCGTGATTTGCGCAAGTGATTGCAATGGCCACTGTTGCACGCCTGATGCACGCCTGTACCTGTAGGTGTCTAGGACTAACGCCGCTCACGCTACCACGCCACCTAACGTAGAAGTGCGCAGACACCTGATAATGATGATAGCACCAACCAATGCAGAAACCAAAACTGTATTCGGGCCGAAACTTTTTGGGATCCGCATAGAGTACGGGGCTGAAATTTCGCACCCTAAATTTTAGAAAAAAACCCCGGGCTATGCGCGGGTTTTTACGGTACCTTCATGCTTCTGTTTTGTTTTTTCAGTCATGCGAGAAATCGAATGAGTATTGCGAACTGGTTCGTTGTAGCGCATTCTTTTCGAAATGCCCGTTTTTGGCATTCGAAGTGTACGTCTGTTCTTTACTAGGGCACGTTTTTTTTTTCATTTATCATCTTTCTTTTTTGCACTGCTATTTGCCAGGTGTCGGTAGTTACAGCTTCGATATACCCGATTGGTATTGCATTCCTTTTCGAATTTTATTAGTGGATGTTTTCGCAAATCTCCGCGCGCTGCTCTAACACCACCCTGTGGTTTCTTCCTTCATTGTTTTGTTTTCTATGCTGTCTTTATCGTCATTTGTTGGCTACCCTTGATATCAGGTTCAACTTCTGCTGTGAAATTGCACACAACCGTGCCATTCTAACGGCGATACGTATCGCGTTAGCAATCGCAAAACAACCCCGAGTTGAATCCAGACGGTTTGGTGTTGTGGTTGGTTTCGAAGGGCCGGCTAAACTCTTACGTGCTATAAAAGCCCTTTGAGAGTTTTTATTTTCTTTCTGCCCAGCAATAATCGTCACATTGTTTGCTTCCGTATCATTTCTTGAAGACGTAGACGTTCGTCATTTTCCCATCTAGAATGATGTGTAACGCGCTAAGCGTTAAATACAGAAAAAAAAAACACGCAAGGGTTGGTTCATGGTCATTGTGGTGGGTCAAGAAAGCGATGTGCTTCCCTTATCGGTCTAAACTGTTTTGCTCATACCTTTTTTTTTCATTATTTTCACCCATCGCTCTGAAACCTTGGCGGGCTTACTCTACGGCCTGTGTATATCTGTATATACTTGATACTTATGCGTGATGTGTGTTGAATAGCTGACGTGAGTAGCTCATATCGCAGAAAAAACATCACGATGTTTAGAACGTCTTCTAAATATTGTTTTACCAATTGATAATGTTTTTGATGCGCTCTCTTGGTGCTCACGGAGGTATGCGCATGTGTGTTATGCGGTGTTTGGAAAAAAGTTGTTAACGATTTAGAGTACCTGGCACTCTACTATGGTAGAGCAAAAAGCCGTCCCTTGGGCCCCACCCTGCACTTTGATACTCACCCTTAGGCCATCGTTTTGGGCTGTAGCTTCACTCGCCTGCATAAACAGTGTGCTGCAAACTATACTTTATTAAGCGGATATCTTAGTGCACTGGCATGTGAAACAGCGTACGAAATCTTTCAAAGCAAACTTTTGCCTATGCTTTTCCTTTTTTATGAGGTTTCTTCATGACCTTTTGCAACACAGTCTGAAAATGTTATGCAACCGTCACTCTTAAACCATTATTTTCGAGAATTCTGACACTCTCCTACGTTTTACAGCTGTGAAACAAGTGAGTTGACAGCACTGCACAAATACATCGAGATCACCGAAAAGGAAGATAACGGTTAATTTGACTTCCTATGCACAGTTCGAGCCACACTGCTTCAAGGTGTTATTCGGCCATCACTCTTAAACTGCTATTCTCGACAATTCTTGCACTTTTCAGTGTTTACAGTACTGCCCCATATTGGTTGATAGCACCTCTTAAGAACTTGGAGATCGCTTAGACGTTACATCGCTGGTGATCTTTATTTTTATGAGTGATCTTACTCTGATTTAATGCATGTAGTCTGACGTGGTTTACATTCGTCACCCTTAAACCGTTCTTGTCTGCTGTTCTCACACTCTTACACCTTACAGCACTGCGGCATATCAGTTAATGGCATCGTCCAAGTACGTTTAGATAACTAGAAAGCAAGTTCAATATGGTTATTTTGCTGCTTATGCACAACTCGTCTGTATATTTTACTCTCTGTAACATGCTTTTATGACATGATAATAAACTGATGGATAGATTGATTGATTGATTGATTGAACTCGTGAATACACTGCCTCAAGGTGTTATTCAGGGGTCATATGCACTCATAAACCGCTCGTCTCTGCAGCTATCACGCTTTCCTGAGCACTGCACCATATGGTTGATAACACCACTTAACAGCATCGAGATCGGTTAGATGCTCGACCACAAGTGATCTTGCCACAATTTCGGACAACTGTTAACACATGCTGTCTCAAGGTGCTATTCAGTCGTCAGCCTTAAACCATACTTTGCGGCAGCTCTCGTAATTACTTATATATACGGTACTTCATGACCCTGTAGCACCGCCGAAGTAAGGTCGCATAAAGTGAGGAACACTATTGGCCGTGAGGGCCTCCACCAGAGAGCGATCGTTGTGACGTCACAGATAGAATGCGTAGTTGCGAAATACGGCAGCTTTGCTTTCTTGAGACTACTTGCATCGTCCCCTATGGCAGCACCGGTGTTGAGTCAAGATTTTACGATGCAAATAAGACACGAGAGTGCCACCGGGAGCACCGATTCGTAGTTTGCTTGCCCTTATCACATCTTACCGCTTCTTTAAGCACCGAGCTTCAAAACAAAGGGAGGCACGCATGGTGTCCACAGCAAAAGCGCTGTAAATGCGCTGTTCTAGCAGACCCGGCATCCTATGAGTGACGTCATCACGTTGGTGGCGCCACTGTATGTCCTCGAGACCAATAGCAATTTGGCTTTGGATGCGTTCCCTCGCTTGGGTCATACATCGTCACTCTTAAAGCCATCGCTTGCCGCCAGTGTGCGTACTCAACTACACAGCTCACAGCTTTGCAGGATGAACGCCGTGAGGCCGCAGCTGCGTATCTCTCTTCCTCCTCGATACAGATCCTCCTCTTCCACCTTCCGCCTCAACCTGCGCACGTCACGTTCGGGCTGAGTCACGCTCCAGAAAGCCAGGCGGCCGCCTCCCACGTAGTTTAGCGGTGCCCTCGCGTGCTGCACAGCGCTTTATGCCGGCAACGTTGACGGGAAGTGCATTTCGTCCGTTCCCCGACGCGCTGGGGTTGTTTATTGTTTGTACTGCCAGCGACGCACTCGTCGACGTCTTCGTGCCGCCGAGCGTGTGAATAGAACCTCCTCACTTAGTTCCTTTTTTGTTGTTGTTGTTTTGCTGCTTCGTCGCCGACGACCAGAGTTGGCCTCGAGACGTGCGCCGCCTGCTTGCGTGCTCGCGTTGACGGCGACGCACACGCTAAGCCTAAAACTCGCCCGGCGCACTTCAACCGCGACGCTGACGACGGCGCCACCTCGCGGAGGGAGAAGCGCTGCGGTTGTCTCGAAGTCTAGTGTACGTTTGCTGTGATGCATTTTTATGTGCCTGCTGCCGCAATAGGAATGCAGCTTGATACAAAAAGGTCGGCTTGTGCGTCGCGAAATGGCGGAAGAATAACAAAGCATTGTCGGGTCGAGTCCTGTGTGCATAACTATAAGAGCATGCAGATATGCGCGGTAACAGTAACCAAACATAACTATGATTTTAGGCAAAAGTGCCAGGGCCTGTGCCCCTGGTGTGCACTTGGTATGGCGGCTATGTTAGGGATTCGATCCCGCCATCTCCGGGTCAACGTTCGAGAACAGTAACCTTACCATCGCGAACACACTAGCGGCTGTTGCCCTGGTACACTGTAAAAAAATTACTCCGAGCTCGGAGTAAAACGCTTGTCCTCTGGCGACCCCCCTATTCGGACTAATGTTTGCTCCGGAGCAAAGTGTTTATACCGGCAGACCGGAGCGATTGCGTGGCAGCATTTCCCACTGATATTTCACTCCGGTCAGCCAGGGTAATTGCGTCGCACCACCGGAGCATCTTTTACCGGCCTTTCACTCCGGCTGGCCGGAGTGATTACGTGGAACCTCCGTAGCATTTTTCGCGGGCTTTTCACTCCCGCTATGTGGGGCACTTCCGGAGTATTTTACGAATGTTTTTACTTCGTCCACACAGAATTTTAGTGAGACGTATCAGTGTTTTTTTAAGTGTCTCCTCGTTTATTTATTCTATGCTGATCGTGTCACGCGTCGGTTATATGAAGAAATTCTCAATTCTGATGCAAGCACTGCAGAGTTACGGTGTATTTTTTTTCCCACAGAGCTCGAGCAGATGAAATTCAAAAAAAAAAACAATGCTTGAGTTATTATTCTTTGGTTTATTTAAAATAACTTTATATTTCTGGTTTATTGCCCATCATTTGGGAGAAGAAGAAGCAAACATGCAAAAAGCCACCAAAAATAAAACAGAAGAAAGCAGATCACACGTTTATTATCCCGATGCATACCCCAGCGACACATGCTCATCATGTGGACACACAGCGACACTCGCACACATGCTCTGGGAGTGTGGAACAACTCCTCCCGACTCTACCTCAAGCAAGTGGGAGAGGTCCCTCAGGAGCTCACTTCTCGCCGACCAGCGATGGGCCGTCCAGCAGGCCCACGAAGCGGCCGCCAGGTACTCCCTGTCGGTCCCTACGTGGGAGACGCCCGCTACGCGCTAAGCGCGTCCTGCAGGACTGAAATAAAGTTTTTTTCATTTCATTCAATTTAGATCACATGAAATCACCAGCACTCAAATTTGAAGCTCAGTGCTTCGAAATGAAGCCCAGAATGCTCTTAAATGATGCACGACAAGCGAAGAAAGCGTGGTCACCGAGAACAACTGTTTACCATCATCGAAGGACCATTCGTCAGCTTCATTGATGACACAAGGGTTAAGCTGATTGCTTCCTGCATAATCTTTATACATGGAATAATCTTTACATATGGAAACTGCAAATCATGTGAGCGGCACGAAACCTGAGGACACTGAAGCCACGGGTACTCGTTAAATTCTGTACAGTCTGCGAGTACACGAGAATGACTCGTCTCGTAAACCGACCACACAAACACAAAAACACGGGACCAGCGTTCAATATCAGGAAGTTGCTTCTATGTACTCCGGTGTAAGCCGGTACGTCAAAAAAAAAAAAAAACACCTCCGTGACGCGAACAAAGTTCAGAACGGACGAAAGTTTCCCATATATTTCTAAATCGATAGCCCTACTCTTGCGAAACATTCGAACGCATTTTTTTTTTTGAATAAATGAGCGAATTTCGGTACTCTCGAAGACAACATCGGGAATGCCTCTCCAGATCGTTTCCTAATCTTATCAGGTAATATTGCTGATATTACACGCGCATTTTAGTTGGCGCTCATCGTCATACTTCAAGCAAATTAGACCCTTACAACTTGTATGTTTGTGGCCTGCCTATGAAAACAGGCTACCTTCATTCTGCTTTGCAAAGTAATCTCCGAGAGAAGATGTCACTGTTTTTGTTTTCTTTTTTTTAACTAGTACTGCCCACTCTGCTTTGCTACTTGTCATAGTGAACATTTTTCAAAGTATAGTTAATGCATGAGCATGTATTGCTTCAAAATGAACAGCCTTAATGACAAATTAACGAAAAGTTCACCATTACGTAACAAAATGACTTAGCAACAAAAGGTACTAACATCACGCCACCTATGCCAACTTTATTTTCATCATATACTGGCAGAAATGAGAAAAGGTCTACCAGCTTTAACCAACTTACGGGTTCGTGCTAACGTCGGAGGCCGTAGAAGGTGATTCATAGAGGTATCACGACGAGTATTACCAGGGTTCGAGGAGTTCTCTTTCCCCCTGTCCTGTTCACAGGCCAGGGTTGTTGCTTCTGGTAATATTCTTCTTTTAATATCCTTCAGCCAGCTCAAAATAAAAGCATACTTTTTCTTGTCCGTTGAATGTATCCCAATTACAGTGGATATTACAAAGCACCGCATGCCGCCAACACGCTCGAGCTCAACCAGCGAAGCGAAATAGAGCAATGAAACACGCGATTACGATTACAGTCCACGCTAACTTCTCCTGCACTTCACCGGTGCCGTCCGAAGGACGTTGTTGTTCGACAAATTTTCGCAATTTTGACGTTGCAAAAAGTGTACGCGTGTCAATATCTTTGTTTCGATCGCGCTAATGGAACCTGCAACATCCGAGTGCAGAGAATGGCGCACTGTTAGTCTGATCATGGCTGTGACAAAAGCGTTACTTAATGGGGAGTTGAATGCTTGTGTTCCGTTGAAGAAGCAGCTGCCTACCCTCCATATAGAGAAAATGTGTTCAAATGAAGGTTGTTATGTGTGCGCCCGGCCCACATTCTCAATTCTTTTTTATATTTCTTTCATTCTTTTTATTTGTTTCGTTGTTTATTTATTTAGTTATTAATTTATTTCATCTCTGCCACATTGCGAGAAGTTTCTTCCTTCACGCCCCAAATGGGGCGTGCATCCACATTTTCTTAGAAGCGCAACACTTAATTGCTACAGGAAATAACCACAGTCATGCAGCTTATTAGAAAGTTGTTGTTGGGCTTGTTGGCAACTCGTCTTTCACTCTTGTTCCACAGGCGGCCCAAGCGGCCGTAAAGGCAACGGCGCTTACGTTAACCGCGGTTCACTTACGTTACACGGATACGCTAAACCACGGTCATGCCTCTAACCGCAGTGGCAGGAAACCGAACTTGAAAACCTCGGCTCGGCAGTTAACAGAGAAAATGGCGGCACCGACGACTTATGAGCGCATGCTGGAGAGCGCGCGTAAAAATCTGACGCACGGAAAGCTTTTAAGGCTATATGGCAAATCATTTGCGTGATCTGCGAAGCTCGTCGCACAATGCAAAGACGTAACGTGGCAATAACAGCCGAGTTTAACGCATACATTCGCATAATTGCATACTTTTGAAGACTTGCATGCATTATGCAAGAAATAAGTAACAGATTTGTGCGCAGAACGCCGATCCGCTGATTAGTGCGTCAGTTTATTGTACGCCAAGTGGTGCTGGCCACCTCAAATCGGGATGCCTTTGTACTGTCACATTGGCGAACTGTTTCGCTCTAACCGCGGTTCAACGTGGTTAACCGTGGTTGCTCGTAACCGCGGTCAGCTTGCCTGGGTGGTTATCATCGTAGGTTGTCTGCGCTACCAGGTAATCTCTCGAAAAACACTCATATTCACACACGCATCCACTGAAGATTTGTGTGGGGGGAGGGGGGAGTGAGGGGGGTTGAAACACGAATATGTCAAGATGAAGTTCATAAACGCCTGTAATAGCGTCCCCCCCTGAAAATATTCGGCGAATCCCATGCACATACACATGGAAAAACGTTTAATAAAAAAGGAACAAGGGTTAGAAGCTGATGTGTGGGGTCCCTTAGTCTAGGGCTCCACTGGCCTTAGCAGCGCGCCGCGCCTGGTCCAGGAGCGCTAATTGGGCCTCCTTGTCCTCGCTGGCAAGCAAGAGCTCCCACTGCGCCGTCCTCAATTTTCGCGCCGGAATCCAGGCCGTGTTATTTTAGGTGGACTTAACTCGCATTCTCATGTAATGTGAGCTACAGGCCTGTTGGCTGTCTGTTGGCTGTCTTCCACGCCACGGGCAAGAACCGGTAATTTCTTGAGTGGATGCGTGTGTGAAGGGGACGGCGAATTTCAATGGTAGATCCAGATCAACATTTTTTTTTACAATCACATTCAAAAGACAGATTTGGAGCGGAAATTGTGCGTTCCAATGACAAATTAAGAGCAACCGCAGATTACGGATAGCTGCGTGGAGCACGAATTTTTGCTCCGCCGAAATCGGTGGATGTTGACCGGATGTTAGCGTGACGTATTCTGTATACGCTCGCCTTTAATCCTGTCACGGCCGTATGTTTATAGTTGCGGTTAGCCGTGGGCGACACGACTGAAGCCCCCTCGCTGCGTCTCGCGCCCCCTCACTAGGTTTCCGCGTGCTTCAGCCCATGGCCTCCGAGATCAGCCGGTGGCGCCATTCTCGGAGGCCGTGTCCGATCGAGGCGCGCGTATTGCAATCGCAGATTTCGAGAGAGCAATCACACTTGGATGTACGCGCTCCGTTCGCGATGTGACCGAGCGCTGGTGATCTGCCATTGGCATTCAACATGAGTGTTTTATAAGGGACTGCCAAGTTGTGCTAAGTACCTACAATATTACTGTAATCTGTCCATACACAAAGCACAATGAAATGTGGCAACGCGAGATGACAAGCAACCTCGGTAAAATGTCAGGCTGTCACGTATAAAACGACAGATTGGCCACAAGCCGACAATGAGAGAACATTGATTATTAGACAACGGTGCGCAAAAATGCGCACGGAACCAGCGGACCTCCAAATGCCACATTTTTGTAGGCTCGCCGCGTTTCATGCGGCGGTTCACGGCTGCCTTCTTCAAAATATAGCTCGGAGTTCGATTGTAATTGATGTTCACTGTTAGTGAGAATAAATTTCACTAAACACACATCGTGGCAGGTGCTCTTTTGTGTTTACGACATCTCACGGCAGTAATTTTGTTACACGGTGCAATTGTACTCGCCTGAACCTCTGTTACTTGTATGCGATAAACTTCCCCATTACAAGACTATCCAGAACGACAAAAAAAACCGGAAGAGGTCGCGACGATACCGATTATCGAGGCAGACCCCCGTATACAGAAACGCTCCCTGCCCCCGCCTTCAATGCGGCTCATCCGCGCGGTCCTTAGGTGGTGCCACGGCGGCACACACGTGTTTCGAACGCGCTGACGTGGTGACAAGTCAAGGAGCGTTTTTGAATGCGGGTGTAAGACCCGTATTGACAAACTAGCTTTTCAATTAACGTTCACGTTCTGCGGGACTGTCCGGGTCGTCGTACAGCCATGGGCGAGAGCCTCAAACATGCGCACCTACAAACCCTACGGCCTGCGAGCCTGGAGAGGTGGCAGGCGAACTCTTTCTTCCCCAGACATCATGACGCCACTACTCGAACATTGAAACTTCTAGGCCTGTCTGATGTCTAGGCGTTTCCTTTCTTTTTATTAGTGGACCAAGACTGGTGTTCGTTTAATTTTAGGGAGGTGTAT
Organism: Rhipicephalus microplus; assembly: GCF_013339725.1. NCBI lineage: Eukaryota > Metazoa > Arthropoda > Arachnida > Ixodida > Ixodidae > Rhipicephalus > Rhipicephalus microplus. The sequence continues at coordinate 174,033,480 of NC_051167.1, forward strand.
CTTTCGCTTTCTCTAGCCTTATCCATCTTCATTAGTGCTCTTCGTAAACACGGTATGAAAACACAGTGCAAGACTAAACGAGCGCAAACTATACCACCTGGTTTATTGAACGTGATGAAAAACGTAGTCCCGTGAAAAGGGTGCGTCTAGCAATAATGTGCAGACGCTCATTAGATGGGAGGCGGCAATCCGCAGCTCGTCCTTGGCAGATCAGCTCTGGGCTGTCCACCAAGCCCGCGAGGCGACTGAGGAGCTTGACATCTTAGTCCCCACGTGGGAGCTGCCCGCAACACAGTGATATGTGTTTCGGAGGACGAAATGAAAGTTTATCCAATCCAATTGTAATGCTGGTGCAGGGCAAGAGCGCACAAAGGGATAAAGAGAGAAAAGAAAAAAATGAGAAGGATAAGGAAAACAAAGAGATGGCGAAGATTCACGGAGGCAAGATTGAGACAAAACTACCTTGTTACTTGCAAAATCTACCTCAGCTGCCTTATCTCGCGCTTTCCTCGAGTTTCTGTACGTCCTACGCGGACCATGAGGTTACAAAAACGGTAACAGGGATAATGCCCCTGACACACGGGCATCCTGAAGTCCTTTAGACAAGGGAACATCTTTCGGAAAGGCGTTCGGGTGCAGTGACACACGACAAAGGAATAACTCCTTTTCGGCAAAGATCCTTTTCGCAAAAGCAGATCCCGTATCTACTTTTCTGGCAGGAAGGGAGTACTCTCGCATACAGTGTACATAATTTATCAATAGAAGAAAACGTGTCGCAACACTGCGGTGCCCTGTCAGTATTTTTTTGCGCTGAGAAAATGTTTTCATTTTCAGCAGCAGTGCGATTTGTTGAAAAGTGAAGGCCTATAGTCTGTCCATACTCTCAAACGCCTGCATTACGTCACTACGCGATCATGTTAGGGTTGGCAGCGCCAGTTGCTGTGTCGGCGACGTAGTATCTTGTAACAATGGAGTCGGCTCAGTCGGTGAAGAAAAAACCTTCGACGGAGCCGAGGGCGACAAGAGTCAGGCCCACCTCAACTGTTGCTTTATCTCTGTCTCTGCGCTGAGACATCGCAGGACCACGATGAAACGCGGCACGCCGTCACTGACCCAGCTGGACGCAGCCATGTAAAAAGCACGACAAAAAGCAAAAACAGCAAAACACCGACTGTTAATAGTTGCCAGACGAACTTAAGTTGCTGCTAAAAACGCAAAAAAGCGAAAGAAAATTACAGCTACGCGCATTATAAGCCACCAGACAATAAAAAAAAACGGTTTTATGCTCCGGCGTCGCTGAATGTGATGTACATGCGCAGATTCTGTTTAATATTTCCGATCTTGCTGCTTCCACAAACAGCGCCATTTTTTCTGCAGCGTTCTTCTGAGGCACCGCCTAAAGCAGTAGTCCGGTGCCGTGTGTCACCAGCGCCACTCCTTTCTGCAAATGTTCCCGTTAGGCGACAAAAGGGGTTTACTTCAAAGTACTTCACTTTTGCCCGTGTGTCACGGGTATGAAAAGCTAACTACAACATTTATCTGCGAATCCTCACGTACTTTGTTTAGAAATGAGCAAGAGACCCAAACCGGGCAAGGAAAGCACGAGATAAATATAGGGTTTGGTTTGTGAGCATGGGCTTAGGAAGCTGAGACACGCGCGTTGCATAGGTATGAGATGGAATGTGCAGACAAAGTCGGAGAATTCGCTAAGCACTGCGGATAACTCCCGCCGACTAGACGACTCGGAGCACGACAGCAACAAGAAGGAACGAGCTTTTGTTTATAGCGACGTCATTTTCGGGCCCCTCCGCAGTATATATATGCACCTGCATGCGCGTCCCTATTTGGAGGTACGTAGAACAACGCCGCAGCTATAGTGCAAACTCGGCTGGTTGTCTCTCTCTCTTTTACTCCCCCCTCCCCCTCCCCATGTGTAGGGTAGCAAACTGGACGCATAGTCTAGTTAACCTCCCTACCTTTCCTACATTCCTTCTCTCTCTCTCTCTCTCTCTCTCTCTCTCGGCTGCGTGTCCACCGCATGCCTTCAGACTCTGTATCGCGTGCTTGATCTACAGACTATTAGAATCTAAGAATAACACGCGCTCCTCCCTATAGAATTGCCAGATGCCAGATAGCTAGCTTACAAGTAATCGGCGGAATCGAAGTCGTACAAGAAACAGCCAGGCCTGCGTGATATGCGCAGCATAGTCACGGCATAGGCTGAAAGAACGGCCTTTCAGACCCTTTTTCGAGCACTATTTAAGTAACTGCTACAAGCACACTATAGTGGGGCACCTACCATCTACACGCCCTAAGTCTTCTTATTTTTTTGTGTAGTGGGGAGGAATTCTCTATGCCTCCCTTTATTGGCGGAAAATGAGAATAACGAAGATGGGCAGACAGAAGGAACGTCATAAGAACGCCTTGGCGTTATTTCTGTCTGGCTTTCGTTTTTTTTTCCCCATATTTGACCCGCGTGTCACGTCTTTCACTTGTTATTATTAACCAAGTGATGCCAGTGCATGTAAAAAAAAACAGATGGTCGAAATTTCTAGAACCCTCCACTATTGCGTCCCTCATAATCATATCCTGCTTTTGTGACGTCAGACTCAACCAGTGACATTAGTGTTAAGTTGTAACCCACCGCAGAAACACGGTAGGAAGGAAGCGCAGCGAACGCCTCTTCTTGTCGTATGTACGGTCAGAATTGGATCAGCCACGCCAGGCCTAAGCGATGCTCCAGTCACAACGTACTTATACCCTCTCTGGCGTGCCCCGCTTGTCGAGAAAGCGGGCCCTCCATTGTTCTTGAAAAGCCCAACGCTTCGGGGGCTTGTCGTTTGCTGCGTAGCACGCGCGGAACCACCATCTGCAAAGTGCTAAAACGAACGGCCCATTGTTGTTGCTACTGCTGCTGCTCGTACGTGGCAACGCCTTTTGCGGCCTGCGCAATTTCGGCTCCTGCCGTGAGGTTTATATATTGCGTGAGTGGATACGACATTTAGAACCCCACGCTGCGTGTGTTGAACGCCCGTGGAGGAAGGGTAATTCTGCCTACATTTCTGGCGGATCTCCGAGGAACAATGAGGCGCGAGCCGCAGCCAGATCCACAGCCCTGTTGCCGCGCGTTACCTGTGGCCCAGTTATTATCACGCGATATGCCGGGTGGGTGTGGGTGATTCGGGTTGAGGGGGTGGAACCTCTTGTAGAGTGGCGGGATGTGCGTGTGTTTGCTAGTAAAATTTTAAAATAGTGCCATTTGCATACATGCTGTTCATTAGGTCAGAAACGTAAGGCACTGTAAATAACAATACACACACACACACATACACGAAACAATGCGCGTGTGGGTACTTTCTGAACTGCGAGGAATTTTTATAGCATACGGCAGGAATAGGGGGGGGGGGAAGAGGGTCATGGTACTAGACATAACAGGCATTCCTTCCTTTATCTTTACATTGTATGTATACATATACTCGTGCTGAATGAATTCAGACCCAGTCTAAACTTGGAAGAGCGGGCAGGCGAAGCTTGGTGCGTGCAGGCATGACCTGCCAATTTATTTTCTTTCTTTCTTTCTTTCTTTCTTTCTTTGTTTGTTTGTTTGTTTCTTTCTTTATTCATTCTTTATTTGTTTTTCAATGCGCAATGCTATATCCTTACTGTTTTCTTCCTCCATGCCGGGCTCTAAATTGCACCTTCATTCGCGTGCTTATCCCCGCAGCACCTTCACGAGATGAAGGCCACAACAATGGTCAGCCCTGCAATGATGCGTAGCGAAATAAAATCGCACGTCACCTTAATAAAAGACAGAATTGCAATATCAGAAATAACTGATCGCCGATTAGCCCATGGTTCTGAAGACGTAAACTGTTCCAAAAACGCGCTTACAGTTGCGCATCTAACCGGTGAACCTATGAAGGCTGTATCTGTATGTGTATGACGACGCCGCCAACGTGTTTCGTTTGACATAGAAACCATCATGAGAGCGCAACGAAACACGACTGTTGCGTCCCATGATATAATTAACTTTTTCTAAACACAAAACACGACACCAGAAGGAGGCGAGAGGGCAAGCGCAAACAACCAACTGTCCTCGTGTGTAATTTCTGTGTGTCGTGTTGCGCTCTCACGATGGTTTCTATGTCAAAGCAAGAAATCGCCCAACAGTAGACTATTTTGTTTGTTTTCGCGTATGTCGTTCTACACGCAATTCATGGACGATGCTCGTGTTTCGTTCACATTGTAAATATTGTCCACACGGCCCAGCGCTGCACGGCCTCACTATGTGGGAGGGCCCACTGAACAGCTTTATGCTCTCCCATAGTATATAGAGTGTCTAGTAGTTTTTTTTTTATTGATATGATATATAAGGAGATGTTGGCGCACCATTATGGCGCCGGCTACTCCTTAGCCGTTGATTGAACCTTGAACACGTATCTTGAAGCAAAACATACAAAGAAAGGAACCTGGAAGGCAGTCTTTTAGCTAAATCAGCCATAACACAGTTGAAAACTCCAACTCTCCAACTACTTGACAGGTTTTAGGAAACAGAGATGCACAATGGATGCAATACTAGACTTAGTAACGTATGTGGAGCATGAACGCGCCTGTGGTAGTTTGACGGTCGCAGTGTTCTTGGACATCAAAAGGGCATTTGACACAGTCAGTCACACTCATGTTCTGCTGAGTATGTTGGAACACGGACTGCCCGGCAGGTCTTTGCGGTGGGTATCCAAATTTGTATCAGGTCGTAAAATATTCATTCAGACGAGCGAAGGAAAAAGTGCAGAACACGACGTCAGACAGGGAGTGCGACAAGGAAGCGTACTCAGCCCTCTTCTTTTCAACAGTGCCTAGTAGTCTAAATCGTTAACCACTTTTTTTATCTAAACACATGGATGTCGAAGAAATTGTGGAATTTGTACACGTGCTGTTTAACGGGTTAGAAGCATGAGGCACTGTGCATACGCCACGAAGTGCATATGCACCAAGCAATGCACTTGACCAAGCACGGTGCGAGGCCAGTTGGTGATACATGCTTACTTAATATACTGTAGCGCTACATTTGAAGATGATTGGACAAAGAAGTATGCACATGACACAACGCGCGCATACTGTAGCGCTACATTTGGCGAGGACAAGACAGATAAGTGTGTACATGACAGAACGGGTGTGGTTTCCGGCTATAATGATTGAAATCAAACGATTTGCATTTTACAGCAAAGCCCACTCTAAATCTACTGTTCTCGCGTGACTGTGCATGTCTTGGTTGCCTTCGTTTACTATAACGTGCAACGCATGCGAGTTCAATAAAAATAGTTGAAGTCAGCGCCCGTGTCCTCTCATGCAAGTAGCGCTACAATATTTTAGGCAGGAAAGCAATGTACACGTGTTCTTTTTAAACAGTGGTGAATTTTTGATGATCGTGTCAATGACACCGTAGGGGGAGAGGAGGGCTTCTTTGCTGTAGCTTCGCCGTTCTTTCTGTACGTTTTTTTTTTTTGTTACAGGTAATAGCAAGCAAAGAATGCGCCAGTTTCATCTACGTTGTTTCATCGTTCATGAACGTTAGACACCTCGTTTTACAGGCCACAGCACGTAAACATGGGGAATGACGCAATGCGCCCACGTTGCATTCATTTCATACAACGAGGAAACACATTAGTGTCGCTCGAAAAACGTGAGCAGAGAAACGAGACAGAAAACAGCAGGCCGCAACCGACACAGTCGCCGCCGTTGCGTAAACGCCGCAAACCCGAGCCGCCGCTGCGTAGTCGGGGGGCGTCCCACTCGGCGTTTGTCTCAGTGAATAAACAAGAGCGCTACCAGGTGCCGGCTCACGATTCTTCTTGTCTTCTGTGCCCCCTGGCATGCGCGCCCCATCTCAGAAAGACCTCTTTTTGTTTTGTTTCTTTGCGTGTGACCTATAAAAGTATAATGATAAAGCCATTGGGTAAGCACATCACCCTGCCTTTCGTCATTCGTGCGCTTCCGTTGTATATCACGGTGCCGCTTCACTTTTGTTTAACAAGCGTTGAAACAAGGTCGTTGAAAACTGCTGTTTAGGAGAGCCTTTGATTAGATGCTGCGTTCTCGGGCTGAACGATAACCCATTTCTTGGGATTTCGCGATGCGGAAACTTTTGCCGGTGTTGGTATACACCTTGGGCGAGCTTTGGGAACACCTGCCCCTGAAGTAGCGTTTGCAGCCGGTGTATCAGCCAACGCTGGCGAGAACTGCACAGCCTATGACACCGTAATATGGCTGCTTTGCGGGATAGCCCGTCCACATTCGGAAAGTAACCTTTCGTCGTATCTCGGTTGTGCAGGACGGCTCAAGGTTGAGTACCCAGTATTCTGAGTCGTCAACCACATTTACTGAACACATTTCTGATTCTGGCGTCGGATTCTTCACAGGACAGCTTGAAAGGCCTGTTGTCGTACCGGCACACAGAACACTATACGCCTTTTTCACACACACGGCGTAATTTTCGTCTGAGCCCCACGGGACGGCCTCATGCTCTTCCAAGTAGAGTACCTAATACTCTAAATCGTTACCTCATTTTTTTTAAAACACAAGTTACTTTCCTTCTTCAAATGCTTTCATAGCAATATAGCGGTGGGAGAGAGCTTACCGCTCTGCATAGTAAAGTGTACACATTTTATTTTTGAATCGTCAAAAAAATTTTTGCAAACGTATGATTCCGCTACATTAATATTTATACAAACGGGAACTACATGTAAAGAGCGGACACTACCACAGTGCCATGCGTCCTTAATTCTGTATGTGTTTCTAGTGAGTGATCGACTGAGAGAATGAGGGAGGGGTTGAGTGGATGAGTTGACAAAGTGAGCGGGTTCACTTTGGTATAGTGATTGAGTGATATGGTGGGTGGTTGAGTGGATAGGTCGGTGAGTGAGGGAATGAGTTAAAAGAGTTAAGTGAATGAGTTAAGCGAACGAGTTAAGTGAGTTATCTGTTGGCGGCGAGCTTTGACCCCCCCCCCCCCCCCAGTGGTGAAAGTATATTTTGAAATTCCTGCCGAAGTGCTCCACGTTGAACTTCTCATTAAACATTATGATTTCCTGTCCTGAGAAAGCTGTATGCTGCAATATATTTCAACCAGGAATGATCCAAAGGATCTTTGGGCAAGAAGAATTCTCAGTTTGTCACTAGCTCTGCGTTTTCTGTTCCTTCCTTGCCAACAGTGCCTGGAGGAGGCCAGGGGAAGAATATCCTCTAAATTTGTACGTCTTCACCTGAAGGGCTACATCATCGCTATTGCCTGCAGTCATAGTTTACCGAAAATAGCACTTCTTCCTATATATTCACCGACTGTTCAAAGCAGAGTCGAATTCGCGTGCCGTCTATCCTGCCTGTGGACGTCCGAGTTCGAGGAATATTTAAGGGTCCCTCGCGCAAAAACACGCAAATGCGGACGCTTCGGCAGGCTTCGTTCCGTTGTCTTCCTTATTGCGTTCCGTTTTTCTTTTTACCTTTAACAGTTCAGTGAAGATTTGCCCGTAACAGGAACAAAACGATTATCCTCTCTCGAAAAACCACTTCCTCGACCGCAATATATTCTCAAAGTGCGTGACCTTACGATGGAAGCGTGGAACTTGTCAGGCGTATACATTTGCAGAGCTACACAGAGCGAATTTATTTCATGCTTTTCATTGCCTTGTTCCGTTTTCTTTTTTTTTTTAGAGCGAACGTATTTCTTGCGTACTTGGTAATACCCTTTTCCGTTCCCTTCTTTTAGAACGACTAGTGTCAAACAGCACCTCACGTTTACAGTAAATGTAGTTAACTTGCAATTCTAACAAAAGCGCAGAATTTAACTACACCTTTTGGACAGCAACGATGAGGACTAGAACTATAGTACCACCACCACTTCAGTACTACTTTTGCTGGTACCATTGCCGCTAGCACTACTATTTTGGCAACTATTACTTACGACTACTCTTACTACAACTTTTACCGCTACAACAACAACATCTACTACTACTACTACTACTATTACTACTACTACTATCACTACTACTACTACTACTATTACTACTACTACCATTACTACTACTACTACTACTACTACTACTACTACTACTACCTCTACTACTAATAGCAGTATTACTTCCAATAGTAATGCTGCTACTGACAGGAGTAACAGTGTTAAAAGCACTCGCATAAGATTTACGAATGGGCAATCAAATTGTGTCGTGGAAATAGTGCTCAGATTTGAACACAACTAACAAACCAGACGCGGTTAAGCACTGGTGTTACGCAGAACTTCTTTGTACTCAAATCGAAACAGAATAAAAAAAGGGTTAGAATGATGGATGCCTGCTAAGGCCAATGCATGTAGCCTTGTTCGGAAGAGGAGATCATCGCATATCCATGTTATTGAACAGAAAGAGAGAGTGAGGGAGATATATATACTCTTTATTAGAAAAGCAGAGATTTTTGGCTGGGGAACGAAAAAAAAAACACACACCTCGCGTTCTAATACGTGCGGTGTTGTCTTTCGGTGACCAGTTTGTGTTGCTTTGAAGAGCTGTACGTTGCAGCAGTCGGGCAGAACGTGGCGTCTTTTCGTTCTCACGCTCGTGACAATCGGAGAACTAACGACGTGTCCGATTGGAGCTGCCGAGAAAGGTGTCGTTGTTGGGCTGGCGGTCGCGCGGGCTCAGCGATGCGTGTAGAAAAGAAGTATGCGGAGCCCGCTTTATATACGGAAGTGCGCGCGAGAGGATACGGTGCGTACTACAATGGTATGCGGACAACCGGAAAGCGCGCACTTGTTGTACCGCCTCGACAAAAACAAAACGACACAAAAACAAAATAAATAAATAAATAAATAAAAAGTTGTGTTGGTTGTAATATATGAAATTATACGTGCCCGAACCGCTGTATGATTACGAGGCACTATACGCAGTAGAGGGCTATAGATATTTCGACTATCCAGTGTTTTTTTAACGTGCACTCAGATGGCGCTGTACACGGGCCTTTCCCATTTCGCCTCCATCCAAATGCGACAGCTGGTATCGAACCCGCGACCTTCGGCCCAGCAACCGAGCACTGCTGCCGCTTAACCACCGCGGCGTTCAGAATGAAAGGTTCCTGGAACGGGGAGCCATTCATACCTCTACTCAATCATTCATTTTTTTTGTTGTTTACAGGAGAAAGAGGAGGAGGAAATAAAAGGCAGGGAGGTCAACCAGACGCACGTCTGGTTTGCTACCCTGCACTGGGGGAAGGGGTGAGGGTTATTAAATGAGAAGAGAGAGAGAGAAGTGGAGGGCAACGTGTGTGTGACCTTGTCCATTGCACGCTTATAAGCGGTCGCGTAGTCCGGTCGTCTATAGAAAACTTAGCAATGCCCGCGTCGCTTTGCTGGCCAGCGACGCGTAGAGCCATGAACCAAGTATCTTCTCTTCGGAAAAAGGTCTACTGTCTATAGTGTTTCTAACGTTTCGCGTAGCAAGTTGCGTTCGCTCGCAAAACGTTCACATGAACACAGTAGATGTTCTATTGTCTCGTCAGTGTCGCACCATTCACATCAGATGCTGCAATCTCTATAGGGCATTTCAGCTGGGATGAAATGCATATTATTGTAAAAATGCAAGCAACAAAACAAAGAAACGTACAATACATTCCTTTCCAAAAAATTACAAGTACAACAAATACATCGGTTATGCGAAGAAATTCGCTGTGTTGTCGCGCATACTTATACAGTATTTATACGAAACACAATGTACATCAAAATACAAAAAAGCTCAGAAAAAAAGACACCATTTTTTTCCTCCAGGCTGTATTAGGCTAATGCAATGAATACTGTGATATTTCCTATGTTCACTGCAAGGTGGTCTTTATTTACATCGTTTCTATGTGCACAACTCGCTTAAAATCTCAGATAGCCCTTCACCGTGTCCCGGTTCGTGAGACTGTTGTGTCTTAAGAAATAAGTGAATACGCGAACTTTGTCGAAACTTCAAAGTTGTGCGCCTTGATAAGAAAGCATAAATGAAATCTGAAGCCCCTTCTTGGACGGCGTTTTGCATCGTGAGCAAGCAGAGAAGGCAGACTTGAACGCGGTGCTGGACATTTCTTGATTTTTGTCTTCGATATCGATGTCTCGAACAGACCTCGAGAGCCAAACTTATGCGCACTTTCTTGCTATCGATGCTACATGGAGAGTGCTAACGGTCACGAAGGGAACGATTAACCAACGGACTTGTGAAGAAAACCACTTTATGTCGAAACCAAGTAAGATAGTCATGCATGAAAGCGACATTTTCAGTCGCTGCCGAAGCAGACAGAAAAGTTCAAAACGCTTCAAGACTGTTTTTTAGGACAACGCCATTCTTTAACCTTTTTTTTTTTATTGTCAAACAGGCATCAAAATTTTCAGACCTATTTTTACTATTTTTGTTTCACAACATAACGCGGTCCACCCCGCCTGTATTTTAGTCTAAAGCCTTGAAAGTTAAATATTCCCGTTCCACTTTAAAAAACAAGATCCCTGCGTTTCGAGTACCGAAGTATTGCGCATTTGTAATTCCTTTCTTAATTTTTTTTCGGGTGGGAATCGCTGTCATCCCCAGGTGCGTGTTTTATTTTTTTGTCTGCTTTTTACGATAAAATGCGCTCGCACGTTTTCTGCGTCGACGTGCAGTTCATGTGACCCTCTGTGCGGGAATATAGTCGGTGGCTTTGGTGATCCATTGCTAAACGGAAGGTCACGGGATCGAATCCCGGCCGCTGCAGACGCAATTTTCTGCCATGGAGGCGGCAATGCTGGAGGCCAGTGGCCTTAAATTTAGGTACACATGAAAGCACCCTAGGTGGTGTCTATATTTGGGGGGGGGGGGCTCTCTACTATAATATATACAGCTCTCATAATTGCGATGTGGTTCTGGCAGCTGAAACCCCAGCAATTATTATTATTATTATTATTATTATTATTATTATTATTATTATTATTATTATTGTCTGTCTTAATATTAATCACAGGAGACTGTTGAAGGACCAAATGAATGTTATATATACGTTTTACGTTTTTTTATTGATATGGTATATAAGGAGATGTCGGCGCACAAATATGGCGCCGGGTATACTCCTTAGCCCTTGAGTGAGACTTGAACTCGTATCCTAAAGTAAAACATACAAAGCAGTGCATGAAAAAATAGAGCACTCGGGCACAGTATATTTTACGGTCATCTTCATCGTCCCAATCCGAGCGACTTGCACCGTCGTTTCCGGCAAGAAAGGGAAATCGGCACGGACACTTCGTTCCCGACGTATTCGGGACCGTGCATGCTTCTCTGCACTCGTTTCTTTCTCTCGTTTTAACTCTGCGAGCGTCGTGGTCTCAAGCCCGCGTTTTAGAGGTTCAGAGTCACTTTCTGCGCATTCTTTCCACGTCATCGCCTCAGCGCCAATCAATCTCGCCGGTCAACGCGAAAGCACCATCCGTCACGACTTTCGTGCGTGACTCGCCCACCCCCTCTTTCTTTCTGTTCAGATGATGCGGAAACGTGGAATCCAGAAATACTCGATACCGCTATACAGTGAAGTAGCCCGGATAAGGGGGGGAGACACGCCGGGCTAATGCACCCCCCCCCCCCGAATTCAATGACACTCAACCACACCTGCGTGCGTGTCCGGCCTGCACCTTAGATTATTGTTGTGCCCCTTCATCCCTCCGCGCAAAAAAAAAATAAATGAAAAGAAACTCTGCCTACGGCTCTGCCACGATATGCGCAGAAAGTGTGAGCGGAATCTCGCTATTCAGCCCTCGCCTGTACTCTCTCCCCTGTATTTCTCTCGCTCTCTAGCTGTGGAAACATGGACTGATAAGAAGAGCAAAACAAAGCAGTGAGTAAAAGAAAGTCTGACTCGAAGATGAATTATGTAGAGGAAGGCAAGCGAAGAGGGTCGGGATCTTTCTATCCCGTTCGAGAAAGCCGAATCTCGTGTGAAGGTTTAATCCGCTTGGTGGTTCGAAAAGCAGCTGAGGTGTATAGGAGACGTGGAACTCGGCCGAACGGGGAAGTCGCGAGTGTGGATTTCTGGCGTGGCTTACGATGTTTACGGGGGGTCACTTGTGTGATATACACACGGTATATACACTGTCAAGTATGAGCATCACAGGAGGAAGTTTTTATGAACTGCGTCGTGATCACTGGACGTGACGTGGAATGCTTTGCCGCCCGACTTTGCTCGACAGAGGTGCTATGGGAAGGAACTTTTGTTTGGTCAGGAAGCTTTTGTAAGAATGAAGTTAGGCTTAGATCTAAGGCCGCGGGGTTGAATCCTGGCCGTGGTGGCCGCATTTCGATGGAGGCGAAACGCTAGAAGCCCGCATACGTTGGTTTAGATGCACATTAAAGGACCAGCAGTGGTCAAATTTTTTGAAGCCCTCCTTCCCCGCTCCCGCTACTGCATGCCTGGCATTCTGGCTTTGACAAGTAAGAGCACACAAATTGTTATTAACAGTAGAGCTGGTGGTTATCGCCAATGGACAGGCCTCGTCGTTATCATCTAAGTGAAAGATATCAGCTTTCCGGACTTAAATGCGGCAATTTTGAAGACTCTTCTGTGTACCTCTTCGTTATCGTTTACAAGCATAACAAGATACGTTGGTATGATTGAGAAAATTGGGACAGAAAGTAGCCGATTGGCCAATGATTTCTTTACTCGCTTGGTTGTTGCCATGGGGACATGATTTTATTGGCATAGGTGGGCATACAAGGGGGCAAGTAGTGAGAGCGCCTCCACTCCTTGCCCCTAACCATCCAAGAAAAACGTCAAGTTTATCTCATTTGTTCAGTCGGACCCTGTGCCTGCGTAGTTTAAGGCGCGGGATTATGACCGCGCAGGTTTCGTAATATAATGGCGTGCCAAGGACCTCTGCTATTGCTTTTGATAAGAAACTTACTTCCCTCTTTTACACCACTAGAGCTGGGGACCAAAGACGGGCCGTTCTGAGAAGCACGTCATCGCTTAATTTTTGTATCAAGAGCCACATTGGCCGTATTCTCGCCGTTTCACTGTGGCCAGTGGCCGCACCGCGAGCTGAGTTGTTGCCTAGCAACCTTCGCAGCTGGTAGCGTCACTCGCAGCGCCATCTGGCATGACGTCAGAGGAGGAGCTAGTGAAACCGCGTTGTAACATCGGAGGAGCCAGCGTTGCATCGTGTACATAAAACGAGCGGCTCGTTCGGATATGCCGGCAGATATGGAAAGTGAGCGGGAAAGACCGAAAGAGGCCAGGCTTCGTTGTCAGAAAAAAAGCCAGAGAAAGCAGGAGGAGGCAACGAGCCGAGGAGACGGAGGATGAACGGGCCACACCCCTCAAGAAGCGTCACCGTACAGAGAGCCAAGCTAGATAATGAGATTAACCGTACTTCTCGCTAAGCACACCCAAGCATAACTGAGTTAAGCTATACTGCCATTTTAAACAGAACTCAAAACAACGAAATTGATGTTTCGGCAGCCAATACAGGGCTCTCGTGGACAACGAACGAATGCATGGCGGTGTGAACGAGGCGCACTTATTGAGCATCGAAACGTCCATTCCATTGTTTTTTGTTCTGTTTTAGTCGGCGAGTGTACGCTTTCTTTAACGATGATTCTTCCTCGGCATAGGCGTTTTCGTCAAGCCCTAGACATGTTTTAAGTATGGCATCTATTGCAAACGTTTTCTTTCAATATCGAGGGGTGAGGTAAGGCTTTGCTTCCCACCTCCACCGAAATAGAGAACCCTGCACATATGTCGATGTCACCGCGTGTGTCAGTGTCAACGAGTTGGCGGAAGTTGTTCGCACTCAAGTTTCCTGCCCGCGGTTACTTCCTTTTACACCGGTTGCGAGTGGCATAACGTAGCGTCCGTTCAACGCTCCATCAAAAGGGACGCCTCTACAAGCGCATACCGTTGAACGCTTCAACGAACGCTAATTCCAGTAAGACAGTAAACCTGTTGCGCATCCCGTGGTAGCGAGCGGAATCGTGTGCTCCGTGTCTCCCGTGACTTGCGCGCAGCTCAACGACATGTACGGCAACGTCCTGCTGCGCCGACGGCAACTTCGACCACACTTCTCGGTCGCCACGACGTGCCGTCCTTGCGACGAACACGCGCCGTTCCCTACGAGCACGTGCGCTTCGCGACACGAAGTCAAACAAGGGCAGACCGGCCGGGCGCGTTTGCCTCGTTTAACTTCCTCTCCATCTCAGTGCCCTTCTTCCTAAGGCCAGTGGAGCCCTGGACGTAGGGCCCCAACCATAAAGGCTCTAAAACGCCCCTCTCCCTTTCCCCTTCAATAAAGTTTTACTCTCTCTCTCTTCCTTCGCGGCAGGAGAAGGAATAGACAGGGGCCGGATACAACGAGGCGTCGGTCGCGGGTGAGTACATACACCCGCACGTGGCCCACTTTAAAGAAAACAAGAAACGAGAGCCGGGCAGAGAGACGGCCGCTTGGCTGGCACGGCTCCGCCGGCAAAGTCACGGCGTGCGCGGCTCGTTGTTGGGTCCCGTTGCCACTCTGTTCGGTGACGCAACAAGTGGCTGCAATGCCGGACGCCGTCTGCGCTTGATTGGTGCCGAACGCGTGCTGGACGACGGCTCTGTGGCAGCGGTGACGCAGCGTGCGGTGTTGCTTGAGGCCAGCGTCGCAGTCGACGATCTGCGCTCTTTTCCATGCGAGTGCCACGTTGTGGCTCGAGTTTGTTTGATGGTATGTATGTATGTATGTATGTATGTATGTATGTATGTATGTATGTATGTATGTATGTATGTATGTATGTATGTATGTATGTATGTATGTATGTATGTATGTATGTATGTATGTATGTATGTATGTATCGGCATGACACAATAAAAATAAGACGCACGAGGATCGCTACAACAACAAAAAAGAAAGAGGGCGAATGTATGCAGTACATATATGCACCCACGGCAACGTTTCTATCTGATGCCGGGTCATAGAAAAAGCATATATATATATTATTTTTTTTTCATCCACTTTTCTTTCTTCTTATTTGCATTCCATTGGTTCTAATAACTTCCCCTGTACATTCCTTGCAATTACTGTCTGTTAGATCTCTTAATATTGTGTTAAAACACGGAAAAACGAGCCCTTAGGTATACACTTCTTTCCCTTATTTCATTAAACGAGGGTCTCGTACTGGCAGACTTGGTGTCATTAGGTTGTATACGAGGGACTATTAATCAGCTGCCCGCTCATAATAAGTTCACGTGCTACGTGACGCCAAACATGCGCATAAAAGAGTGTTTTCACACTCGTCGCTTGGCTTATAGATGGCGCTGACTGTCACTCCTACTTCTAAATTCACATATAAACCCAAAAAAAGTGGATGAGGGGAAGGCCGCTGTGGTAGCTCAGTGGTTAGAGCATCGAACGCGTTATTCGAAGGTCGTAGGTCCGTTTCCTGCTCACGGCTGGTTATTTTTTCATCCACTTTTCTTTCTTCTTATTTGCATTCCATTAGTTCTAATAACTTCCCCTGTACATTCCTTGGCATTACTGTCTGTTAGATCTCATTAATATTGTGTTAAAACACGGAAAAACGAGCCCTTAGGTACACACTTCTTTCCCTTATATATATATATATACATATATCGGTGATCACCGATATATATATATATATATATATATATATATCGGTGATCACCGATATATATATATATATATATATATATATATATATATATATATATATATATATATATCGGTGATCACCGTCGTCCGCTGTCGGTAATCTTATCAATCGGTGGTGAAATGGGTCGGCCTTCATACACGCGTCGCTGTGCATTCAACCGTTATCACATATATGCTCGTGTGCTATCGTGCAAGTTGAGGTACGGCCTCCCGTGTGCTCAGATTTGGGTGCACGTTAAGAAACCCCAGGTGGTCGAAATTTCCGGAGCCCTCCACTACGGCGTCTCTCATAATCATATGGTGGTTTCGAGACGTTAAACCCCACATATCAATCAATCAAGGCACGGCCTGCGGCACGCAATAAATGTGCGCCACAAGACAGTGGAAAAGATGGTCCCCGTAAAATAATAAATAGCAAGAAGGCTTGTAAATATGAAGGGGCGTTAAGCCAAGCACTTGCAGCAGCTTATACAGCAATAATACAATATTGACTGTTGATGTTCCAACATCACGATCTGATTATGAGATTTGTCACAGGAGAGGGAACTGGAAATTTCGACCATGGTTAGTTCTTTGACGCGCACTAATCCATAGGTGCACGGGGTTGAAGCATTTTCGCCTCCATCGAAAACGCAGCCGGGATTCGATCCCGTAACCTTCAGGTGAGCAGTCGAACAGCACATTCATTCATATTCATATTTATTTATTTTCAACGTGTTTTTTTTATCAACAAGTTGGGGGCCCCTCAGGCGGAAAGTGGTTATAAAAAACACACTTGAGAATGCCTAAGGGCCCCATAAAATTGTCGCGGGGGCTTAATATATAAATATGGCAAAACAATATATCAAGCGGTAAAATTAGCGACACCACATACAAACAGCTTGCATGGAGCTTCCTTGGATAAAAAGTATACGTTGGTGCTTATTAGTCTCTAATCTTAAGAAACAGTGCCCCGCTGCGGTGGTCCAGTATGGCTAAGGTACTCGGCTGCTGACACGCAGGTCGCGGGATCGAATCCCGGCTGCGGCGGCTGCATTTCCGATGGAGGCGGAAATGTTGTAGGCCCGTGTGCTCAGATTTGGGTGCACGTTAAAGAACCCCAGGTGGTCCAAATTTCCGGAGCCCTCCGCTACGGCGTCTCTTATAATCATATGGTGGTTTTGAGACGTTAAACCCCACAAATAAATAAATCTTAAGAAAGAGTGGCAAGAATAAAAAAATAAAAAAGCATGAGACTGCAGTTTCTTGGGCGAAGGCGGAGTGTTCAGTTGACGAGCGCTTAAGGGTTGCGCCTTCAGGGTGTTGGGTTCGAGTCCCGCATTGGGCGTCACTGCTTGGAGACGATGAATCAGTGAAGTAACTGCATGGACTTATCTTCTTCCATCTGGATGGTCTATTGTTCGCACGTTGATAGCGTAATCTGCATACTTGTTCACACTTTGAACAACGTTTTTAATTTTTTGGAGAAGGCTAGGCTTTCTGCAGAGCACAGAACCAAAAATGAACGCTTGCTACTCCCACTCAAATAAGTGCTGCCATTAACATCCTTAAAACCGGAGTCTCTGGAACGGCTCCTCGTTTTTTTTTTTTTTTTCCGCGCTACACAACTCCAGGTCTATTAAAATGATAGTTCTATTTGCACTTTTACTACTGGAGCTTTTTGTGTGGAATATCCAAATTTCATTTTTCCTCGGCCAACTACATGCGCTAAACGAAGAAAATATTTACACCCTTACAAGTGAAGTTTTTATGAGGATTTTTGGCATTTTATTTCTTTTTTTTTGGGGGGGGGGAGACCTATTTTAATTTTAATTTTATTTTCATTCGTGGTCTAAGAACTAGAGTTCTTATGAAGGCAATTTTTTTTTGTGCCACACAACTAGCATTGTAATGGTGTTTCTATTTACTCCCTCAAGGCTGCAGGTATTAAAAGGGCTCTTGAGATTATATTTCCTTGCGCCAATTAACACTCGCATAGCCGATGGGGAGTTCTTTTTTTACTCCTCTAAAATGCACTCGAATGGGAGTTTCGTACGAAGCGACTTGGTCGTCTGCGTTGAGCCAGTTATTCCTGCAGTCTCTGAACTCCTTCGGTTAACTTTCTCCATCAAAGCAGGGGGCAAATTGCTGAATGCGCCAGCTAAATGTTTCGAGGACATAATCAAGAGGGAGAGAGTGAGAGGAAGGTTTATCGACACGTAGGAAGAAACGAACGCGTGTGCATCTTAAAACCAAAGGTGTAAATAATAGCGCAAACTTGGAAAAGAAAGACTCTATAAAGGGGTAGCCATCTGCAACAACAAGTCTTACTAAAGCAATTCCAAATCTTTAGTAATGTCACGGCTGCATAGCTTCTGAAAGCAAATGAGCTTATTCTCCGAGTGTGCAATGCACATAAGCAGATATCTGCTATAGGTATTCCGGTTGATTTTTTGTTCAATTTTTTATTCTTTTCTCTCACGTTTTCGCAAAAGCTTTGCTGCTGCGCCTGCTGTTTCGTCGATTGCACCTGCTTTGTCATTTTCGACCCGGTGAGTTATGAAGTAAATTGTTTAAGCTCTATACAAACCAGATGGCACGTGCATGTTCGTCCACACTGTCTAGTTAGACACAGCCGCTTCTGAATTTTAACGCGGTAGCGTTGAAGAGCTCGTTTCGCAGAAATTTTGGCGTCGGCGTCGTTGGTTGTAAGCGAAAAATCATCTTTGCGTGACCGAAAAATTAAGAAAGATGCAAATAAAATAAATAATAAAAGACTCCGGGTCCAACTGGGGATTGAACCCGTGTCGTTTGCGCGGCAAGCGGGTGCTCAAGCACACTGTCACGTCTGTTATGTTTTTTTTTCTTACGTGGTATTTATTAATTTTGTAGGTTACGTATATGCGTAGCGTGCAAAATACTTAAGGCATGTCCGATAAATGTACAATAGGCATTACGAAACAATACCGTATAATAATGTGTCTAAAGCGGTATTTGAGTAGCACACTTCATGAACTCTTGATACCAGTCCGGTTGAAACTGCAGTTGTTCATAAAGTGCTTCTGAATAGAGTGAAAGTAGCTTCTTCTGGTCGAAAATGTAGGGAAAGTAACTTTCAAGCTTTACACAACACATGCGTCGCGTTTTGTACACATGCTTCACATTACAACATAAAATGTTGCCGTAATAACGCGTGGTACAAGTGTGCATTGTCATTGGCCGTCAGAACATGATGATGATGATGATGATGATGATGATGATTGGATCATTGACACCTACCCACTCTGGGGGATCGGCCATGAGTCGGGCAAATCATACATACTGGGGTTATCGACGTTGTTTAAAACCAGTCGCCCACTACAAAAGGCACACACGCTACTGCACCACTAAGGCCATGCATTGGTTGCATAGCAAGTACGAAAAGACTTCATTCATTAAGTGTTTGAACTACACACTAGGAACAGAATATTGCTATCGCGCTAAATTCTTGAAGGCAAGGCTTAAGAATCCCCCAATTTTTTAAGTCACTTTTTTTCATTAAGCCACCGCACGTGTGTCACTGGTGGGAAATCGCTTAGTCTAGTTTGCCAGCACTCAACGTTTTCTGCTTAAACGTCGGGAAATTGAAATATTTCATCTAATGTAAATATTTCATTAAACACATTAAAAGCTTTGAACGCGAACATTAGTATTAAAACATGTCATCCACACTGTACGGACATCTTATTACTTATGTTTCGTTGAAAACCTGCATGGAGAGCCAGTGCTAGCTAGCTGATACATTCCTGTGTGCTGAGGTACCTGTTTCTTGCGCTGGTTTTACGATGTATTCATACAAGTTACTTTTGATGTTACACTCAACAAACAAACAAATAAATTTATTGATTTATTGATTAATCCTCGAATATGCTTCCTCCAGTTATTCAGTTATATGTGTATAGCACCGCCCGAGCACTATCTGACATGCCTGTGAATTTCCTCTTGAATTTCATCACGTCAACATGTTGAACACATTTAGTGTCAATACTTGCAGAAACATTTATCTATAATGCTCAGATTGAATAATGAACTTTGTTTTTTCTCACATCATTTCATGATGCTTACAGATACAATTCGTTGTCTAGGCAAGGGTCAGAACTTGACACATCACGGAATAGACGGCAAATATTTCGAACCGGAAGTCTTTGCCTCTAGCATAGGACAGTTCGAAACGTAGAACAGTATGGAGGACCTTTAAAGAACACCGCGGTCGATTTCTGCGCTGGACACGGTTCTGCAGTTCTGCTCCTGCTGCAAATGACATCGCCGTGTCACGCATGGCAAAGCACCGAATTCGTTAAACGACGGCTCTCTGATCGGATTTCTTTCTCCCTTTTTTTTTTTTTGGAACCTCCTTAAAGCCGTAGCGGTTCGTGCACACACGTTTTGGGACTCCGAAACCAATGAAGAAGACAACGCATTAACAACGGCGATTGGGAGAACGACGTGGGAGAGCGAGGCAAGGACTGGGAAAACGTGCTAGCATCGAAGCCAGCTGGACAGTCACCCTATAGGGAAAAATTCAGACAGGTCTCAAAAAATGTAGAGCCAATTTGTAAAAGTGAAAAGAAAAACGTGCCTGAAGATACTGTAGAAAAACACGAAAGAAGGACAAGCGCTTGTCCTTCTTTCGTGTTTTTTTTTCGCACCATGAGCTCGTTAAGCTGAAGATTCTGTTGATTATAATTTTACCCAACCAGACGGATCTCTGTCAAGTTTAGCTCTAGACGCATTCAGGTGAAATCGTTTCCCTCTTTCTTTTTTACCTCTCCGCACACTCCACCACTCTTCAAGGCATCGAGATTCTGGGCAGATCGTACCAGCAGGAACAAACAAAATATTATTTCACTCCAACAAAACTGTAGGTTAGGCTGATCATCTGGAAACAGTTCTCTCTCTCTCTCTCTCTCTCTCTCTCTCTCTCTATGTGATTATGGTAAGGAAAAGAAAAGTGCCGCCCGTAACTATCACTTGGATGACACCTCAACAGTTCAAAAAGGATGGCCGGGGTAGAGGGAGTAAAAGCATCTGAATGCCAATAATAACGGTTGAAGATTCACGTAGTTATCGAAACCACGATATGATTATGAAAGAAGCCGTAGGGGCAGGCTCCAGAACCTTCGAGTACCCGGAGTTACTTAACGTGCTCCTACGTTGCCATGCCTAGGGTTGCAGCTTCGGATCCGTACACGTAGACCTAATTATAAGCAAACGGTCCTAGAGCACATCACTCCCATCGAAATGCGAAATCATCATATCCGAAGGTTGCAGGTTCGGTTTCTGACGGAGGCAAGTTGTCTTTTCGGCCACCTTACTCTCTGCACATTTTTATCAGAATTACCACAACACAGTTTGAACATTTTGTAACTGGATAATCTATGTATCTATCTTGAAACAGTTTTTTGTTTACGCAATAACAAGAGTGAGGGTTGAGGAAAATGCGGAATGTGGTGCACTTTCCAACTTGTTTTTTTTGTTCACTTCAGTGTGTACTTGTAACATACTCACTGAAGTGCCGGTGAAAATTCGCAATATTGTCCCTTGTACTCCCCTTCGCCGTCTTGATTTCGTTAGGTAACGTCTACTGTTCCCCTCCTCTCTCTTTATCTCCCTTCCAGATGCACACGTGTGTCACGCAGCTCAGCGGCTGCCAGTGGGAGAAAACATGTGCGACTTTTTGTGACGTATCATCCGGGCCTCT
This sequence comes from Rhipicephalus microplus, assembly GCF_013339725.1. Taxonomy (NCBI): domain Eukaryota; kingdom Metazoa; phylum Arthropoda; class Arachnida; order Ixodida; family Ixodidae; genus Rhipicephalus; species Rhipicephalus microplus. Next base: position 174,054,881 of record NC_051167.1, read on the forward strand.
TTTTGTTCCGCCCCTGCCCGTAAAAAAAGGACAGGCGTTAACATACACACAAAGAGATAAAACACAGGCCGTCACACACATATATATATATATATAGGTGAAGTTGCGGAGGCGACGAGGGAGTTTTCCACGGACAGAATACCGGAAGCGGACGCGACATACCCGCCGACGCATTTGAACCCCACTTCCGGTTCGCGGTCGAAGGTCGAGCCCTGCTCGGAGAGGAAGCCGCACCCCAAACTCCTCCTTAGGCCTTCTCTGTAAGCTCAATGCTATCCGTGCGAAGGTTCATGTCCGTAACTTAGTACGTGCTGGGCGAGGTTATATTCTGTTGACCCTGGTTCGTGCATTGATGGTGGCGCGCCCGTGCCTGTGGTGTGCCCGTGTTATCTCGAGCACAGCCAGTATCTTTGAAGCTTCCTACCGCGGCGAAAAGAAACTATACTGAAACGGCAAGCTGCTCCGAATAAGAGTTGCCCTGCGTACTCTACGCATCAATGCGCGTTTGTGGTGTGCCGTGCTATCTCGAATACAGCCAGCCCCAATGACGCTCTCTACCGCGAAGCAGAAAGAAAGTTAACATAAAAACTGAAATCTGTCCAGATAAAACCTGCCGCTGGCATAGTCTTTCATGAATTTCGGTGTTTTCCTTATAAGCAATGAATGGACGCCTTCGTAGCTAGGCTGTTGTGATTGATTGATTTGTGGGGTTTAACGTCCCGAAACCACCATATGATTATGAGAGACGCCGTAGTGGAGGGCTCCGGAAATTTCGACCACCTGGGGTTCTTTAACGTGCACCCAAATCTGAGCACACGGGCCTACAACATTTCCGCCTCCATCGGAAATGCAGCCGCCACAGCCGGGATTTGATCCCGTGACCTGCGGGTCAGCAGCCGAGTACCTTAGCCACTAGACCACCGTGGCGGGGCAGCTAGGCTGTTGTAGTTTCTACGTTGTAGCAGTGTTAAGCATGAGGATGCAGTTTTGCTTCCCGGACATGGTGGCCGTATTTACATGAAAGCGAAATGCATGAATATCCGTGTTACATGTGCACATTAAAGTGGTACTTATAAAAAAATTCAATATTTTTTTTCACCAAGTCAATGGGCAGGCCCTCAAGAGCCTAGATGTGCTTGTTAAACATGGGTGCACTTTGAAGGAAAAATTAAAATACTATGTCTTTAAAATGTACTTCCGATTCCTACTTTGGAAGCGGTTTCCTCCCTTGATGTCACAGCACAGTATTCGTTTCTCGTCACGTGGCCGCAGTGTGGCTCCCCTGGTGACGCAGAAGCGGCCATTTTGAACGTTTTGACCTCATCAAAACTAGTCAGAGTGTTGCGTGAAGTCACCAGGATTAGTAGTGTAGCCTGACGTCAAGCTAGTGTCGATGACGGTAGGTGCGCCACGGGAAAATTGACTTGAATACCAAAATAAAATATCTAATCAATATTTGCCGAGCGTCAAACTCATTCAGAACTGGAGATGCGATGTTCCTGAAAAAAAAAAAACGAAAAAATTCCAAAAAAAAAACTTTTTTTAGGCGCAGTTGAAAACATTGGCTAAAACTTGCGTGAAGTGAAACGTACATAAATAAAGCTTAGGCAGCACCGAGCGTTGTAAAGCCGTGTGCAAGCAGATTCTGCAATGGTTGGGCCAATTTCTGTCGTGCGGATGTACTTCATGGTCGGGTAGACCATTGGCGGGAAACGGGGACTCCCTGTCTGCAAGCACTGCAACAGCAGCTACGGTTTTTTCAATGCGACATCTTCACATGATGAAGAAAGCCACAGATAAGCCAATGATACCGACTTTGAATAAGAGTTTAAACTTCGTCTTCGTACCATCTTGATCAATGTGTCCATAGTCGAAGCCACGACGAAACAGACATTTCTGGGTTCTTCATTCTAACTGCTGTAACAATTTGAGGAAGCCGCACCCATTCAAAGAGAGCTAAATAGGTGACGCTACTGGCCTGCCTTCGATCTTCTAAATGCCGTATTCATTTGTGAAAAGAGAGAAAACATTTCATTTTGGTTATCTACATAATGAAAGTTATTGTTTTTGGACACTTGGACATAAACTATGGGTGTGTGGCAACGGAAACTTGTTTATTTCAAAATTTCCCCAAAATTTCAGAAGAAACGTGAAGAGTTTATTTTCTGATTGCTCAAAATTTTCGAAAAATTTTGCAATACGAACCGTCTTTGTGAACAGCAGATTTTTATGGCATAGTAAACAAACCTTTGAAAAATTGTGTCAGTGTGCCTCTTTAATGAAAACCAAGTAGGAATCTCTCACCACGTCGTGTTTCATGATAACATCGGAGTTTCCGAATGCGCAGGGCTCGAAAATTGAAACTTGCGAATTTAAGCCCAAGTACTGCCCACAAATTTCTTTCTTGCGTCAGGACACATGTACGTCAGAATAAACTAACCTTCCAACAATGGTGTCGGTACCCATTCGAAAACCTTCCTTCACGTCGTATCTAATAATGGTAAGCGTAGTTCCCACATCTGTAGTACTGAACAACTGAAATGTGCAGAGAGAGAGAGAGAACACAAGGAGAAACGCAGGGAGGTTAACCAGGGCTGAGCCCTCGTTAACCCTGGTTAAATGTGCAAATTTAGGGCTAAGTAATGTACTCAAATTGGTCTCCTGCATCTTCAGTTCATGCACATCGGCGCGATTTTAACACGCTCACTTACGTCAGAGTCAAGGTCAATTTTAGTCACTAGATGTGCAGTGACAAATGACGCGGTTAACACCAGCAGTTCCGCATATAGAAGTGGTGACGCTGAATGAAACAATGTCGCGTTTCGCTTCGCGAGCTTGGTATAACTCTCCAGACTTCATTTTAGATACCATTCAAATAGCCTGCCATAGTCTGATGTAGCGTTAAGCTTAGGAAGCAAACACCGAGCACGTGAATAACTGGCAGCTTCTCTAATCTGTAATGAAAGCGATCAAAGGTAATTGGTCACATTTAAAAGTGGCTACAAGTAGAGTTATCGTTTACTGGTGAAAGGTGCATTAGATCACGTCGAAAATTGGTACATGTTGTTATTAGTGACCAAAAATTGATTTTTCGCGATTATTTATTGAAAAGTATAATTTGAATTGAACAGTAAACCTTTAGCAATTTTTTAAACAGCGTTATCTTTCGCCCGCGATGAGGATTAATTCGAAATCTTGAATATTCCGTTTGAGTAATGCCCAGATTCCAGTTTATACGCAGATAAGTGAACTCATCTTTCATATTTTGTCACCGTGTCCTGTATGTGCTAGGGTTTATACTGTACAATTCATTCTCCCCGTTTTTTTCACGCTTTGGCATAATTATGACTGTCCGGGAATATATAACGTTCACATCGAGAGAATTCAGTGTTCAGCGTCACCAGCGCCTAGGTAATTTGATCTCGTCGACGAAGTTTGCGGATGGTTTGACCATTGACGAGAAGGAAGAAACACGGATTTTTTTCTCTCTGGAAATTGTGATAGCCCAGGGCTGTTAGATTTTGTTTCTTAGCTACTGCCTGACCATTCGCAGTGTTCAATCCTGATTCAATGCACACCAATGTAATTAAAAGACAGTGCGCAATTAATCGTTCCAAAATATATTAAAACAGTACAAATAGTTGTTGGAGGAATCACTAAGTGTTTCAAATAAAGAAATGCCACAATAGGTTGATAAACTTTAATTGTTCGGTGCACTCGTGCATGATAAACATTTAAATTGGAAGTTTCGCTTATACAATATGAAGACGTGTTCGCAAGAATTGAGGGAGAAAATCTGTGGGCTTGTACTTTGAAAATTTATGCCTTGTTATCCTTGTAAGATTACTTATTACCACTCAGTGTTACTTATTATCCTATATGTTTGTTTATATTAATAATTAATCTGATGTGTACACGTGTTGAGATGTAACTTGCTTTTTTATCGTTGGTCGACAAATAGTTCTTACAATTCTCTGGATGTCTTTCTAATACTGTTTTGGACTGATATCTTAGAGGCAGGGCAGTATTATTTTCTCGAAGTTCAAAATTTTGCCCTTTTTATGCTTTAGGAATGATCAAGATCTTCCGCTGATTGCTCTTATATTTTTGAAAGAAATATGCTTTCTTAGTGTGCAGGGAACGTTTTAAAAAGGAAGATTGAGCCGAGAGATAGGACAGAGCTCTATCTCTCGGATCTATCTTCCTTCTGAAAACGTTCCCTGCGCACTAAGAAAGTATACTTCTTTCAAAATTGCAATACCAACGAGCCCAAGTAACCACTCTTTTTGCTCCTATATATTACACAGCGATCTGTAGTGCAAGACGCCGAGTTAAGGAAAGCAGCGTGCAATTCGTGCAATCCATCCTGAACTCTTGGGGGGAATAAGGGGTGAAACCCAGACAAAATATGCCAGTCTTGTACGTGAACCAGCAATTGGCGCGTCATCAAAACCTCCGTAAATGTGCAAATTTGTGAACCATGGCTAATCTTGTAAACTTTTCGAGGTGCCAATCTTCGACTTGAACCTCATACGTGTGGGTGTGTGCCATCGCGTGGGTCTTATGTGAGGACTGCCAGCGCGTGGCGTTGTATGGCGCTGTAACTGCCTCCTTCAAGTAATATCAGCGTGACCTTGGGTACTTCAACAAAATTACCGGTATGCCGATACCTATAAGCCATATCGTGTATAGTATTACATCTAACTATAATATATTGTATAGCATATCATGTTATAATCATGTATATTGTGCACACAATATTTTATAATTATCGTAATTATGTCCCAGCACCTGGACTAGGGTGTCAGGCGAATACACAGGCTAACATATCCAGCTTTTTATTAAAGCATTTTTGTCTCCCCCTGTCCATAACGAAATCATACCCTTAGTAGTATTCCAAGAACAAGCATATATCATGGTCCTTTATCCTCCCGTAGACGTCATCTAGACATCACAACTGGTATGTCCTACGGACGTCACAGGGCGAACGTCCTGTGGATGTTACGCTGGAAAAGTGTGGTGGGTGATATACGAGGCACGCATCCTATCCTTGTTACACTGCAAATTTTGCGTCCATGCGAAGATGGGTCGAATGGCCACTCATCGTGCTGCTGTAGCATCATACCCAAAGCTCATCGACCCTCAAGACACTTTTGTGCTTTTTGAAGAGTGCCGCGGTTTCGTATGAACGCCTTTGACTATCGCGCAGTGCAGCCGATATATACGAGTCGGCCCATTTACTGCTAACTTTCTACTCCTCTTCAGCTTCCTCTTTCACCTTTCTATCTCCCTTTTTCGTTCCTCCAGCTTCAGTCAGCCAACCTAACTGGTTTCTTGTTTTTCCACGTTCCTTCTATTTTTTTCTCCCTTCCTTGCTGCTTTGTAACCTGTATTCATGGCAACGTATAGGTGACTTTACGGGCACTATCATTTCACATCTTCGCAGCGCGTGTAACAGGATACGCGCTTCGTTCACAATGTTGCCGAACTCAGTCGACCGTTCTATCATACTACTTTTACCCACCATTCATTGTAGCACTTATCACGCCACACCCGTCCTTCAAATTCTCCTTTGTCGGCGTTGTAAACAGCTTGCTGCATACACTTTGTAGCGGACCGCCACACCCTTGTCAACAGAGCAAAGCTTTTTTTTTTGTTCTTCTCTATCGTCCTGCTCTGTTTTTGGTGGCTTCTGTATCTCTGCTTTGCAAGGACCCTGGGGGGAGGCTTTTCCCCGGACTCCACGCTGACTCCGTGTCAGCGTCACACCGCTTTCTGATTTGCGCCTCTTTACTGTCTCTTTCTCTTACTACCTTCTCTCTCTCTCTTCTCTTTCTATTCTGACTCTCTCAAACCCTCGGCCGAGACCGCGGTTTCCTGAGTGGCCTTGGCCGTGTGCCATTCATTCTGCCGCCGTCTCGTCTCTGCAGTCGGCTCGAGCAACAAAACCGGGCCACTCGTTTTCTTTCAAGTCCTCCCTTCATTTCTCTTTGTTTTCTTTGCCCTCTCACGTGTTAAGTCACTCCCTCTTTTTTTTCTTTTATAGAGAAGCTTACATGGTTTACCTTTGAATCATCATCGTCACCATCATCATGAACTTTTGCTATCAAACGTTTAGTTGATTTCGCAAAGTAGTTGTCTCTTAATTCGCTTCTTCGGTTGCACAGTTCGGTCACACAATTCGGGAACATAGTTCTTTTGTGAGGACTGCCAGCGCGTGGCGTTGTATGGCGCTGTAACTGCCTACTTTAAGATATATCAGCGTGGCCTTGGGTACTTCAACGAAATTGATGTGTTGCCTATACCGTCACCTATAAGCCATATCGTATATTGCATTACATCTAACTATAGTATATCGTACAGCATATCATATGTCATAATCATGTATATTGTGCACACGATATTTTATAATTATTGTAATCATGTCGCAGCAGTTGGACTAGGGTGTCAGACGAATAGACAGGCTAACATATCCAGCTTTTTATTAAAGCATTTATGTTTCCGTCTGTCCATTGAGAAATCGTACCCGTAGTAGTATTCCAAGAACAAGCATAAATCATGGTCCTTTATCCTCCCGTAGACGTCCTCTAGACATCACAACTGGTATGTCCTACGGACGTCACCGGGCGAATGTCCCGTGGATGTTACGCTGGGCAAGTGTGGTGGGTGATATACGAGGCACGCATCCTATCCCTGCTACACTGCAAATTTTGCGTCCATGCGACGATGGGTCGAATGGCCACTCATCGTGCTTCTGTAGCATCATCCCCAAAGCTCATCGACCCTCAAGACACCTTTGTGCTTTTTGAAGAGTGCCGCGGTTTCGTATGAAGGCCTTTGACTATTGCGCAGTGCAGCGGATATATACGAGTTGGCCCATTTACTGCTAACTTTCTACTCCTCTTCAGCTTCCTCTTTCATCTTTCTATCCCCCTTTTTCATTCCTCCAGCTTCAGTCAGCCAACCTAACTGGTTTCTTGTTTTTCCACGTTCCTTCTCTTTTTCTCCCTTTGTAACCTGTATTCACGGCAACGTATAAGTGACTTTACGGGCACTAGCATTTCATATTTTCGCAGCGCGTGTAACGGGATACGCGCTTAGTTCACAATGTTGCCGAACTCAGTCAACCGTTCTATCATACCCACCTTTCATTGTAGCACTTATCGCGCCACACCCGTCCTTCAAATTCTCCTCTGTCGGCGTTGTAAACAGCTTGCTGCATACACTTTGTAGTAGACCGCCACACTCTTGTCAACAGAGCAAAGCTTTTTTTTTTGTTCTTCTCTATCGTCCTGCTCTGTTTTTGGTGGCTTCTGTATCTCTGCTTTGCAAGGACCCTGGCGGAGGCTTTTCCCCGGACTCCACGCTGACTCCGTGTCAGCGTCACACCGCTTTCTGATTTGCGCCTCTTTACTGTCTCCTTCCTTTACTACCTTCTCTCTCTCTCTCTCTCTCTCTCTCTCTCTCTCTCTATCTCTCTCTCTCTCCCCTCTTTCTATTCTGACTCTCTCAAACCCTCGGCCGAGACCGCGGTTTCCTGAGTGGCCTTGGCCGTGTGCCATTCATTCTGCCGCCGTCTCGACTCTGCAGTCGGCTCGAGCAACAAAACCAGGCCACTCGCTTTCTTTCAAGTCCTCCCTTCATTTCTGTTTGTTTTCTTTATCCTCTCACGTGTTCAGTGAATCCCTCCTTTTTTTTCTTTCTCTCCCAGAAAAGCTTACATAGTTTATCTTTGAATCAACATCGTCACCATCATCATGAACTTTTTCTATCAAATGTTTAGTTGATTTGGCAAAGCATTTGTCGCCTAATTCGCTTCTTCGGTTGCACAGTTCGATTACGCAATTCGGGAACATAATCCTTGCCCTTAAAAAAAAAGCAATGGCAGGCGCTGAAATAAGCTCCGCTTATGTAAACATCTGCCCTTACCATGTTGCCCAGTGTACTGAGCCGATGATGTGCATGGGGCACAATGACACCAAAGTATGCAGTTTCACTTTGTAATGTGAAGTAGTGGATTGGCAGCACAGTGCTGATTTTCGAAATGCTATTGAAGATTCTCTTTTTCTATAGAAATTCATCCTTATCTTCGTCACCGTTGTCAACGTAACCGATAGAGCGAAAGAGAAGCGTCCCCAAAGAGTTTTCCGTTATGAGAACCAGTGAGCTGCGGCGTGCCTGCTCGCGCGTATTGTATTAGCGCAATTCACCTATCTCGCAGACAGGTACGTGTAAGTGGGTTCACCTGCCTGGCTTGTGAGAAGACGTGCGTTGGTCCAAGGGACACTGTGGGGAAACGCTCCAGCGGGCTTGTAATGGGAGCGTTCGCGTCATCCGGTGGCGATGGAAGTTGGCGATGCCCGGGTTCACCGCGTAAAATTGACGCGAGAACTGAACAACTGAACGCTGAACATCTTCCACTGTTGCTCCGGCGCGTCTTGTCGACGCATGCGCATTGATTGGCCCTTCTTGTGGTGAAATCGAAGTACCTTAACAGAGCTGCGCTCACAATTCGCATCAGGTGGTGTCGTAATCGTCGACAATTTTTCGAAATGCTTTTTGGTCCACTCTTGTAGATTCTTTTTGGTGCTTCCCCTTATAAAACAGTCCCCCGCTGTTTCGTCGCAGCCGGGGAATACCCCCCTCCGGAGTGCCAGGGAACAGCCCCCGTGAAACGCGTTTCTCCGTGTCCCGAAATACTTCCTCGAAGCTTTTCTTTCGAGCAATGTAGGGGCCTGTCACCGCTGTTGTTTTTTTTTTTTACTCTCCTGTACCGCTTTGCTGTTCTCGTGTCAGTTTTCTTTACTCTCTCTCTTTCTCTCGCACTTTCCATCATGAGGTCACGAAAGCATGTCCACGTGGGAGCCACCCCACTTAGAGTCTAAAAGCGAACCCGCCGAGCTGCTTGAACAAAAACAAAAACAAAGCTTGTGGTTCTGCGCCCAGCGTCGAAGGGACTGAACACCGGAACACGCATAAGCTGGGCCGGAGATAAAAGTGATCGTCCGCAGGCCTAACGGAGTGCATGACAGGGCCTGATGGTTCCGTTGGGCGGTGCCTGTTTTGTTGTTTCCTGTCGGAAGGTGGGACATTAATTTGGATATCCGCTCCGCCGGTACTGGACCATTCGCTGGAGTTTCATTTTCATAGCTCGGAGACAGTGCAAGTCAGCAGGAGACTGCCGTCGATTAAATAGATTCAGAAAGTATTGAAGGCAAAATAAAGTTCCCTACGACTTGCGGATTTAGGAGATGGCGGTGGTGGCGGCGTCGTAGGCGAAATTCACATTACCAGCGAATGTTTTGCGATGCGACTCGACATGTTGCCGACGATTACACGCATGTTTGTACGCGCCATTTTCTAATAACTGATGCTTTCTCCATCATTGAATTGCCGGTGATCATCCGTTTTTGATACGGCAGTCTGTTCTTTTATCGATGATCACTCGTCATTGCAAGTTGCCGCATTCCAGTGTTGCCTGAACATAGACGCATGGCATTTGTTGCCTGGTAGTAACTGAAGTGTTGCGCGCTTGAGAACGAACGCGTAATTTCAGGAACGGAGAAACGGTTGTTAGGACGCATTGCGCAATGCCAAATAAAGAAATAGAAAGGAAAAAGAAAAAAGAAAGAAAAGGGAAGAAAGGAAGAAAAAGAAAGAGATAAATAAACAAATAAAGAAAGAAAAAAGAAAGGAAGAAAAAGAAAGAGATAAATAAACAAATAAAGATAGAAAAAAAGAAAGAGAAAGGAAGAAAGAAAGAAAGACGAGACGAGATAGTATGAAATACATAGAAGTAACTACATATACGCCGAAAAAACATGGCGATTGAAGGAGTGGTTATATCCGGCATTCAGCTCTCATGACCAAATCGTTACTAAGCAAACTCGTTTCCTTCCCTGTTTGAACATCCCAAGGCTTGTCTGACTCATTGCCGTTGAATGTATACGTTCATTGGCTATTCCTTCAAACATGCAGAGCTAGAAGAAAATGACAGCGTTGTTTCAATTTGATTAATTTATTGATTGATATGTGGGGTTTAACGTCCCGAAAACACCATATGATTATGAGAGACGCCGTAGTGGAGGGCTCCGGAAATTTCGACCACTTGGGGTTCTTTGACGTGCACCCAAATCTGAGCACACGGGCCTACAACATTTCCGCCTCCATCGGAAATGCAGCCGCCACAGCCGGGATTCGAACCCGCGACCTACGGGTCAGCAACCGAGTACCTTAGCCACTAGACCACCGTGGTGGGGCCACAGCGTTGTTTCGAGTATACGTTTCTGTAACGTGTACTGGAATGAGTACACACATACAAAAAGGAGATAGAGAGACAGAGGCCAGTATTATGGAAAAGCAGGCAGGTCAACCAGAATTACAACATTGGTCTTGCTGCGCAACACTTGAGAGAGGGCGATGGCGAGAAAGACAGTAAAATTAAAGTAAGTGTCTAGAAAATAACAGTGCACGAAAACAAACAAACAAACATACATGAAGGAGAATGCGCAGTGGAAGTGCTGTGTACACAGCCGGTTCGATGGGCCACCGTCACTCAAAATGTTCAATAATGCCTTAATACATTTCCGTTGCGACAGCACTTCGGGTCTGCATTCTGGTACTATAGACTAGAACGCCGTCAGGAACTGCGATCGCGACGTGCCAATGATGTCTTTGTTAAGTTTCTGCGCTACGCGCAAGTCGACGCGTAGCGAAAGCGTTTATTGGTAGCGTGAGTAGGGAGAGCTTAGCGCTCTGTTCGAGCGACACGGCCCGTCGAGCGCACTATTTATTCGTTTAGTACAGGCGCATTCAATGCGACCTATACTCCCGCGTATTCAGAAAGTTACACATCTGTCGCTGAAACACTTCTTGCGAGCCGAGTGCAAGCCGGCTTGCTGCAGGGATTAACGCCTTTGGTCCAGATGACGCCTCGGGGGACTGGAGGTACTACAGAAAGGGGAAAGTTCGAGGAGAGCTCTTAGGGAAGGTGGGGAATGCAATGGGGCAAAGCTAGGGAAGTGTTGGGAAGGGTGTACGGTTGCGGTAGCGGAATACGCCTGCTTAAGACATACACAGTCGCCAGAATGCGGGTCAGATCGCGGAGTTTGCCCCGTATACTCTTGCCTTAGTGGCGGTAATTAGAAAAGAGAGCGTGTGTCGACCACGAGATCCCCCCTGATAGGCATCGAGTAGGTGCATGGTTCCATTTGTGGCCGCGCCCGGAAAGGAGGCGAGATGAGATCGCTCGCGCTTCTCCGCTGATCAAACAAGACCACTCCGTGTTCTACTTGATGGTGCATAGATCAGCGTTGCCTACTCGAAGTTTAGTACAGCTACTAGACATCGGCACGGATCGTTGCTGCCGCGTGACGTCCTACAGACATCCCGGGAGGGATAACCGTAAGACATCTCTCGCGATGTCTTACAGACGTTGGGATGGAGATGTATCTTGTAGCCGTTTTCCTGAGGATACAGGAGGCTGTTTTTGGTTCGGCATTACCAATGGGGAGTATGTTAAGGGTTTACGGTGAGCACATGTACACCTTACAAGATGGCTCACCTGTGTAAACAATGTCGGAGATGTGTCTTATTAGGTGAAGCGCTGAGCACGCAGAAGGTTTTTCTTGTAGACATTACAGGGGGAATGACTTGCCGAGTTAGCCGTCCACGTCACCGCTTTGAGCACAGTTTTTCTTTTTCTTTGTCACGGCCGAGCTACTCGCAAGAGCGTACAATCTAGTAAGACAATGCGGTGTGGGGTAGATGCCGGGCTGGGTGCTTGTTCAGCACCTTCAGGATACCGCACACTTGGGTCTTGCTGGTACGAGTGTTCACTCACTGGATTTTGGAGCTTGACTGCTTCCCCGAAGGTCGAGGGATTGAATCCAGGCCGTATATAGATGCAGGCGGAAAAGCTTGAGGATTGTGTATATACATTTAGGTGCACGTAAAGAACCCCAGGTGCTCGAAAGTTTCGCAGCCCTTCGGTACAGCGTCTCGCATAGTGATGTACGGTTCGTTACACTCTTAGTGATGTACTGACCAGTTCAGCTGGAATCACTCGTGAAGATAATACTGTGGTTTCGGAATGCAAAATCCCAGCAACTACTATAGCACTCGCCTTCATGCCAGTGCTGTCACAGCCTCCTTTGAGGGCTCTGTTCGGCTGCGATCGCTGCCTGCGCCTCACTGCAGCCCCCCGGTACCTATTAACAAAGAGGTGCATAATACTGAGAATTGTTAAATGTTAACACCCTGAAGCCCCATACGATTACGAGAGACGGCGTAGTGGATAACTCTAGAAATGTCGCCTACCTGGGTTTCTTAGACGCGCTCGTAAATCCTAAAAACAAACAAACAAACAAACAAACAAACGTAATGGGCCTCTAGCATTTCCGCGTCCATCAAAAATGAGGTTGCAGTGGTCGGTTTTCGATTCCATGACCTTCGCGTCAGCTCTATAACCAATAGGACACCCCGGCGGGTCCATTCAATGACCGCCTAATCACACCTCGTAGCCGCCAAATATATACGTTGGAAAACCCCGTGTGCATCGACGTTATGGCGCGAACGGGCTTGTGTCTGCTGTAATACAACGCAGGACGATTTCGTAAATCGACGATGCGGAAGGTTTTTTCTGCGGGACGGGGTGGGATAGAGGGCGAGGTGGTTTGTGTTTGCGGCATCTCGAAAATCCCACCGACTTACGGACATCTGAACCCGGAAAAGCTCGGCACACAAGAATAATGAGGCTGAAAGCCAGGGGGCGCTGCGGGAGGAGATCAATTACGGAAATCCTCTTCACCGAGTTGCACACCACGCGCATCGTATCCGCTTGCAGCGCCTCGCTCAGCGCGCGGTGTAAACACGCCTAGTGTGTATTTGTGTTGCCTATAGGCAGAAGGGGGCGCTGAGCGCGCGGTCCTACCGTGACATGATACAAGACAGAAGTAGCCCTTAACCTGCTCGGACTTCCTCGTGTGATTCGTTATACCGTAGGATTGCATCGCGCAGCGCCTGGCTATGCCCGAACGGACGTTTTCGCAGACCCACCGGGGAAATGTATTGACGTGTCCAAAACAAAATATTGTTTGGTGAGCGCCTTGCTCTTAATTTAATTAGTACAACTCGGTGCGCTAACAGACATAGACTTGGAGATAGATTCAAAGCTTGAGGTAATATGCACACGCTATGAAGTGAAAGACTAGGTATTTCGCCACACATAAAGAAAAAACTGGCTCGCCACGTGTATAACTCTTTTAAAAGAAAGACCAACTCTCTCTTGCGGAGTCGCGCCTCCAACAACTATCCGAATAGAGGGTATTTGATCTGCAAAAGACAGTTCACTGTGATAAGTTATATGGGGCAAGCCAGAACTGACTGACAAGAGTAACAGGTGATCTTCCTTCTCACAGAGGGCATCTTGAACCTCTGTACATTATAGCAAGAGAGCTGGGGCAATGCATGCAGCATTTTCGCTGTGTGGTAGTTTTGCTACACGAGTTGCGAACGCCTTCCACTTGCCGACGTAATTGCATCAGGCATTTGGAAAACACTCGCTATAGTGAGGTGGGCTAGTAGTTGGCAGCGTAGTGCATGTTTCATTATCCCGTGTACTGTACTGTTCGCGCCATAACATATCGTTCACGTTACGCCTTTCAACGACAGTTGCACCTGTTAGGTAGACTCCAGCGAATGCCTGAATACTAGTTCAAGTACTAACGTGGTCATGCCGAAGTCGCATGTAGTTCAAATCGTTGCCATGCTGAAAGATTCCGCAGAGACATCGCTGGACCTTCATTCAAGCCGCCTATATGGACATTCAGGTGCACGATCTGACCGCGTTCCCGTTGCGCAATTGGGCTTGCGGAATGCCGTGCTGATCCGCCCCTATTCCCCTCCCGCCACTAATGATCCGCTGAGGACCGAACCAAACGTCCCTTTAATGACGCACCCCCTCTCAGACGAGCGTCAGTTTTGGGGTAGCGTTAGAAACAAGTACGAATTAAGGTCCGCAGGTATCCGGCCTATGGCTTTGGATTCTGAGGCCCGCTTAATGTCCCTGCGACTTTAGCGGTTGTTGCACCGAGAGGCTGAACGTCTCGGTCACGAAATCCTCGCGCACCAAATAAACAACCAAAAAGCCACCATGCAGGTATAAGTCATTGCATTCACAATGATGATATTTGTATCACGCTGACTTCTCCGTACCAAGATCTCATGTAGTCGAGACATTATGGCCAGGGTTGCATCGCCCCGCTATATCGAATCAGAGACAAGAGCTAAAATAATAATAATAACAAAATTAAACAGAGATACGCTATAGGCTTAAGAAGTCGTTTAGGGGTCGTTAAGAACCCATCTTTTTAACTTCAACGCACTCAGGCATCTTGGATGGACCTTCATACGGTAACTACAGAAAGATCTTTGTCTTGTAGGAACATTCTCCAGGCATTCTCTGTGACGTTTGCATGTAAGTTGCCTAACCAAGTTTTGTAGATCCTGACATTTAGGGGGCTGTGTGTACTTTACGGTGTTTACATCAGCTGTATATATCATAATGGTCAACCAGCACCTGGAGTAGTTATGTCAGGTGAATAGCCAAGCTAACATCTCCAGCATTTCTCTCAATCTTCTTTCTTTCTTCTCTCTTTTCTTCTTCCCCTTTTCGTCATTTCACTCATTTGGATGAGCGAAAAGTTTTTAGCGTCGCATCTGGCCTAGACATGCAACTTTGGGCGGCCCAGCAGTCTGAGGTAGCTTCCGGGAGATGCGGTTGCTCCGTTAACTCCTATAGGTGGAAGACCAGCTCAGCAATACACCAGAAATTGATGAAACTTTCCTCTCATTTTTTCTACCGTCGATGAGGAGGGGGTGTGGTATTGTTAAGGTCACATGATAATCACGACACTACTACTACTACTACTACTACTACTACTACTACTACTACTACTACTACTACTACTACTACTACTACTACTACTACTGCTGCTGCTGCTGCTGCTGCTGCTGCTACTACTACTACTACTATGACTACTACTACTACTACTACTACTACTACTACTACTACACCATCCGGTGTTCTTGAACATGGACTGACATAGCACAGTACACTGGTCTCTACCATACCATCTCCGTTTGAAAGTGACTGCGACGGCCGGCTGTGAACTCGTGACTTTCGCGTCAGTAGGCGAGCGCCATAGCCACGGACGTGGACCTTCAGTATGATCGACGTATCTTTCTAAGCGTAAAGCATGCGCAAAAAAAAAAGCATGCATAATTTTGCCGTGTTTAACTAACCGGGACACGTACATGTCTTGCCTTTACTGGTAAATACTTGCATCAGGACTGGCGGGGAATCTTCAATGCTTTCACCTTCCGATGGAGAGCTTTCCTCGAACCATGCGCCGTCTGAGAAAAAAGCTTTCGCAAATCCGACTTGGGTGTTTATCTCTCTACGACTGTATAAATACACGCACCTCTTATGCGCGGGAAAAATCGGTATGCGCGGCCGTGGCGGTGGGGGCGCACTACCCAACAACGCGCGCTCTCACCGCGCGAAGCACTCAATCCCCGACCTTGTGGACGGGAAGAGATCTGTCTCCCCGATTGCCGGTCACGTTGCAGTGCTGAAGAAGCCGCGCCTCCCGCACCCCAGGACTGAGTGCATTGAACACAACGCCCGCAGCGCACAAGTACCGACTTTGCTACGCGCTGTGTTTGCGGGCATCCGGCTAAGGCGCGTGCCGCCTCGCTTGTACTAACGCGTGTTCACGTAATGTGTCACACATCGCTATACAATAAGATGGTACGTCCGCTCAATATCACACCCAACTTACAATATGCGTGCACCCATGTTCTCTTAATTTCACGCTCTGAATAAAATGTGTCGCGGAATAGCGACTAGTGCTACCGAAATAGAAAACGAGTACAGTAGAAGAAAAGGACACAGCGCTGAAGTCACAACACCCGTTTTCTAATTTTGTGTTGCTGTTATTTCACGCTGAAAATCCACCTGCCCTACTCACGATTCTGCTTCAGCATTATGTATATGCGTGCGTGATTGTTTAATATTGTGGGTAGCTATACAAACGAGGGCCATATCGCAAACTATATATTATATACTTGGTTCATTCCGCACGAGCAACTGTGCTGCATTCTTTCATATTGTACCCTTCTTTCTACTGCGCCTTATTATTGCACTTATATCGTAACGTAGATTCACAAGTATACCTCAGGCTTAGGCATCCGCACAGGGGTCAGGGGAGAGGGGGTACAGGGAGGGGCGCCCCCTCATTCATCTGATAATCTGAGGTCGTCAAGCCAACAAGTCAATCAGACGTGAACGGTCATTTTCTAATTTGCAAGTTTATAGCTATTCAACATTTTTGGAAAAGCGTGTTTCCTTTCCGGACTCTTGCAAAGGAGAGCGAAACCTCAGCCCTCCCTCCCCCCATTATTGTTACAACACAGCAGATGTTTATGGATTCGGACACTATACATGTTCTGCCACTGCGATGAAGCTAGGCCGTATTTCAGGGGCGTATAGCCGTACGGGCATGCATTCGGTGTGGAACACGGGATTAATTTTCAATTTCGTTAATGTACGCCTTAATCTAAGCACACAGGCGTGATTGCTTTCCCCTGGCATTTCAATCCCATAAAGAGGCGGCCCACGTGCGTAATTTTTTTGGATAAACCAGACCGCTGTCTCATATAGAGACGCTCATGTTACAATAAAAGAAAACAGGAGGGTGCCTTGCGCGTGTATAGTATCGGCTTGTTCATCGCCACTTATTAGAAACGGCACTTTCTTCGCCGAGCTCTTGATGGCGTACCGGTTTTTCTTCGCGGGGTTAGAGGAATATCGTTCACGCTGCCACACGGAGTACAGGGGCACGAAAAACCGGCGAGCACAAAAATTGCACGCTCGCGTTCGAACGTTTGTCGAACGCCTGTCGCATATGTATCATCTTCGAGCTCTCGCGCTTCCGTTTCCTTTCTCAATATCATCGCGGTTCCACCGGAATACATAGGAGGCCTGATTCTGCACGCGTGCAGCAAGTGTGGCAATCCTCTACTGCTAGCGCTTCGCTAGTTCTAGGGTTGATTCTGCCGAATGGAGTTGAACCTTTTAGACTTTTCCTTATAAAAATAGATGCACGCTTGCCATATGCTTACCGTTGCAAAGGGAAATTTACGACAACCCGTTTGTAGCACCAGTAGCAAATGCAGACCGGGGGGGGGGGGGGGGCAAGGGGTAGGTAGAGGCAATTACTCCCAGCCCCCAAAACTTGCTTCCGTCCCCCGCCTCCTGTTTAGTTTAAGGCCTTTTGTCAATCTCCGTTATTCAGGTTGCCTCGGCTACGACTGCCAGAAAGGGGGCAGAAAAACGTTGTCTCCACCTTTTACCTCTCTCATCTCTACCCCTTGATTTTGTGGTGTTAAACGCTAGATATCATCATCATCATCATCATCATCATCATATCTACCCTCCTTTCTGGTCGGATGATTCCACGTGATATGAAATAAGTGTACCTGGACAGAATAACACTAAGACCGCTGTACTAAGCCGCGAATTATTAGGTGCATTGCTTAGATAATTCACCTTTCATGTGAACTGTCCAGGCAATGCACCTACTAATTCGCGGAGCCACGCATCGCGGGATCGCCTGGTTCGTTCGGAAAGCCTGCCCAACTTCGTGCCACGTACGTGCATCGCATCGAGGTCAGCCAGAATACAAACGCCAAATACGCCCGGGCAGCCATAATCGTGCTTCTCTACAATGTGCAACGCCACCCGCGCTCGTCAAAGGGCGCGCCATGCATTTTTTGTGCACCCGCTGTTCATTACTTCGCGAGCTACATCGGGGTGGAGCTGGGGGAACATAACTTATGCTTTCTCGCGCACACCACTCCACTTACCAACGCCGCCACGTTAGGCTTAGTGCGGAATGCGCTAAGCCTAACGTGATGCAGTATTCAGGTCGTGGGCAGGGATAGACCCATGTCGGTTATTGTGTCATATCGATCTGCGACTGCAGTGTGGTGCGTAGGCTTTGGGAAAGAAGGATATAAACAAATTAAGCCCCGTTACTAAAGAGCTCGGCAGAGCGGCGATGGCGTAGTGGTTAGAGCATCCGCCTCGCATGCAAGAGGTCCGTGGCTCAAATCCCGGTACCGCGCAGTTCCCAACCGGATTAAAAAAAAATCCGCGTGTTGGTGGAACTGCATTAAGAGGCCTGGGGTGCGGCCTCACCGGCAAACACAACCGAGAACGCATTCCCTCACCAGAGAAGGGTTGGCCACCCTGGTGCAGCATCTGGCCACTACCTCCCACATGCTTACGTCAAATAACTCACGGCCCTCAGTCCCCAGCAGCTGCGAAGCAACTGACCACGGCGGCGGTCAGATCTGCAACGCAGCAGAGGGTGCTAAGAATCTCTGGATCCGGACAGGCCGCCATTGGAACCTGAACTTGGCAACGTTTAACGCTAGAACCTTATCTAGTGAGGCAAGTCTAGCTGTACTATTCGAGGAGCTAGAGGGTGTTAATTGGGATATAATAGGGCTCAGTGAGGTTAGGAGGACAGATGAGGCCTATACGGTGCTACAGAATGGGCACGTCCTTTGCTACAGGGGCTTGGCAGACAGAAGAGAACTGGGAGTGGGGTTCCTAATTCACAGAAACATAGCTGGCAACATAGAGGAATACTATAGCATTAATGAAAGGGTGGTAGCCATCGTAATTAAACTGAATAAGAGATACAAGATGAAGGTAGTACAGGCTTACGCGCCTACATCCAGCCATGATGACGCTTCAGTTGAAAGCTTCTATGAAGACGTGGAATCGGCAATGAGTAAGGTAAAAACACAGTATACTATAGTGATGGGCGACTTTAATGCAAAGGTAGGGAAGAAGCAGGCTGGAGACCAGGCAGTAGGAGATTATGGCATCGGTAATAGAAACGCCAGAGGAGAGCTACTAGTAGAATTCGCAGAACGCAATAATTTACGGATTCTGAATACCTTCTACCGAAAACGAGAAAACCGCAAGTGGACTTGGAGGAGCCCTAATGGCGAAAATAAGAACGAAATAGACTTTATAATGAGTGCACACCCTGGAATCGCGCAGGATGTGGAAGTGATTGGCAGGGTACGATGCAGTGATCATAGACTGGTACGGTCTCGAATTCGCCTAGACTTGAAGAAGGAACGACAGAAACTAGTACGCAAGAAGCCAATCAATCACCTAGCACTGAGAGGGAAAGTACAGGAATTCAGAGTGTCCCTGCAGAACAGGTACTCTGCTCTTAGTGAGGAAACCAACCTTAGCGTAGATACAATGAATGATAATCTGACGAATATCATTACGGAGTGTGCAGTGGAAGTTGGAGGCAGGGTAGTTAGACAGGACACTGGGAAACTTTCCCAGGAAACGAAAAACCTAATTAATAAGCGTCGAATTATGAAAGTGTCAAGTACAACAGACAAAATAGAACTGGCAGAGCTTTCGAAGTTGATTATTAGACGTAAGGTATGCGATGTAAGAAGGTATAACATGGAGAGAATTGAACACGCTCTGAAAAACGGAGGAAGTGTGAAAGCATTGAAGAGGAAACTTGGGATAGGCAAAAGTCGGATGTATGCACTAAGGGACAAAGAAGGCAAAATAACTACCAATATGGATGGGATAGTTAAAATAGCGGAAGAGTTCTACAGAGATCTGTACAGTAGCCGAGACAACCACGACCTTAATACTATAAGAACTAGCAGTAACCCAGATTACACCCCACCAGTAATGATAGAAGAAGTCAGAAAAGCTTTGGAGAGCATGCAAAGGGGCAAAGCTGCTGGTGAGGATCAGGTAACATCAGATCTGCTGAAAGATGGAGGGCAGATTGTGTTAGAAAAACTAGCCACCCTGTTTACGAGGTGTCTCCTGACGGGAAGAGTACCAGAGTCTTGGAAGAACGCTAACATCATCTTAATACATAAGAAAGGAGATGACAAGGACTTGAAGAATTACAGGCCGATCAGCTTGCTCTCTGTAGTATACAAGCTATTTACAAAGGTAATTGCTAACAGAGTAAAGAAAACATTAGAATTCAATCAACCAAAGGAACAAGCAGGATTTCGAACAGGCTACTCAACAATTGACCACATTCATACTATCAATCAGGTAATAGAGAAATGCTCAGAGTATAACCAACCACTATACATAGCCTTCATAGATTACGAGAAGGCGTTTGATTCAGTAGAAATATCAGCCGTCATGCAAACACTGCGGAATCAGGGCGTAGATGAAGTATATATAAACATTCTGGAAGAAATCTACAGGGGATCAACTGCTACCATAGTGCTTCATAAAGAAAGCAACAGAATACCAATCAAGAAGGGTGTAAGGCAGGGGGACACAATTTCCCCAATGCTATTTACCGCGTGCTTACAGGAGGTTTTCAGAAGCCTAGAATGGGAACAGTTAGGGATAAGAGTCAATGGAGAATACCTTAGTAACCTGCGCTTCGCCGATGACATTGCATTGCTGAGTAACTCGGGGGACGAATTGCAACTCATGATTACGGAGTTAGACAAGGAGAGCAGAAAGGTGGGTCTTAAAATTAATCTGCAGAAAACGAAAGTGATGTACAACAACCTCGGCAAGAAGCAGCGCTTCGAGATAGGTAACAGTGCACTTGAAGTTGCAAAAGACTATGTCTACTTAGGGCAGGTAATAACCGCAGAGCCGAACCACGAGGTTGAAGTAACTAGAAGAATAAGAATGGGGTGGAGCACATTCGGCAAGCACTCTCATATTATGACAGGTAGATTGCCACTATCCCTCAAGAGGAAGGTATATAACAGCTGTATCTTGCCGGTACTTAGCTATGGAGCAGAAACCTGGAGACTTACAAAGAGGGTTCAGCTTAAATTGAGGACGACGCAGCGAGCAATGGAAAGAAAAATGGTAGGTGTAACCTTAAGAGACAAGAAGAGAGCAGAGTGGATTAGAGAACAAACGGGGGTTAAGGATATCATAGCTGAAATCAAGAAGAAGAAATGGACATGGGCAGGGCATGTAGCGCGTAGACAGGATAACCGCTGGTCATTAAGGGTAACTGACTGGATTCCCAGAGAAGGGAAGCGGGTTAAGGGGAGACAAAAGGTTAGGTGGGCAGATGAGATTAAGAAGTTTGCGGGTATAAATTGGCAGCAGCAAGCACAGGACCGGGTTAACTGGCGGAACATGGGAGAGGCCTTTGTCCTGCAGTGGACGTAGTCAGGCTGATGATGATGATGATGACTAAAGAGCTCAATGATATATTTGGACTCAACCTAATTGCAGTAAGCTACATTTATAGAAGCATTTTAAATGCAGTCAGCTACATTCAACTAGACAGCTGTCTCGTTGTTTTAAACCCATAGCTGTCGCATCGCTGTTATTGTTTCAGAACATTGTTACGTTTTTCATGACCCCGCCGTGGAGGTCGAGCGGTTATAGAGCTCGACTGAAAGCAGGTCGCGGGGTTGAATCGCCGCCGCGGCAAAATATGACTTTATTGGAATATTATAGAAAAACAATTTTTCTTCTCTGATCAGTATGTTATTGTTTAATAATTCCAAAACCTCTGCGCTTGCCGCGGGAAAATGGTTGGTAAGCGAAAAAGCGCGAAAAGAAAATTTGGTTGGTGACATCACGTTGATGTTCCCGCACCAAATAAATGCCAAGGTCTCATAGATTATGAAATATTTTCGTTATTCGCTCGAAGTCATTATTCACTAAAAATGAATTACATCGTCCTCTGAGGAGTCCATAGGTTTAACATACCAAGTTCCAGAAAATTTTGTTCAGCCAATGTCACGAAAATACAAGAAATACAATTTTAAATGCGTGACGTCACTCGATGACTCTCTGATTCGAAGTTTTAAAAATGAAATTTTAACCTTGGTTTTCTTCAGCGTTATTGAACCTACTACAGTGAAATCACCGACATTGAAGTTCTGAGAGCATAATTTATCAATATAAACCGATCAATTGTATCAATGTAGTGCCTTCGAAATAAAAAAAATAATAAAAAAGAGCCCCGCCGCGGCGGTCTAGTGGTTAAGGTACTCGGCTGCTAACCCGTAGGTTGTGGGATTGAATCTTGGCTGTGGCGGCTGCATTTACAATGCAGGCGGCAATGTTGTAGGCCCGTGTGCTCAGATTTGGGTGCACGTTTAAGAATCTCAGGTGGTCAAAATTTCCGGAGCCTTTCACTACGGCGTCACTCATGGTGGTTTTGGGGCGTAAAACCCCACATATCAATTAATCGAAACAAAAAAGAGCCGATTCATGGCCATCCGAAACAAAAATTACAGTCCGGGTCCGCGCGTGGTCTATCTCGACACATTACAGCCTCTTGTATACCGGCTAAAAGTATTCGCGTCAATCATGTTTGTGACTGCACACGGCGCGGACCTCAGCAGCGTCAAAGATGGAAAGCTGACGTCACGTAGCGCCTGGTCTGCATCCACTGATTGTGTTTTTCCACAAGCGTATGCGAGTGGCTCTTTGTATTTAGTATTGTACTTACGTGGGTACATAACATAAGGCAAGTATAAGGTAAACGTTGCTACTGCACTGTGTACATTGTGTACAGTGTGAACTCCTGACACCGTGAAAAGCGGTCAGCAGTGTTAGACAAGTCAGAAGAGTGCACACACGTGCGCTACCATGTTTTCAAAATTGATCGCGACGGGGGTGACAGAGCCGTGTAGGGGCTGTCAAAGTTAATTCCTTTAGTGGAACTTGTGGTGAAGGTCAACATGGCGTGGGGATATCCGGGTCATTGCGAATGACTCAAAGAGGCCTATCAATAATCTTTGGTACACGGACGAAAATTGCCTTTGCCGTTGCTCAAGTGTGGGCGGTTCGTACTTCGGCCCACGTCCTGCAACGGCTTTTCGCGGCGCTCAATTCTCGCCGGACTGTTGCCCAGTGGAGCTGGCGCGCATTGTATAACAACCAGGTCAAGGCGATTGCACGGCCGTCTCTCCGGCACTCATCGGATGGACGATGAACAGGACGGCTATAAGCGCGACGGCTGGTGCTTTGTGTGAGTGAGTGGCAGGCGGGCCGGGGAGAGAGGGGTCGAAGTGAGTACGCTGCGCCGAAGAGTTTTTGGGTGGTGGACCACAGCGGGGCGTTGCTCTCGTGGAACGCTTAGCACGAACGAACCGTCGACGCCTCCGCAGAGGTGTATACGTGGCCGGGCCAGACCACCCAGGATGGGGGCCTTTCAAGAGCAGCGTCAAGCGCGCGCTGTGGTATGGGAAGATCTGTACTAAGACGTGCCCACATAGTGCCACAAGGGGTGGCTTGACAAGCACGCGCCCGTAGCCCTAAACTAAGCCACCCGCATGTCCTACGAAATTAGTGTATGTGTGGCATGTCCTTGTTCATTGTAATAGCCAGGCCCACGCATGAAGGCTTATCCGCAAGCTATGACAGGGACGTCATTAATTGCAGATGTAATATACTAAAAGTGGACAATACATATAAAGTGTAAACAAGAATATGTACACCTTGGGCAGATGCTAACATGATAGAACAACCAAGGGTACAAAATTCACTGAAGAATAACAATGGGCTGCAGTGAAATAGGCAGGCACTGCCAAATTATGTCATGAAATCTGTCACTGTCATTAAAGCAGAAATTATCACATCACTGCGTATTCCCAGTTGTAACGAGTGAAACAGGGAGGAAAAAGTAATTGCATAAACATTGAGAAAGTAACTATACAAAAAGTTGAGCGTGCAAAGAAACGAAAATTGATAGGAGTGATACCAAGAGATCGGAGGATGCTATAGTTAGTCAGGGAACAAACAGGGCTAGGGAACAAACAGGTTCCCTGAACATGCCACTGGCCGCGTATTTCGCAGGAAAGACAGGCAACAAATGGGAAATGTAGTTGAGGAAGACATATAATTAGATGGAGTGACGAAATGGAGATGGCCGATGACTTAAAGTAAAAATCGCGCTCGCAGAGGATAGGCTAAGCTAGAGATTATCGGGAGAGGCCTTAATCCTAAAGTGGGCATAACCGGACAGAAAATGATGATGATCATGATGAATACATGCACACGCGCGTTCAAGTAAGGTGTTCCAGTGCAGGTCGCATTAGAGTTCAGGTGATGTGACCATGAGACGAATTGACGACAGATGTTCCAAAGGATGCATGTGTAAACACTGCCTGTAAATGACAAAGCATTGATGTGTGTACGTAATAATAATGGCTGTCATATTTATTTCTCCTTGCAGGTGGGTGGAGTGAACCAGCTCACGCTACACCTACCCAGCGAGTACACCAGTCTACCTGGGGGCGAGCTGAGGGTCGACTACTCCCCGCCTGTGGGCGACCCGGGACCCAACTTCACGTTTCCGGCCACAGACTCCGTAGAGGGCGTTCCCATCGACGGCGTGCTGCCGGGCACGGACTACAACTTCCAACTCTACCTCAGCAACGGCACAGTTAACAATCACCGGCTATGGACGAGTGTCATAGAGACCGGTACGTCGACTGCATTCCCCCATACTTAACAGCAGGGCTGTTTAAGCGCGGGGTCAGGCCGGTGCCGTAGGCGCAGAACTCGGTGGGTGTGCGCCACAGAGAGCGAGTGTGTGCCTATCAGCTTCTAGCATAGCATATATCCGTGCACAGTACCTTTCTGGCCACTGTAGTGCATAACGTGGTTGCTTGGGCGAGTTGGTACGACATTATTCACATAAAAAACAGCGCCAATAACGAGGGACAAGAAAAGAAGAGGACAGACAGTGCCGCTGTCTGTCTCCTTTTCTTGTCCCTCGTTATTGGCGCTGTTTTTTATGTGAACACTGTAGTGCAATATAGCAAGGGAGTGGAAAGTAATGTGAGGGCTAGTAGGAGAAACAGAAAGGTAAAGCATAGTATAGCCTTGTATATTATAGCATAGTAAGAAATGAGAAACAGGTGAGGGTGAGGAGGAGTGACGTTATGTTAGGAGAGGGAAAGGAGAGAGCGCAACGTAGGGAAAGATAAAAAAACGGGAAAGGAGAAGAACATGAAGAGCTCGTCGACGCAAGCAGGCGCCCAACAGTATAAAAGCCTGGCTCATGACACGAGACACTTCAGTGGACTTGGTGGCACCGACCAGGGACCGATGCTTATTCCTGCTCTTTTCGTTGTGCAGGTTAGTAACAATTACTCGGTAACCTCATTAATAGACGATGATGTAACCCTGATGGTGCTGCCAAGTCCACGCTTTCTTGTTGCCCTGATTGCTGATTGCTATGATGTGTGTAAGCTGCTGTTACTAACATCGGGTGATGTTGAGCTAAATCCCGGTCCGAATTCTGATTCGGAATCGGACACCCGTCCCAACAATGACATTTTAAAACAAATACTCAAAGAACAAACTAAAGCAAATAAAACGTTAAAGGAAGTAGTGGCTAATTTGAAAAAGGTTGAACGAACTGTGGATAATATGGAAACCAGGCTCACTAAAATCGAAATTGATATGGAACGACTTAAACACTGCGAAGAAAAATTGGCCGAGTATGAAAGTAAGCACGCCACCATGAAAGATGAAATTGGAAGTCTTGCACTTAAACTGGATGATTTAGAAAACAGAAGCCGACGTAATAACTTGATTATCTATGGTGTAAAGGAAGAGTCTGACGAAGATGCTATCTTACTGGAAAAGAAAGTAAAAGATGACATTCTGAAACAAACACTCGGTATCGAAGTAAAGACCATCGAAAGGATTCATAGAATAGGCAACCATAGAACCAGCCAGGGAAGGCCAATCATCCTACGTCTCTTCGACTACAGTGAAAAAAACAAAATCTTATCTTGCTGTTATAAACTCAAGGGTACGCCCTTATCCGTCTCCGAAGATTTTTCCAAAAGAGTAAGGGATATGCGCGCGCACTTATGGCACTCTGCGGCAAACGAAAGGGCCAAAGGAGCAAAAGTCAAACTGTCGTTCGATAAACTGAAAGTCAATGATAAAGTTTATACTTGGGACCCAGTAAAGAATGCTAGAACAGATATATCGAAGAAAGCGGGTCCACCACGAAACAACCGACCAACTTCATCTAAGCATAAAACTTCTACAAATAAGAAAAACTCGAACTGACAGCACAGTACTAAAACACTTAGAATCGTTTCCCTCAATGCCAGAAGTGTGCTAAACAAGTTTGATGAACTAGAGAACATAATTTCGTCCTACCAACCTCACGTTCTAATAATAACAGAGACTTGGCTTCACTCCGGAGTACGTGACTCGGAAGTCGTCCCTCCCTCATACAGACTGCTCCGTAAAGATAGAGGGTCAAGAGGCGGGGGCGTAGCGGTAGCAATTAAAAAAAATATCAAATCCTTTGAACTCGATGGCATTCCCGACCACGAAAGCGTCTGGTGCAAAATAACATATTATGATAAAAGTATAATTGTAGGAGGGGTATATCGGCCTCCAAATGCGGCACCTGACTACATTGAAGTGATTCATGATTATCTTTCAAAGCATACTAACTCTAGGTCAAAAATTATCCTTGCTGGGGATTTTAATCTTCCCGGAATAAATTGGAACAATGGTTCACATGATGGTCGTGACGTTGCTAGTTCAGAATTACTACTGGACGTAGCGTTCGCGTTTTCATTGAATCAACTAGTAACTGATAACACTCGGATCACTGCGACGTCATCGTCTTTACTTGACCTAGCGTTTGTAAGTAGTACATTAGAAGGTTCTTCTGCGTCCATCGAGAATGGCATTTCCGATCACAAATCGATTACCTTAACCTGCCCTATTTCATGCGCGAAGAAATACAAAAAGCCACTACCTACTTACTTTAAAGATTACGCACGTGCAAATGACCCTGCTGTGCTACGTTTCCTGGAAACACAATTTCATGAATTCATTGAGCTTACAGACGTAAAAGAACTTTGGGCGCATTTTAAAAGCACTGTTAAATATTGCGAAGACACATTCATTCCGAATAAAAAGAAACGCATCAACCGAGAATACCCTTGGATAACGCGTGAGATAATTCAACTGAAAAGAAAAATAAAATGACGGCAGAAAAAGGGAACCAAAAACAACGTACGTGATCTTATCGGGACATTAAAGCATAAAATGTCAGAAGCAAAAACCCGCTTCTTTAACACTACGTTAGCTTCGTTTATGGCACACTGTCCCAAAAAATTCTGGCGATACTTATCAGATGAACGAGACTCAATCTCACAAATTAAAAATTCGGAACAAATCATTAAAGATCCCGAACACATTGCTAATGAGATGAACAAGTTTTTTCAGTCAGTTTTCACGAAACATACCAGTAATGCGCTACTACCTCCTTATACTGTGAAAATACCCATGGAAGAATTAATCGTAAATGAGGAGGGCATACTTTCTCTATTACAAAAGCTTGATCAAAAGAAATCTACGGGCCCCGATCAAATCACTAACTCATTTTTAAGCCGATACGCTAATTGGACATCTAAGTATCTCTTTAAAATATACACGTTATCTCTTCAAACTTCACAGATACCAGACGACTGGTGCAATGCTGTAGTAGTTCCTATACATAAATCAGGCCCCAAACTAGAAATAAGCAACTACCGCCCAGTGTCACTTACGAGTTCGTGCTGCAAAATAATGGAACATGTAATTTTCAAGGCCATAATAACTCACCTAGAAACAAACGAACTTCTCTACAAACAACAGCATGGTTTCAGATCAGGCCTCTCAACTATAACCCAATTAGCTGAATTAACTCATGACATAGCCAACGCAATCAACGATAACGTCCAATTAGATGCTATATTTTTAGACTTTTCTAAGGCGTTCGACGTTGTCCCACATCTGGATTTAGTCAAAAACTAACGGCTTTTGGTATTGATATCAAAATAATATCCTGGATCAACAACTTCTTAACTAAACGGAAACAAAGCGTTAAAATTGACAATCAGCTATCAGAACCACTTGATGTTTATTCTGGTGTACCTCAGGGATCGGTTCTTGCACCTCTGCTATTTTTAATGTTTATTAACGACATCCACTTTTCCGTTGAGAACCCTATTCAGATGCGTCTGTTTGCCGACGACTGTGTCGTGTACACAGTCGTGCGCAATTCAGACGACCAAACTAAACTTAACAATTCACTTCAGGCAATTTATTCCTGGTGCAATACTTGGGGCATGAAATTAAACACATCAAAAACGCATTGCATTTCTTTTACAAATAAGAAATCCCCCCTTAACTATACATATAGGATTGGAAACTCAATTATCGAAAAATGCAATCAAGTAAAATACCTAGGCATTACACTCACGCCGAATCTTAACTGGGAACCACACATCTTGGCCATGTGTCAGAAAGCGGAAAAGAAATTATCTTTCTTGAGAAGAAAACTGCGCAATGCACCACCACATATTAAAATAAATGCCTACAAAACACTAATTAGACCATGTTTAGAGTACGCCGATCTCATCTGGAGTCCACATCAAAAGTACCTGATTAGTAAAATAGAACGAATACAAAAATTGGCAGTAAGGTTCGTATATTCAGAATTCGCGAGGCAGTCCAGTACCGCAGATTTACTCGCAAGGGCAAACTTAAAACAACTTTTTCAACGCAGAATAATGTCACGATTAAAATTCCTTTACCAATTATATCATGGTCATTTCCACATATCACGCTCTCATTATCTGCAAGATCCACTTAAACAATCATTCCGACTAAATCATTCTAAAACAATACGCCAACCTTTAAGTCGTGTAAACGCTCACAAACATTCACTTTTTCCGTCAGCTATCTCCCTCTGGAACAGCCTACCCAACGACATTGTTTGTTGTAGTACGAT
The DNA here is from genome assembly GCF_013339725.1 of Rhipicephalus microplus. Lineage (NCBI taxonomy): Eukaryota > Metazoa > Arthropoda > Arachnida > Ixodida > Ixodidae > Rhipicephalus > Rhipicephalus microplus. Next base: position 174,083,773 of record NC_051167.1, read on the forward strand.
TGACTCTTTCATCAACCGCATACAGTGTATTGAATTTGCACCATGATTTTTTTTTTGGCAATGTATGTATTTCGATGTATCTGTGTACCCACTCCTGCTTGGGCCGTGAAGGGCCTGCAGTATATTCAAATAAAAAAAAAAAAAACTCGGGCAGCCTTTGCCTGCAGGTGGTTACGCTTGCTTGTCGGCTCTGCTAGCGTTACTGCATGTGCTACATATAGATAGCAGAGTCGCGCCAATATACGCCATCTTGGGCTCTATCGCTATGTGGGGAAGCCACTCACTGTCCGCGTTGGAGCCGTGCTTGCCAGACGTTGCGAGAATTTTTTTTGTTTATGCTTTCCATTTTAGCTGCCTTTTTATAACGCTAGTAAAACTGGCTCATATTTACGAGCTTCGATTTTATACTCGTGCTCCTATTATGCATTGCCAGATATTTTGCATAAGCCTAGACTATCAGTTACGCAAAATTTTTTCCTGTTATGATAAAAAATTAAAACTGTCGGCCTGTAGCAGAAGTGTTTTTGTGTACATGTCATTTCATAGAATCTCGATTTTTCATTTGGTTCAGGGACACTTATAAATTTTATGTCGGCATGTACGTACAAGCTGAACTACCTTGCGAAGTATAGAAATGTAAGTACTGAAACATTTGGCAGTGCAAGCATACAGACATTCTTTAATGAGATCGATGAGAGCGATTGAGGACAGGCTCGCTATAGATAGATTTTGTGTCAAACAATTTCATTTTCTACATCATTCTTACCCATATATTTTCATTTGTTGCATATCATTCATTATCCTCCCAAACTGATGCGAGAGATTTAGCCTTGTATCATGGGCGAATTCTGTTATTCATCATGCATTATGGATCAGTAACGTCTTCGAAGGTGATGAGACTGCCTGCCAAGTGTGGTGTGTTCACAGCTGGTGACACCACTGTCTATTAATCAGCTTATAATTTCTCTTTCTGTGCGTTAACATTTGGTGGTTGATGAAGGGTGTGGATGTGTGGTGTGTTGTCGGTGGTTTAATGGTGGTTGGCTATCCTGTACACAAGTCCCACAACACATTTTAATTTGTCTTCATCCTTTTCGGCCCATATGCTATACTCATCTACACGCTTGGTTAAGGCTTCTACCTTGCATGCTTCCCTCTTCGTTTTCTTCACTTTCCAATGTGTGCAGTGTGCTCTTAACACTAGGTCAAAGAAAATGCCTCGGATTTCTTGGCGTCAAATGCCCCATTTCAAAAGTAAGTACAAAATAAATTTTGGGGCAGCATACAGGGTTTCGCAAGTGGTGCATAGAGTGTTCAGGGGACACTATACCTATATGTGCGCTAGCTTTTTTTTTTTTTACTTACTAGAATTGCACACAACACTTCAGAACCCACGAACTGTACAGACGTATAACGTGTGGTTACACGAGTATTGAATCCTGCACATTTTATAAATGTTACACACTGTATGCATGAAGTGAAGTTGTTTTCACAGCTGTTTTGGAAACTTGCCTTTATTTCTGATTTGTTGGCTGTTTTATATTATTAGTGTAGAGGACCAGAGATTGAAATCCAAAAGGACTCCATTTACTATGACGTTTAAGGTTGCAGGTTTTGTCAGTGGCAATATTGTGCAACTTAGTGCAATGAGAACTCGTAATAATAGTGTCATGATCATCATCGATCTTGCCACGCCACGTCTGTATAATCCAGATATATTCAGTGCCAAACATGAAACTAGCGATACATCGTTTTATGACCGAGATTATATACCCACTTTCAAATTGAAACCTCAAAATAATGCATATATACTTAGTAACAACTTAAGAATAAGTGTATGCTCCGCCCACAGTCATTCCCCGTCCAATTGCATTTAAAGATTTCTGTGAGTGTCAAAAAACTTTTGTTTTTCAGGTAGTTGATTTTCTCACACACACATATTAGTGTCACTAGTCTTCGGTAAATTGTGAGGAATTTCAGCTAAGTTTCTGGCATCACGACTCATGGATTTTGAGCAAGCATGACCAACTCTCAATTACTGATATGCATAGCGTCTACATTAACAGCGAAAACTTACAATGGAGAACACATAGGATCGCTCATTTGCACACAGATGAATGACAGGCATGCCAGAGCTCTAGGGGCGGAGCTTGTTTTATTCTCAAGTTGTAACCAAGTAAAGATAAGCAACATACTGCTCACACCACCCTACATTTTTTCCCCTTTCTCTTTTTCTTTGTTTTCTCGCCCTCTTCGCTGGCCTGCACAGGGCAATCCAATTACCAAGCCCCTTTCCCGGCCCTGAACTACCCAGGCTACCAGGCCCGGCATGCGGTACAGGCGGCGCCACCTCCTTCTTCCCTCTATCCCAGTCACTACCACCAACCACCACCACTCGCCAACACACCACCAATCCCTCCTCCACAACCACCACCACCACAACTACCTCCTCCACTCTACCCTGTCTACAACCCACTGACCACGGCCGGCAGGTGCATGGGGCCAGTGCCCGAACTGGGGTGTACCACGCCAAGCACACGTGCTCATCCACGATCCCTTCCAGTGCCGTTACCGGTTCGTGCCGCACTAACGTCCGACGACATCATTGCCGGTACGACGAGAGGAAATGACATTCGCCGGGTCGGATAAAACAATGAAGAGCTTGTTGAAAGATATTTATTTTACTCTAAGCTGACAAGGAGGGAACACGGGTGCGAGCAATGGTTCTGACACAATGATTACGGAATGAGAGCTGACTGATAAGTTCTTATTTGTTGTCAGTGCTCTGCTTCACTCGTCCTTCATAAGTACCAATACGCTCAGCTAGAAGTATTGCTTAAGAATTTTTGTGGGTCTGTTGGCAGCTTCATCAGGACGGCTCACTGCTCTCCAATATTTGAGTACGAAGTACTCGAAATTTTCAAACATTTTTTTCTTAACACACACCAACGAGTTCCGCTAAGGGTCTAATACTAGGCCAGCAGGTGTCACCTGTTGCTGGAACAACCACAGGTTTTACTCATGCGGTGGGCTCCTCCAGAGAACGGCAATTATCTGTTGTAGTACTAGTCCATCCTCTCAGATATATACTCAGATATATACACTCCTGAAATTTGACCCCGTAAGGATACTGTACAACAGCGTTTGGCTAGCAGAGCGCGAATTTGTGATTGCACAAAATGGCATGACATTTATCTGACGTACCACTTCCACATCATTCCATGTAAATACTGTGCACTTACCAACAGATTTAATAAATGCATTGCAGCAATATGTTAAGACGCTGCCTGAACGTTCACATATTGAATCTGATTTATATACTAAAGTTCAGGGACAGCAGGTAACTTATGAGAGGAATGCAGTCTAAATTACCATTGCAAGTAAAGATTGGCATCAAACATTTGAGTCTGTCAATGAAACAAGCTTAAAAAGCACCCCACTTTTCAAAAGGACCTGCTCTAACCTAATATGCATGTAACATTTCACCCTGCTACTATGTTTTTATGAAATAACTCATTTATGGTTGTATGTTGGGTACTTTTCTGCATAACACTAGGCATGTTTGATTCGAGCACAAGGGCTTCATTTTAATACAACTCCAGTGGTTATGTAGTTACAGGTCAACAGTGGACGAAGAGAAGCCTTAGCTTTGTTAAAGCCAAAATTTCTGGGTGGAAACTTGTCTCCATCAGGTCTTGACAAAGACAGGTCTCCTTCACGAAACTTGAGTCAGTGCTAAAGATTTCATTTTTCGTTCACTGTTGATTCCTTGAACTGTTCATGTGTCTTTCCAATCACTAACGAATCTCCTGTTTAGTAAAGGTTGAGTTAGTGAAATGCCTTAATAGAAGACAGACCTTCTACACTCTGATACTCTCTATCTGCCTGCCTTCCCAGCGTCTTCGTTTTATAGGAGAGTAGCATTTTCCCAGGTAAGTTGAAAAGCCGTTAGGATATTACAAGCGTGTGACCTATAATGAAGGTGAGTATCAAGTGCATATCAGGCCATGTAACAAAGATTTCATATGTTTTTCATACCAGTTTCAGGTAGTGCACACTGTACACTGCTGATTCTTCAATGGTTCAGAGGGTGGGGTCGGCTTACACAGAGGTGTGATACCCAAAGATGCCTATGGGTTGTTGATGCCTATGCTCAGATTTACATTAAAAAACAAACAGTGGGGGGGAGGATCAGGAAAGTCACGCAAGTTTCGCCCCTTCCCTCCAGGGCCACCCGTGATTTGGTACCGTCTGCAGCTTGTGTGATAGAGCCACATATGACAGTTACATTGGATTCTTCTGAGGCCTAATTGCAATCCAGAGGGGCACGTGACACCAGCATTAGTAGACAAACAAGAGAAGAAGATCTAGACAAAGCTCATTACAAGGCTTTTTTAGACTATAGTTGTTGTCAATAAGTAGTGCATTATTAGGGTGAAACGAAAATACAAGAATTTATCTTGTCATTTGTCTTGTGTTGTTGTTTTGCGCTAGGAAGCTCTACAGGCAAAGCTACTCATTTAGTTTTAGGCCGGACAGATTAACTTTGTCTTGGTTCCATTTTTTTTTCATGGTCTATGCTTTTGCAGAGCCAGACCCACCCACTAACCTGTCCATCAAAATTGACACGGGCAAGGTGGCCCACGTGTACTGGCAACCACCGGTCGAAGGCAAGATCACGGGATACCGGCTCGCCATCTCTCCACTGTCGGACCAGGATGAGGCACCCGAACGCAGCGTTCACTTGAACGACGAGAACCCTCCTTACACCCTCAGGGACCTCACCCCGGGAGGCACCTACCAGCTGCAACTGTTCAGCGTCTACAAGTCCCGCGAATCGCAGCAATCGGCCTCGTCAAACTTCACCACAAGTACGCATTTGGTATATTGCAGTCCACGAGGCTGCTGGTGGCAATGACAATGAGGGCTTGTTAGTATTGCGTTCTACTTGATGGTAGCACCTGCTGAAGACGGGCAACTAAAAACAGCGGTGTTGTCCCGGTATTTATCCTACACTACCGTCAAGTAGAGTTTCCTGTCAAGTGCAGACATCTAGGTTGTTCTTTAACTGGCCAATTTCATTATTAAACCTTGAGAGCATTAAACAAAAGATTTGAGTATGCACAACTGGCAATTTCCAGTTGTGCTTCCAGTCGATTTACAGTCAGCTTTCCTGCAAGATTTTATTCGAAATCAAAAGCTCTCGTTCACAGGCAGAGAGATGGTTCTTCGGGAGGTAAAAAGAGGGCGCTGTTTTCTGCAGCCACTGTAGAAGTACGGCTGAGCACCACTTTGCAGACCGCATTTCTCATTTTGTGCTTCCCTGCTCTCCATTACATTTAAAACGCTACCCGCAATGACCAATTCTCTGGTCAGCATGTACAGGGAGAGGGATAAAACAATGAGTTGTAACGATTCTGTAGGGATTTTCGACATGCATTTGTGGGGTTCGCATTCCTTCACTGGGTTTCGTTGCAGGACCGGAGAATAAGGAACGAGAAAGATGGTATGTTAACCGGAGTTTTTTTAGTTGCAATTTAACATTGCAGCAAAGACACTTACAAATATTTCGCAAGTTGTTCATTGAAGACATTGCATGTTACTGACATCATTCCACTAGCCTACCAACAATTCAAAAGCGTCAGCCTTTTGAATAAAAATCACAATGATTCATTTGCTAATTCATGTTCTTTTTTTTATAGAACCCAATGCCCCTGGCCGTTTCATTGTGTGGTTCCGAAATGAAACTACACTCTTGGTGCTGTGGCAGCCCCCGTACCCCTCTGGCATTTTCGATCAATATTTGGTGAGTAATACCTTAGTTATGACCATTAACGAGTCAGTATGTTTTTGATTATGTCAAATCTGGTAACTAAAGCTGATTATTTGGCGTTAGTTTCTATACTGAGCTTATATATACATAAAAATCTAACCTAACACAAATGCAAATCGAAGGCCATGTTGTACTTTTCAGTCGATATACTGGTTCTTCTCCGCCCCTCTTCGAAATCTTTTAGCACGTACCGTAGCTTTTCCCTGCCTCCGAAATCAGTGGCATTGCGAGCTTTCTGCAGCATATCTGGTTTATGAGTGCCTCCGGGATCGACCCATCTTTGACTAGACTTTTGAAAACCTTATGAATTTGCCATCAGTTGGTATTTTATGAGGCCAATGCATTTGTCACAAATAAGTATGCTGTTCATTGGCTGTAACATGTTCGTTACCTGTAAAATTGCAAACGTAGGCATTTGAATATAAAAATGCAGGTGAGCATCACGCCAGAGGATGCATCTCAGTCCATCCTCTACGTGGACAAGGAAGGCGAGCCACCCGGTCCAGCGCAAGCCCCCTTCTATGGCCTCGTGCCTGGTCGGGCGTACAACATCTCAGTGCAGACAATCAGCCAGACGCAGATCAGCGCACCAACAGAGGCACAGTACCGAACAGGTGAGTGGTGCGGTTTGAGTTTTCTAAAAAAAGCCATCATGAAGTTGGAAATGAAAGTCATGGATTCTCGCATTGGCTTTTGTCACAACTATGCCTGATGTCAATTATTTTTGACACATACGGTTTGTTAAATTCAGAATTTTTAGTTTTTTATAACATTTTCATTCTCTTGGCTTGAGCGACAAATTGGCAAATTGGCAGTTGCTAGCGACAAAGTCTACAAATTGGCAGTTGCTAGGTTAAAATTACGCTCAATTAGTGACTATCACAATGCTGCTCAGGTCTATAATGCAATATCTCCTTTGTGATTAGGTTTAGTGGCGTGTAAAAGGTCTAAGGTGTTGAAAACTTTTGAGTTCATGTCTTCGAATGCCCAGTTACAGCAGTTCAAATGAGGTAGAAGTCCAGCAAACCGCTGCCTTGAAAGAGACAGGAACACTTGTCGGAACGCCGACTTCAAAGGCACCTTGTGTTCAAGCATTCATCATTCCTTTGTATTTACTTCAGCCGTACATATAATTGCCTGTAAGATTGGCACAAAAGCACTGAAAGCATTACAAAGTGCCGATCAACCGGATACACAATTATAAAAAAACAACATTTGTAGATGATAAAGGGAATATAAATGCTGATCGGAAAAGCAAACACATTGCGATTTCACCAGAAATTAATAACCAATGAAGAGTGCTATCAAGTGAGAGAGGGAGAAATGTGATTTGAAAGGCAGGGATGTGAACCAGGAAATAAACATCCGCTTTCCAACTTTGCACTGGGGAATGAATAAAGGTAGACAGAGGAGCTATAAAAATATCACAAAGGTACCAGTTCTGAGAAAAGTTTTGTAAGCATTACTACCAACCGGTGTGATTGATTACATGTTTTTTTGTAATGGCCTGTTTGTGTAGATTGTTTTGTGCAGAAATAACTGTCTAAAATAGAGTGCAGCACTAAAAAGACGATTTCTAGTTGACTTCGGATCGGCTGTGACAACATCGTAGGCCCTTAGCAAACTTTTATTTTATGTGTGAACATTTTATTTGTGTGGATACCTGTTTTATAGCAGTTATATCGACACTGTCAGCCGCATTTTGCCACCACCGATGACCCCCGTCATTCACCATATATATACATATATATATATATATATATATATACGTCGAAATGGCCAGCCTTCAACGTCGAAATGGCCAGCTATTTATATCTACCACTTGGCCCTGGTGGTGCCTATCTCAGGGGAAATAGCGTGTTTTCAGCATTACCAGCGAGATAGCGCGATCAAAGCGCTCAGCGTAAAGCTTGGCGCCCAGATCATTGCGATGCGTCGATGTGCGCTCATCTCCCGCGCATGCTTTGCACTACGGAGGGTGAGGGGCCTTATCCGCGCACTTATCCTGCGGTGGTGGAGATTCCCACGCTTTAGGCTTTCACCAGAATGATTGCGTTTAGTTGCTGGGTGCACAAAGATCACTTCACTCGCTACACAGGCCTCATTTGAGAAAAGAGGACGCTTTTCAAACCCAGTGAAGTAACAACTGGAACACTTGTTAGTTTGCACTCATATCTGTACCTGTGATTACGTTTCATGCATTGTTTTTGTTTAAAGAGTGCGTTAAGTGCTGGACACTGTGAATGTTCGTTAGTTAGCTCTTGTCTTTTGTGTTGTTTTCATGCATCATTTGTGTGCGAGCAGCGCGCTGCATATTTCAATCTGTTTGCCGCTCTCAGAGTTACATTTCATGTTGTTGCTATCGCATTCAATGCTTCAACTTTGCGGCAAAATTGTGACTTTTTTCTAAACTTCTGTGTTTAGTGGGCACTTCGTGGTATTGAATAACTGAGCTAGAGTGCGTCAGTGTTATACAACATGCCTTTGTATAGTTTTGTGTTTGTTTTGTACTTTGTGACAACTATTATTCAAGAGGAGTAGCCAGCCCCATATACTAGCACCAACATCTAATATCTATGCATTTATTAAAATATTAATTATGTACGCTGAACCAAGCAGCGCTAGGTCCTCCATGCAATGGATGTATCTCATGTAATAAATTTTTTTTCTTTCTTTTCATTTAAACCAACTCAGTTCCCCTCCCACCGTCTAACGTGACCTTCAATAAGGAGAAGGTGACCTCCCGGTCGTTCGAGGTGTCCTGGTCCCCTCCCAAGTCGTTCTCCGAGTTCGACCGTTACCAGGTAGCTCTGAGCATGCAGCACTCACTCCGGCAGATTGTGGGCAGAGACGAGGAGCGCGTGGCCAACTTCGACCAAGATCTGGAACCCGGCCATACCTATGAGGTCATGGTCAAGACGGTCAGCGGTAACGTGGCCAGCTGGCCTGTCATGGGAAACGTCACCACTCGTGAGTATGGCTACTTGTGTCTAATCTCGCTGTCACCTTGGCCGCCAGTTAGTTGGTTGTCTGTTATGAAAGCGTTGCTCGTCTGAAGCTTGAGCCGTCAGTATGCACTTTAACGATGCTGTCATATTGAGAATTTTTAAACTCGCAGCAATAGTGTTGTGGCCGCAATATTCTTTGCATCAACTGAAAATAAAGTTTAGGCAGCTGAATGACAAGTAAATCAATACCTGTACTCACAACAGTGACATTTATGTAAAGAGCTTGCTAAAGTTTAACTACTTGCCCAATATCATAAGATCATGTCATTATCAGCATTATGGAATTATTTTGCTAGAAAAGTAAACAATACAACCATTTTCATGAATTACTATTGGGTCCACTATTCAAGAGAACAGTTGCATGCACAGAATGTGTGTATTTCACTCTCTTATAAAATCACAGTGGCATAAATTTACATGAGACTTCTGGTGATTGGCCGCTCTGGCTCCTTTTGACAGACTAGTGTCATGCATAAACATTGAGTAATTATCCACTTGCTACTAGTGGTTTCAAGTGGGTTGCACTCGTTGAAAATATGTAGTCAAATTTAACTAGCTGCTTAAAGGACGAAGGCTATAATTCCTAAACAAAAATATCCGCAGTGATATTTGTCATCCAACAGTGAAGCAATGGCTAAGAAGAATAGACTAAAATTTGACAAAAAGTTGTTTCAGCAACCTCGACTATGAGACGCTTTAGTCAAGGCTCGATGGAACCTTTCGGCTCCCACATCTTGAGAGAAATCTCGTGCATGATGCAGATCCTTTGCCTGTGGAGGATTTGAATGCAACCTACGGTGACGCTGGTGAAATTCTGGTGCGATGGAAGCCTAATAACTCAAGCCTCCAGGACTCGTACATGGTAAGTTCTGGCGGTGCAGTAGTTTCGCACACTTTAGTTTTATTTTTGGTACTTGATTTTATAAGAAATCGTGTACTCATCTGAAAACCTTCCCACCACGTGCAGAATAGATAAGCGTTTTTAATTACTAGTTGCTGTCAAAAGTAGCTCTAATCATTATTCCATTAGTGCTCTGTGCCTATGTACAGTCGTCAGCAAGCTTAACTCAAATGCTCCATATCGTGGCCCGGACTGAATCGACTGATGCCAGTGGCGAAGTGCTGTGCGCTATTGCTGAAATAATATCTTGGTAGGCTCGGATAGTGTCCCCAGGCATCAGTAAAATCTCAGCAAAATAATCTAAAGATACGCGCTGCTGGCGTCAATCAAACCGTTTCAGGACAAGCTGAGAAGAGCGTTCAAGTTAAGCTTGTTGTTGACTGTACAGTCAATAACAAAAGGTCATGGAGCACGGGGCCACCAGCCTCTTCTCAACACTTCAGCTGCATCAAGGCGATCGAAATCGATGCTAAACATAACAGGCATTCCTCCTAAATAGATGGACTGACTATTTTATTTTTAGGCACAACTATTTTTCGCTTTTCACTCTTTAGAGCCATCTATCAGCATGACTGTTATTTTCATAATCTTTCACACAAAGTGATAGCTACCCAACTGGGTACCATTCGAGGCATGTACGCAGTGATACGTTTGATTCTGCTATCAGTCTAGAGGTGTGATGATCATACTGCAGATAAACGATTTGGTTGAGAAAAACGAACTAACAATGCATATTATATAATATTGATATGCCAATATTATTGACTCATGCCAATATAACCCGACTCATTACCGGCTCAGCGCTGTGGTCGACGCCAAGTAATGCACTGCTTAGCTGGCGTGGAGAGGCAGTTTATGACACGCTCGCCTGGTCCGTAAACTTTTGTGGTTGACTGTACACTCACTGTCTCAAAATCACATAAGTTGAAATAGGCAGAAGTTTATGTTAATAACAAGGTAACAGTGAACAATTTTTATCATATTGATCGGTCCGCCTTGGTGCATCAATGGCTAGGGTGCTCACCTGCTGACTCGAAGGTCACGGGTTGGATCGAGGTTGTGGCTGTCGTATTTTGATGGAAGCGAAACGGTAAAAGCTCATGCTTTATGCAATGTCACGCACATCAAAAGAACAACAGGTGATCAAAAATTTCCGCAGTCCTCTACTACAGCGTGTCTCATAATCCTATGAAGGTTTTGAGACGTAAAATGCCACATATCATTATCATATTTATAGGTATGTATTACTGTTATTATAAAATAAAAAGTTACAGTTGCTCTTATCGAAGTTCAGTAAAACATCCAAGAAACATGCAGGTGGAACAATAAGGGTTCATGAATCATCCTTTCTCGGTAGGTTCGTTACAACGAACTGGAGTCCTTCAACAGCGACAGCCTGGAGACAGTGAAGAACAACTCAGTCCTGCTGAAGGGTCTTTTGCAAGGCCGCAATTATTCCATCAGCGTTGTCGCTGTCAGCAAGGCTGTACCGAGCAAGCCAGTCTTTACATACCAGTCCACACGTAAGTCTACAATGACGTCACTTGAATAATTTATTCAGTAAAGCTTTGTTTTTGGCATTGGCGACATATTGCTTCAGCGAAACTAGGAGGCTAAAGAATGTCTGTAGCGCTTGTACATTTCAGGTGGTTTTGTGCATCTTAAATGACTCACATCATGGAACTTGCAGAGTGCAATAAGCTTGTTACTGCTAATAATAACGTTAAAAATATTAGGCAACTTATTAAAATTGTCGACCAGCAATGGGCCATCGAGCAGGCCCACGAAGCGGCCACCGAGTGCCCCTTGTTAGTCCCTACATGGGAGACGCCCGCTATGCGCTAAGCGCACCCTGCAGGACTAAAATAAAGTTTTTTCTTTCCATTTATTAAAACTTTAGTGATGTTGAAGAAGGTATATTTTTGGGGTCATTTCGGTATGTAAGACAGGGGAGAGAAAAGTTCGTTTTTGTAGTTTACGCCATAGCACTTCGTGTGTGCGTAATGACTGACAAGATTCTGGAGATGAGAGGGTTTGGCGACCGAAGTCGTAATGCCCGCAAGTTTTGTAATATGAATGCAATCTGACTCAGGAGGTTAATGCTGGACAGTGACATTGTGTCTGAACCATCCCCTATATAGAATAGTCTGCATTCTGTTTGTGAAAGCTCAAAGGCTTGCATGAGCCATTTTATTGCCAATGAGGCCAGTGCTGTCCGGATGAAACATGTAAGTTGGGATGACAGATTACGGGTTGTGGAGTTGTTCGGCAAACCACTCTGAAGTTTTGCATGGCAGTTATTAAGGTGAATGCCTTCAGTAGCTCATATTCGCGGCATCTGACAACCTGCCCAAAAGAGGTGCCAGTTGTAGCTTCTTTCCCTAACACACTCTCAACAATGTTGTGATGACACAAACGTGCTGTCCGACCATCTTTCCATTCGTGCCCCCTCATTGCCGGCAAGACTGGTGGAATCTTGTTGTGGCTACGGAGGCCACAGTCCTTTTGTAAACACAATTCGAAATTGATAAAGTATCCTTCCATATTAAGTCACTTACTTTGACAGAGTTTCAACAGTAGCCTTTACGAGGTGACACAGTATCGCCATTTCATCATTGCAGGTCCGGCTTCTCCGGTGATCGAGGCGCTGGAGCCGGTTGGTCAGCACATGAACGTTTCGTGGAAGTCTGACGTGACGAGCCGCCAGGACTCCTTCGCGGTCGTCTACGTGCGCAACGACACCGGCGAGCGCCGCCAGGAGGACACGCGCCAGAACTGGCTTCTGTTGAACAACCTGTACCCAGGTGCCAGCTACCAGATCCGCGTGTACGCCGTCAGCCACGGCCTCTGGTCCGAGCCGCACTCGTACTACCAGACAGTCGGTGAGTGTCTTGCCATGTCCTTTTTTTTTCAGCATAGCTGCTTAAGCTAGCCGTAATCAGTGTGGTACTTACCTACATAGCAGAAACCTGGAGGATTAAAAAGAGGGTTTAACTTAAGTTGAGGACAACGCAGTGAGAAATGGAAAGGAGAATGATAAGTGTAACCCTAAGGGACAAGGGGAGAGCAGAGTGATTCAAGAAGCAAATAGGTGTTAAGGACGCCATAGTCGAAATGACGGAGAAGAAATGGTCGTAGGCAGGGTACGTAGTACGAAAACGAGATAACCGTTGTCCATTACAGGTAACTGACTGGATTCCCAGGGAAGGCAAGTGGGTGAGGGGGAGGCAGTAAGTTAGGGGGGCAGATGAGATTAGGAAGTTTGCGGCCATACAGTGGCAGCAGCAAGCACAGGAATGAGTTGACCGAAGGAACATGGGAGAGGCCTTTGTCCTGCAATGGGCATAGTGAGGCTGGTGATGATGATGAATCAGTGACAAAAACCTATCATCGTCATGAACAGGTATGTGCCACAGGAATTGGTTAAATCTTGATACTAAGCCCTGGTCCACTTAAAATGAAGAAGGCAGCAGTTAGCCCAACCAATGGCCGCGATGTGACGACGGCATGCGAAGACGCCTAGTATGTATAACAAGAGAATATCAGGGAATAGAAAATGCATTGAAAGGCCTACACCAATGATGACGTGCTCATAGATCTATGAAAGGTGCGAGCACTTAGTTTCAGCACGAGTTTCTGTCCATGGAGTTTGGACATCCGTGCCATGTCTTTGACTGTCTGTGGTTGAAGTCCAACTTCTCAGTACTGAGAATCAACGTTCAACAACCTTAGAGTCAACCAGCTAAAGCCTAGCATTGACCTAGGAACAACCTCTATCGCTTAGCTAAAGGTTTGGTTCCTGCCCATGCGAAGCTATCTTTTCATCCACTTTTCTGTCTTTAAAATTTGCATTACAATGACATCTAATGCCATCCCATTTACTTCCCCTGGCGTTATAGTCTCTTACTTCTCAATAATATTATGCCTAACAAAGGAAACGAGCCTTCAACTTCACACTTTATTTTATTAGCTAAATCCTAGAGACAATATTTCTTAGACGTGTAGTTTCTGTGCGCTACTGTAAAAGTGCGCTAAAATTGTGGCGGCTTCACCAGGGCTTTCAGTCATAACTTACTTACGCTGTTGATTACTTCATAAAGTAAATTATTCTAATCTTCAAGTTTGTAATTCTGTCCAGCACGTCGTTGTAACGGTTAGAGTACTAGGCCGCCGACCCGTAGGTTGCGGGTTCGATCTCAGCTGCGGCAGTAACATTTCGATAGAGGCGATAGTAATGGCCCGTGTACTGTGCGATGTCAGTGCACGTTAAAAACGCCTGATGGCCTAAATTTCTGGAGCCCTCCAATACGGCTTCTCTCACAACCGTATCTTGGTTTGGGACGTTAAACCCTAGATATTATCAAGCTTGCAGTTCGTTTCATGCCCTTCGTGCGCCACCTTCATGATGAATGCAAGCTTCGTTCGTGCTAGATGCGAGTCCTTTTATGCAAGCGTCCTCACGCTTTACTCTTTTTGGGATTTTTGTTGTGCTTATTCAATCACAAGAAGTTTTTCCGTTTTCAGTTTTCCAAAGTATGATTATGAGCGCTGAAACTCGTCCAGAGCGTGCATGACCAGAGCGAAAGGTGTCGTTCCATGAGTCAGAAACGGACAGACCTCGTAAGCGATGAATGAACATGCACGGGGGAATTTGCCACCACTGCTCATGTTGACATATTTGTTTTTTATTGTCGAAGTGATTCCACCAGCCATCAAATCTACTTACTGTTGGAGTGTTTAGGGCAAAGACCTTTTAAATATAACTTACAAAAACAGGGCACACATAAGTGCTTATTTGTATAACTTAGTGGTTCTTTTTCCAAAATGTTTCTGTGATAAAAAATATATCTCACCTAATAGACTAGGAGATAATTAACTTTTTAATTTAAGAGTATGTTTAACCAGTGTAAAATATTACTTGTTAGGAACTAATACAAATGTTGCATTGTCTAATTATTCCTACTGCTTGGACATTTGCAGCCCCTAGGCCTCCACAAAACCTGCAAATAGCAAAGGCTAGCAACTCAACTGTAATACTCACATGGAATGCTCCAGCGAACTCCTTGGTCGATCATTATGCTGTCCGGTACCGACCTATTGAATCTACGTACTGGAGGGAATTCGGTAAGTAAAGCACTTCAGCAACACATGTGACAAGTGAAGTATGCATTTTTGTAAGTTTGCCGGTTAACTTCATTGTTTGCTATGATATAGTTAGATATTTTATGATAGATTTTCATTGCAAAGAATGCATGAGTTTTGTTGTCTACAGTGTATGATTGTTATACGGGGGGTGGTCAAAACGAGCTTTAGAGAAAACAACCACACTAAGCCAGCTTACCTCAAAGTAAATGAAGTCTCAAGAAAAAGTTTGAATTTTTTCCCCCAATTGTTCTTGTTTATTATTCTGTCAATAAACTGTATATTTCACTTAATGTACACACAAGGGTCACTAGATTATGAACTATAAGACTAAACCTTCAGATCTTAGCAAAAGCAAGACAAAAACATACATAAATTTGAAATTCAGCCACGAAAACTACTACACAGCTGATTGTTGAAATTCTGACATAGCAAGACAACCAATGTCCAAAATTCAAAAGACTAGGACTGTGTAATTATTTTATCTGTGTAATGAAGCCTGAGTCTAATTTTGAGTTAATACTCTAAAGATGAAGAACCTATATAGATATGGCTGTCTATTCCACAGTTTGTGATAAGGCTGTCCTACTGTTATCAGAGGTAATTTTAGGCAATGAGACATTGTTATTGCTGTTCTATTCTGCTCTGTTCTAACTGCTTCCCTGAGGAGAGCTTGAGGTCTGTATTACCTCGGCTACTATACATATTGATAAGCTCTGCCGCAAAAAAAATACATATAAATTAATGATACCCGTAATAAGCAATCGGCAAACGTATTGTTAGTTGAAAATAACATGGAACAAACAAGACTGCTGATAATTTACTTTTTGTTTCTTGCTCTGTCTGATTTCCTCCAGGAGTCGTCAACTCAACTTCAGCTGAAATTGACGACCTCATTGCTGGGGAACGATATGTAGTCCGTGTGGCAACGGTCAGTAACAAGGTGGAAAGCACCGACGCTCAAGACGTGGAGCAAACACTGTGTAAGTGTGCTTCACTGTATATACATTTTGGTTACCGAAATTGGAAGAATTTAACGTAATCAGCAATGCTACAATTCAGATAAAAAGATTGCCAGCAATCAAGTGTGGTTTTGTGCATGTAATACGATTTCCACAAAGAAAACGTTATGCAATGCTAATTCCATCTTCTTGATCAGTGTGTGCGTGTGTGTGTGTGTGTGTGTATATATATATATATATATATATATATATATATATATAGATGAAATAGATGATCAGAGTTTCTTCCGGCTACCGTAAAAAAAGTTATAAACTTCGAGAATAGTGCAGGATGCGAGTAAGCGGCAACATGTTCCACATTTTTCCGTTTTTCTTGGTCGCCTCCGCTGGCGGCGCGTCTTACCTATACCCAGTAACAATGCCAGAATTACCCGCTCGTTTTCGGCGGCTCTCCGTCGCTCCTTTCTGGTTCCTCTCCTTCTTCTGCTTCTTGTTGTCTGTTGCTACCTCGTTCGCCCGTTTGTCTCCTTTTTTTTTTGGAGGGTCTTTAAACTGTGAGGGTGACCCTCTGCTACGGGAACTTGTATCATTTCGTTTACATCCTCCGAAGAAGGCTGGTCCACCAGCCGAAACTGTTAGGATTAAATAAATATTTTGTTTCCTATACTGCACTATTCTCGAAGTTTATAACTATATATATATATATATATATATATATATATATATATATATAATAAAGTGTTTACACGAGTTTAACTATTTACATTTAATCTTGTTGGTTTCAAGTGCCTAGATATATATTGCTTTCTAGTATAAAATGTACACACTCAAACCTCATCATAAGAAAGTTGCACCTTGCACAAAAATAAGTTCAATATATCGGAAAATTCGTTTCAAAGATTTGTTTTTAACACTATAGCTATTGCACGAACTATTTTGATTTACTTTGCTATAACCGATATTTCGCTATAACCAGGTTCGTTGTAATGAGGTATAAGTGTATACCACCCAACTTGGTGTATATTTAGAAAAGTATAATGACTGAGAGCTCTGAGTAGTCTACAGTGTGTGAGTGAAGAGTTGGTCCACTTATGGTACAATGGCAGAAAGATAGTGTAACAAAGACTTTAACTAGGAACTATTGATTTAATAAAAGCAAGCAATTATTCCACAAACAGTGATATGATGTTTTTATTTAGACATCTGCACATGCGCACTGTTCCATGATGCTTGTGTGCGGGGATTTTCCTCACACTTCTATGTCCATCTTAGGCTGTAGGCCTTTTGCACTGATGTGTTGTGGCACTTCTCAGATATCTTAACAAAAATTTATTCCAGATCCCAACTCCATCAAACATGTAACGCACTTCCTCGACTCCCAAAACATCACCTTTGAGTGGACAGCGCCTCCAGGACGTGTAGACTACTATATCATCGTTTATAACCCCCTCAATGACCAGAAGAAGCAGAAATCGCAGCAGGTAAGTGTTCTGTTTAAGCTCGTGATGGCTGTAAAGTTTACACTGATTGGTTATGTTAATAAACTCGTAATACTAGCTACTGACACTATACACTCTGTAGTGTGCAGTGTGTATTTTGTCTTATTATGAATTAATTTAATCAGTGCTAACTAGCTGAGCTAAACTTGTAGACTTGTTTTGATAACCTTTCATGGCTATGGGTTTAAGGTTTTGGCTAAGGAAACACTTTCATGGAAAATGGCTCTCAGACTATAAACAGTACTTTGGCTGTATGGATAAGCCTTATTCAAGCAATCTGTTAACATCCTAACACATTTCTGAGTCAATTTAAGTGCTTTGAAACTTTATGAAGCAAAAAGTTCCGCAGTGAAAAGGTGTCTTGCTGAATTATAAATAATTTCCAGGTTTGCCAACTTTATTGGAATTACACTACAACATTTTCTTGTTGATATTTCATCAAGCTTTCCCAGACACCACGAATAACTGCTAGCGTCTGTAACACCGGTTTCAGGTTCCAGCTAACTCAACACGTCCAGGAGACAACGTAAACGTCGTCATCGAAAATCTGAAGCCTGGAGAGTTGTACTCATTCCGCCTTTACGCCGTCAGCCACGACGTAAGAAGTGAAGGTTTCGGCGTCCAGACGAGAACTAGTGAGAACTTTTGTTTTCTTTTAAAGCTTTGTCATTTCATAAATGTGTGCCTCTTCTGAACGGGAGACAGTAAAGTGTCTATTAATTTCTCCGAAATTGTACTCTCCAAGAGCTAATCTACTTGCTCTAAGATTGATATCTGCGTTTCGTCTGGTTGGATAAGGGTCTTACTCCGCCACAGTCGTCGCTGTCACACCCGGAGAAAATTTGCGTAAATTCCTCATCAAATCGCATTTCATCATTTCTGTGACATCAGTCACCTTTCCATACTACCCGTAGTGAACTTTGCAATAGAAACAGCTTGGTGTCCCTAATTTTCGGTCAAAAAATAATTTCGTGGTCAGTTAAAAAAAAACAACCGTACGGCTTGGGAAGCGTAACATTTTAAGAATGAATGAATAACTTTTAATTATGAATATTAACTTTACGGACATTACCAGCTATGAAGTATGTGCTCACTAGGGAAACCTCCTAGTACAGCTCTCTCGCATGGGTGAATAACATGGTCGGCACAGTTCCTGGGGCGTAGCTTGTTTTTATGCTAAGGTTGTAACCATTTCACCGTTTACAAGTAGATGATCTGGGTGGCTTTTGGTTTTTACCACCAATGTTACCAACTAGCAATACAGGAAAGCAAAGCCTTGGCAATCAGTCCAAAGTTTTTCAACACTTTTGTTCCTGTGTTTTGTCAGATATTTCGAATAAGCATTCCTTGAAGCTTTTCCAACATTTAAGAAGCACACCTGAATTTCGAGTGCCTTCGTTGTATTTGAAAACATCAGAAGCTTTCTTTAGTCTGACAAAATGTATGCACACACACCTTCCTCTTCAGTGTTAGAGACTGATCAGAAGTTTATTAGAGCGCAATGCTCATGACAATTATCACATCCTTGAAACCCATTTTTTTCTTTAATGTAGTGCCTGTCATCGACTCTGTCATCAACATTGTCGCTGACGAACATGAGACTCGAACGTTGGGCATCAAGTACACACCAACTCCTCAGCGGCACGTGGTTTTTGACCGGTACCGGTTCCAGCTTAGCGATACCGGTATACCAGCACAGGAGAAGCTGTCGAACGACACCAACCGGCTGGTGCTCTTCGACAATCTAGTTCCCGGAAGACTCTACAACATCAGCATTTGGACCATCAGCGGCGGAGTCTACAGCGTGCCCATCTACCGACACACCAGGCTGTGTGAGTTTCATTGTGCAGTTCATGTTTAGTTAAGTATGCTTTAGGGCTACCTCCTGCATAATCAGGAAAGGAATTCTAAGGCACTAAGCAAGAATACATAGAAAAAAGCGATGCGCACTTGTGTGCTTGCAAGCTTGTCTGCCTTTTCCTTCGTCCGTGCTCCGGCTTCACGCTCAAAAATTCATTCCCATAGTTCCACGTTTATTTTATATACTACCAAGGATATACGAGAATGAAATGGTCACTTCTCTTAATACAGTAATCCCTCGTTAACTCGAAGCCATCAAATCCGGAAAAAATTTCGAGATAGGCGGTATTTCGAGTTAAGCAAAACGCCGAAAATGTTCGCCCAGGTCACTGTAAAAGAAAAGCCAGTGCTGCTAGGAAAAGCTCCACTGCACAAAACAGCTACCGTAGTAAAGGCACAAGAATTCGGAGGGGAGAAATATTCATTACCGAGGACCAAAAAATTGCGTGATGCTCGCCTGTTTCGCTTTAGCCTTCGGTCCGAGAAAGGCGTTCTCCAGTTGCTCAGCACATCGCATGAGCCATTGGTCGCCACCGCTGCATTCGACCTTGCTGCGGAGCAAGCACAGCATGTTAGGTGTTTCTGTCGTCGTAGGCACTTCTCGAGGCTCTTCCTCATCTGCATGGTCATCTGCGTCGTTCACGGCCATCTCAACGATATCGGCGTCCGACAGCATTCCGGTAACGGGAACGTCGGCCTCGTGGAGCGCATACTCCTCAAAGGCGATCTCGCCGTCTTCAGTATCGCTCACGCAGCCAGTTGCCTTGCGCACTTCATTGCACAGCTCATCACAGCCGCTGAATTCTGCGCCAATGTCTTCTTCGATCGATTCCGGAGCGCGAGAAAACCCTGCATGTGCGAAGCAGTTAGCAATCGCCAGCGGGCGTAGTTGGCGCCAGGCTTCGGCCATCAGATTGACTGCACCCAGCAGATCGATTTCATACTTTTTCCCATTGTCGTATGACAGCAGAATTCGGTGCAGCAGGCTTTTCCTATAATACTTGCGGGCCATCTTAATGACTTCCTGATCTATTGGCTGGAGAACGGACGTCATGTTCGCCGGCAGGAACTCCAGCGTAACAGCCGCCAAGTTGTCGATTTTTCCATGGCCGGGGCAGTTATCCACAACAAACAACACTTTCCGACCATCCTTTGCCATCTTCTGATCAAGCGCACGGACATGCTCTTCGAAAAGCGCCGCCGTTATCCAGGCTGTTTTATTTGCGCGGTAGGTCACATCCCTCGGAAGCCGTGCATTTCGGAAACACCTGGGATTCAGCGACTTGCCAATGATGAGGAGGGGCAGCTTTTCATCGCCGGTAGCGTTGGCACCAAAAAGAATTGTTATCCTGTCTTTTCGTTGCTTAGCGCCTGAGCACGCTTCGCCTTTTGGTGTGTATGTGCGGTTAGGCAGCATCTTGTAAAAGAGAGCGGCTTCGTCTAGGTTAAAGATGTCCTTGTCCGCGTACTCCTTCTGCAGCTCAGCTAGGCGTAGCTTGCGCCATGCGTCTGCTGCCTGTTCATCAACAATGCCGCTTTCGCCGTGGATAGGCTTCGATGACACGTTATTTCTCGTCTTAAACCGCTCGAACCAGCCATTGCTGCAACTGAAATCCGCATCACCCATCTGCTGTGCCAAAGCGTCTGCTTTCTCCATCATCATTTGGGTTGTCACGGGAAGATTGGCTGCTCGAACGTTTTGGAGCCACAACAGAAGTGCTGCTTCGACGTCCGGGAATTCGGACGCTCGAATGCGCTTCCGCTTGCTTGAGAAGCTTTGCTCGAAGCCTTCCAAAACCTTTTGTTTGTTCTTAAGCACTGTCGAGAGGGTTGACAAAGGGATGCCGAATTCTTTGGCGATGCACGACTTGCTTCGACTTGCTTTTTCCACTTCCTTGATTAGCGCGACTTTTCTCTCCAACGTCAGAGATTTGCACTGCTTTGGGCGGGACATCTTGGTCGATATTCGGAAGCGTCCGTTGCACAGACCACTCACTACTCAGCAAAACTGAGCTCAAGATGCGTCGTGCACAGATCGCGAGGAAAACAAAGAATACCAGCTCGCACATGCAAGGGCTAGGTTGCGTACTGACGGGCGCATGCTGCACATGCCGCCCACCGCGCATAAGTCGCGCGCAGGTGCGCACACGTGATCACTCCCACAGTTGCCTGACAAGGCTGATAGGAAACGGCTGCGTCCGCGGGAATTTCAAATTCGCCCTTCACGACTGCGTTCGGCACGTATAGTAAGAGCTAAGCGTTCGCACGGAGCCCTCGTTTCCTGTTGGGAGTAGACTTTGCCTTCTGCCCTCCCTGTCAAGATTTCGAGATATCCACTGTTCCCTCCGGAAAACGTTTCGAGATAAGAGGGGGCAAATACATAGCACCTATGGGAGGTTAATGCACGGCGAAAAAAAGTTTCGACTTGACCGAGATTTCGAGATATGCGAGTTAGAGTTAACGAGGGTTTACTGTATATGTGCAAGATCTGGTTCATGTGTAAGCAAAGATACTTAGAGTTTTGAATTGTTCGCCAGCTTTGTTTAGAGGCGCCCTGCAACTTTCTCAAGTGTTGATAGAAGGGCTACAATAAAAATGCCTATTGCTTCATAGATTAACTCCTGTAAAAAGTTTTAGAACCTGTCAAGTAAGAGCGAAGTTACAAATGTTTGCCGTGCACTCAAAAGTATGCGGTGAAACAGATGATGATGGGGCGAGAAATGCATCCCTTTGTCAGAGCACGTCAGCATCTTGAGTGCTTCTTAAATTTTTTTTTGAATGCGCGCCTTAATTTCAGTGTGATCGCGAGCAGGTGCAGGGACACGGGGTGGCACCTTGCGTCCGCCGCCATAACCATGAAGCTTACAATGTTGCAAGATGCCAATGGCCATAGATCTGGGTATGCGTCGCCATCATTGGGATATAAAGCATCATTTGTAGAGAGAAGAGACAATTCCTTGCTACTTTGAGAATTATTTGTAAATTCCAGGCCACATGGTACGCTGTAATGTTTGGCTCGCAGGTTCTCACGAGCCTGTATTACCGATGCTGAAAAAGTGTTGCAGGGCCCCTGCATTAAGTCGATCTATTTTATTTTGAGACAGAAAGGTAATCTTCAATGAAAAGGGAATTATTTGCTTGAAGGCTATAAAATTTGCCATTTCTGCCATTTTATACCGACCTGGATACTTGAGGTATATATGAAAAATGAAGTGGTGTAAACAAGGCCGATCAGGTAAAGGACTGTTTTACTCATACGTCATAAAACATCTAGCACGTGGCATAAACAGTGTCCAGCAGATAAAGAACTCCTTTGCTTATACGTCACAAAACACGATGCATACGCCATAAATGGTGTCCGACGAATAAACAAGTTCCTTGCTCACACGTCATAAAACACCATGTATGTGGTGTAAATGGTGTCCGACCGGTAAAGCACTCCCTCGCTCAGACTTCATAAATCACAATGTGGCATAAACAGTGCCTGACAAAGAACTCACTCGTTCACACGCAATCAAACACCAGGAACACGGTGTAAACAGTGTCTAACGCATAAAGAACTCCCTGGCTGCTTCATAGAACACCGTTCATGCTGTGTAAGCTGTGTACAACAAAAAAATTACAGCATATCCACAGACTGAATGATGATCAGTGGAGCGAAGCGTCCGTTCATCCAACCGTGGGTCGATCTGTTTGTGCGTCTGTCTATCTGTACGTCCGTCTGTCTAGTGAACACTCCAAGTAGCACCATCTCGTTCTTTTCATCATACATTGATTATATTCAATTACCACCATCTAGCGGACATTCCAAGAACTACACGAGAGGTGGCTACCAACTACATACATCGAGGACGCACGACAGACGGCTTAAAAAGTTTCACCCCTAAATGTCTATCCTCTGTGGCACATACCCACTCTCTCGGCCACAGCGGCTTCATTTTCGATGGAGGCGAAAATACTTGAGGCCCGTGCAGTACTTTATTTTGGGTGCATGATAATGAACCTTAGGTGGTTGAAATTTCTGGAGCCCGGAATTCGATTCCGCAACCTGCGCCGCAGTCAAGCACTATATTCACTAGACCACCATGGCGAATTTTGAACAGTCCCTAGAATTAGCAATCTCAATAAAGTACTTCAATTTGTTTTTTATGATGACATGGTGGTTTTAGGACATTAAGCCCTATAAGTTATTGTCATTATTAGCGATCCTTCGAAAGTGCCTCAGCTGTGCAAAATTCAAAGACAGCATTAGTGTATGCTATATTTTCAGAGTATGCACTGTTCTGGTTACATGCATGCAGTCCCGGACCCGGTGAAGGAGATCAAGGCGCTGACAGTGACGGACACGGCCATCTCGCTGGTCTGGGAAAGCGCTACGGGGGACCGCGACGGCTACGAGGTCCAGTACCTCGACCACCGTGGCGTGCTCGTACAGAACTTCACGCTGGCCGAGCGCATCTCGTACGAGCATCTGCGGCCGCATCACAACTACACGTTTGTGGTTGCCGTAATGAGCGGATACGACACGTCTACAGTGCGCCGCAGTCTGCCCGTGTCACGCACCTTCCAGACCCTAGAGTCCGGTTTGTGCCTCTGTTTAACTGCTTGCAAAATGTATTGGGATCGACTGTCCACAAAGGCTTGAAATGTGTACAATCTTGATGCCAAGGTTTACTAGACTCGATATAAAGTTAGTGTAAATAAGCTATAGAGTATTTCATTGTAGTGATTCAAGATTACAAGGTATTTAATTACATATTACTTTGCCATTACTTATGTCATCAATCTTCATAAAATGAATTCAGTTACCCACTCTAATAACATTGAATATTTATCTCCAGAGGGCAAGCATTGCCGCAAAAATATATTTTTTTAACATTTCAGAATACCTGTCGAGAAGCCCTACGTCCAGCGTCTTGTTAAACAGGGTACTGCCTTCACTAAAGTGTAGTATTATAATTGGTTTGCAAATAATACACTTTAATTTATCGTTATATCAGGGTTTGTTGTTTCTTCAATACCACACGTACACAGGATTGGCAAAAATAAGTATAAGTGTTCGTGCTGCGGTGGTAAGAAGTTTATTGACAAGTTCGGCAAACTAATGGCCTGGGCTTCGACCGCCCCGAGGAGTTCTGGAGAAACTGTCTCCCTCATCTCACGGGCTCGCTAGATGACCCTTAGTTGATCTTGCATACTTCAGATGTGCAATGTGGCTGTCCACAGCGCTGCAGCTTCATGTGGGAAGACTACATTTTTTGTTTGTGAGGTTAGACACATTTCTTGGACACATTCCCAGGGAATGTGTTTAAGAGATGCGTGAGGGCAGCCGCGCAGTTTGCAGTTATCTTCCTAATATATAACCTGAAATGAGCAGGGTTGAGGAACGTCTCGGTTTTAACTCCCTCCAGTCTAACCCTTAGGCCCTGTTAAGTTTTGGTCCAGAACTTGGACGGCCTTGATCTGGAGCCTGCCACATCCAAAGGTGGTGATAACAGCACTGTCTGAAATGAAATTGTTCCTCACCATGTTATACCGCTTTTACTGTCATTATACCACTATGTTATACTGTTTTTAATGAAAATAAGCAGTGAGGAAAAGTGTGTGAAGCCTGCTCTGTGAAGCCTCTCACTGTCATATTGCCATTTTGGCTGCAGTTTGGCAGCATTGGTGAATCCGGGACTGTAGAGTTCAGTATGCTACTGTTTCCAATGCTAGCTCATTGAAGTGAGAAAAAAAGTGCGCGACTTTGAGTAATGCTTTGCAAGACGACCATATTCACTTGCATAATACAAATGTGTTGTGGCTAACGTTGGCTAGTGCTGACTCCGGTTGGCAATCAGTGTATATAAGGTAATCTAAACTAACTAACTAAATCAGGCATTTGTCATGCATTACTAAATCAGCACTTAATCAACCATGGTCAGGTCATTCGTTCCAGTCAGTTTCAATGTAACCACATAAAGAAAATATGCTTTCATACTTCTGCCGCTATATACCGTATTTACTCTTGCGGTGGACGCACTTTCTTTTCCCCAAAAAACAGAAACAATGTTTGGGAGTGCGTTTTTTATACATGGTAGGTTTCACGAAAATGCTTTTTGGGGCGAGCAGAAAATGGGGTAATGGAAGAAAGATAGCTAGGATCGCTTACTTTTTGCAGTAAATATTCACTGTCATATTTAAATGCCAATTGATGAGGAACTATAGACCTTGCGATTCTAAATTCATGTTATTGCGACGAATTACAGTGCCAGGGAAAGTCCAAAACTTCCGCCCATTCGAGTTGAAACCAAGTGAAATCGTGCTGCAGTGGTCGCTTCCATCCAGCGAGCAGAACGGCGTGCTGACGGGCTTCAAAATCACTTACTACATGAAGGTAAGTGGTTGCAGAGATTAAGGCTATGAACATATACGTAATGTTGAATAATCTGCATATACAAGCAATTACACATATGTAAATGACTGTGCAACTACTGTACGGTTGATCGTATGCGCGCCTATAAGTAGCGTTTACCGTAATTACTCGAATCTAACGCGCACCTTTTTTCCGGTTAAGCGAGTTCATAAATCGCTTGTGCGTTAAAATTGAGTGCGAAAAAAAATGAATACGGTCATTCTATTGCCATCGACATTTCCAAAATGGCCGCCCCTTACGTGCTTCGGCATGGCGCGTCGGCCATTTCTGCCTATGTGTTTTCGATGTGCGGCACTTCGTACGTGTGCTGAGAAGTTCGCCATCTTGTAGTTCATTAGCATCGACGGTATGGAAGGGACGACTCCAGAAACTCGACGAGTGCGCCACGATGCGGCTTTTAAAAGAAAAGTCATTGCATGTGCCGGAACAGACAGAAATCAGGCCGCATAACGGTCGTTCGGAATTCCCGAAACGTGCGTGTGGGACTGGCAGAAACAAAAGAAGAAGATTGTCAAAGATTCATGCAAAGGCTTCAGTAGACCACAGCAGGGTCGGTTTCTTCAAATTGAAGAGCTGCTCGCCGAGTATGTGCTTGAGCAGCGAGCGGCACAGTGGCCCGTGACGACAGAACTGCTCTAAGTGCGGGCTATGCAGTTAGCTTTAGAAAAAGGGCTAACGCGGAGCCAGTTCAAAGCGAGCAGGTGCTGGCTAACTAACTTTATGAAGAGGAAAGGCTTTTCTCTCTGAAAGCGAACGGGCATGCGCCAAAACTTGCCGGAGGAGTACGAAGAAAAGCTTCACAGTTTTCAGAGGTTCGTCCTAAACTTGTGGCACAATGGCTACCTGCTTGGGCAAATCGGGAATGCCGATCAGACGCCTCTTTACTTTGACATGCCTGGCACCACAACCGTCGAGAAGAAGGGGGGGAAGCAAGTTTGCATGCTGACATCAGGCCACGGTAAAACAATAGTGACGGCAATGCTCCGTTGCATGTCAGATAGGCACAAGCTTCCCCCGTACCTCATATTTAAACGAAAGACGCTCCCGAAAAGAGTCGTTTTCCCGAGTAGTGTGATTGTGCGGGCCAACGAGAAAAATGGGTGCGCGTTGCAATCGATGTCTTACTTTTTTTTTTCATCGTGAAAACCGAGTGCGCGTTACAATCGAGGGCGCGGTAGAATCGAGTAAATACGGTATATGTTACACTGGCCGAAACCATTCGGTACTGGGCAGTTACGTTTTGCACGTATAGAAGCTTACAATGCAATTTCTTGGTGAATGATTACACTTTTATTAGATTCCTACTTAAATTTCTACTTACAGCTGGAAGATTTGACCGAAAGTTCTCGTTTCCTGGCTTTATTTAGAACTTCACAGTTCATCTTAACAGGAGTGTACAAGTAGTTCATTTATAGTGCCAAATAGAATTATTCCATACGCTTCATTAAATAGTTGCGAGGAGAATGGCATGTAAGTGGAAGCAGTAACTACTCTGCCATTCTAAAACTGCTGTCAGTGGACGGTAATTATGCATAATCCCTGCTGTCTGCATTTGAAAAGAAATGTTAATGGTCATAATTGTTAAAATTGTTTCTGAAATCTGTGCAAGTTTCTTATAATTGCACAGTCTGATTTGGTATTAGTGAATCAGTGTACATCTGCCAGCTTAATTTAACTCGGATTTTTTTGTTGTTGTTGTTTCAGGGTTCTTTGACCTATCGCCACAAACTCTTCGAACCGACGGAAACTAAAGGAGTCATCTCTAACCTCATTCCTGGACGAACCTACGTCTTCGAGGTAAAGATAATATACTGCGACAGATGAACTCGAACATGTGAAGGCTAAAAAAACTGTGAAGAAGTTTCTAAATAGCAAAACAATGCTTTCATGTGAAGCACGCCACTCGAGCTTTTTAGATTTACCAAGGAAGTGAAACAGGAAACTAGCTTATGCAAATGCTGTGATGCTACTTGATACACATCAAGTCAGCTTTAAAATTTAGCATACACATTTTAGGGAATATGTATGAATGTAAAAAAAACTCCATATCTTTTCTTCTTTAAGTGAATCGACTTGGAAAATTGTATACCGGTGTGTGTTTTTAAATCGTGCGTGAAACTCTTCAACAGAATGCTTGTTTGTTGCGTACGTAACAAGCTGTATTTAAGCAGCCCCCTGATTTTTGTCAACACTCGTAGGAATTCGCCTTGTCCGGCTCTGTCTTTCAAATTGGATTGACTACAGAGTTTACTCGATCGTAATGTGAGGGGCGACTTTGCTTCGTCATGAGAAACAAGAAAAATATTCGAATGTAACATGAGGATGAACCTCAGATATCAAAGATCCGCAGAAAGAAAACTCGCATTGCATTTGAGTAAATACGGTTACTGAATCTGCAATCTATAACCAACATTACCATGATCCATAATTCAAACTACAAATGTTATTCCAGATTCAAGCGCACACAAAAATCGGTCCTGGTGGAAAAGGGAGATGGGAGGAGACCATGCCTATATGGGGTAAGTGGTCGCGATACATTTTTTATGTGCAGAACCACATCTGCACAGGAGCTAACCATGTCCTTGCCTACTGCAGCCCCACCAAAGCCGAGCGATTCAGTCTTCCCGAAGTCGCTAACCCACACGGCAACGACTATGCGGGTCAGCTTTCGCAAGAACTTCTTCGCCAACAGTCACGGTCCGATCCACGCCTACACGCTCATCGTCGCCGAAGACGTGTCCAAGGATGCGACCAGTGCTATTCTGCCGACGTGGTCTGAAGTTCAGAGCTTCCACAGTTGGCCTCCGTACCAGGTATGTGTCCCGAAAAGTATGCTGTTACAATGACACCACTTTCTTTATTCTTTCTTCCTTGTTTCTTTTTTTCTCTTTTGTACCTCGGAGGTCCGACACAAAACATTACATGAGGGCTAAATATTTAAACAACACTTTTAATATCAATTTGTTAAATGTTTGAAACAATTCACTTTTCAGAATTCTCCGCAGCTGACGCTACTCTTCTGCAAAAATCATACAAATATAAGAGACAATAAAATTGGGGAGTGCAATGGCAAAGTTACTGGAATATATTATTAAAACACCAAATCCTATGGACACTCAATGTTTATTTTTGCCGTCGCCGCCATGTTCTGTAGCGATAGCATCGCCTTGAGCATTGTGAAAACCGGCCAAGGCTGCGGAGGAGCGAGGCTTAAAGATGAAAAGTGCCAACAGGATTTCTCGAGTAATAGAGCGTGAGGTAGTACTGGGGGGGAGGGGGCTGCATCGTTAGGGCAATAACTGCGAACACTTATCAAACGGTGGGGTCACGTGTGCTTCCTCGACTGAGATAAGCAGGCTGCTCATACCTTTGTGCATGCTGTGCTTTTGGTGCTTACTCCGCGTTAAAGCGGAGGACAAATTAAAAACTGTTTCCCCTCCCGGTGCGGCCGTATTCCTGTATGCTAGCGTTTTGGAGAAGTACTCCAGATAGGAATACTCCACCCACGCTATGGCGAAATGATGACCATCGGCTGTGGGTAGGGTTCACACTCAGCAACGCTTGTTGCGTCTATATACTGTATTGTTTTAAGGCCCGCTTTTCATGTCTCTAGAGGTATAATAGGCTCTCAACTGCTAGTTTCCTGTGCAAGCGGAAAGCTGAAATGTCGCGCCCGCGCTTGGCACGGCAGACGCTGGGGTGTACACACTGCCTTTATGAGCACTTGCGTGCCAGCTGGTGGCACTTGTGTGCCTGAAAGAGGTCTCTAGAGTTGAAAAGATGGGAGTGGAAAAGACGCAATTCTCATTCACCACCACCATGGTCTCTATTGCTGCAATACAAACACTGCAGACCGGTACAAATTGTACGAGTGGCTGTTCTACTGGTTGCATCTTAAGTACATTTCCTGGAAGTCCACTATGGGAGAGGCTAATATGGGTGATGATCCGGTATGCAGGTGACAGAGCCGTATTACCCGTTCAATGGCACCCTCACCGAGGATTTTGTGATCGGCTCCGAAGACTGCAAGGGAGACAAGGGTTACTGCAATGGGCCCCTGAAACCTGGCTCCACCTACAGGGTTAAAGTTCGCGCTTACACGGCGCCAGACAAATTCACGGACACCGTCTACTCGTACCCAATCCAGACAGGTGAGATTCACTAGTGGCAACATACAAGCCACCAGTATGTGTGGAATGTCAGAGCTTCAAAACTATGTGAATGCTGAGAATATTAGAAATGACCTGTCCTTTTTTTTCAGGTGAGCAGTCAGCCCTGAAAAACATTTGAATGCAGATGTCCCTGGTTTTAAACCTTTCTAGAAACTAGATAAATACACTACCGATTGTTGACTATGTGATACACTGACTTATTGTGTTGTGATTGTTTTGCGGATAAATTATTTCACTCTTACATTTAAGTGAGTTATAAAAACAGCACTGGCTGTGTAAATGGCGGCACAATAATCCCAGTGTTTCTTTGGAAACTGTAATTTACAAGGTCAAAGTGCAGATTCTTTGTAAATGCCTGCCCCTCCAACAAATATGCGCATTTTCAATTCATTATGAGGTTATTTATGAAAGAATATGAATGAATGAAGAAAAAAGGAAGTAAATATGTAGGTAATTTCGAAAGTCTAATGCACGAATATATTTATTTCGCATGGGTGAGAAGGAGGTATCATTTTTAAGCCCATGCTGTGGGCATGATTCATGTTTGGGGGCCACACTACAGTCACAACAAAGTGTTAACTTCTCTCTTGTTTGTTTTGTTCTTTTTTCTAGATCCAGACAACACACCGCTGATTGTTGGCATCCTCGTTCCCCTCTCACTGTTGGTTATACTTGCCATCCTATTGGTTGTCCTGAGGCGACGACGACTAGGACCTTTCGCACCCCACTCCAGAGGAGACCCGCATTCCAAGGACCACGACATTGTGTCTATAGCTGAGAGTGAAATGGTAAGTGCAGGATCTTTGTAAAAGGCAGGAAAATGGATAAGTGTAAAGTGGAGCTTCAGTTTAACTTGTGGTGATTGCTGCCAAAACCAGTAGCACCTTTAAAATGCCCTGCGTTCAACACTAGTTTTAATGTGTATAACCAGTAAAAATGAATGGGTATACGTGAGTCATTATGATATGTTAAGCCCACAATGCCTACAATGAAGTAACAATGCCTATACATATTCTTGACACAGGTGACCAGTCGTCCCGTGAAGCTCAAGGACTTCCTCGAGCATTACCGCATCATGTCGGCCGACTCAGACTTCCGCTTCTCAGAGGAGTTCGAGCTGCTTAAGCACGTCGGCCGGGACAAGCCATGTGGTGCCGCCGACTTGCCCGTGAACCGCCCCAAGAACCGGTTCACCAACATACTACCGTACGACCACTCCCGCGTCAAGCTGCTCCCCACCGATGACGAGGATGGATCGGACTACATCAACGCCAATTACATTCCAGTGAGCATTTTTTTTTTCACTACTTTCATTACAGCGATCCTGTATACAGCTAGATGTTGGTGCTATGCGTTCATGGACAAATTGATGTGTATAACAACAATCATCTCTGCCCCGCGGCCTTGCCAATCTTTCACTTACTTTCAATGGCTGTTATACTACTTTTCGCCAATAGATATGTCCCTTTGTAATTGTGACCTAGAGATTGCGTGACCACTATTATCAGCTGTTGCGCTTCCGAATTCTTATGGGACAAATGTGCGTCATTTACTTGGAGGAAGAAGTGCGGGAATAGAATGGTCAAACGGCACTTCCAAACCATTTTATTCGGCAAGCTCTGCCCAGAAGCAGATTAGAAATGATGATGGCTGTATGCAAATAAAAATTTCGAAGATCTCCGCCCTATAGCTTTTCCACCTTTTCTTGTGTGCACTTTTACTGACTGCATGTTGGCAGTATTCGTCTCTCTTCTGACTAATTCTTCTCCCTCTTTTTATCTTTCCATTTCCATGCGTAGGGAAGCAAACTAGCTTTTCTAGACTGGTTAACTTCCCTGCCCTTTCTTCTCTACCGTTTCTTCTCTCCCCTGTGTGGACTTCTCTCTACTGCTCAGTGTAACATTGCTAATGCTTTTTCCCCCTGCGACGTCATCGTGCAGGGCTTCAACTCTCCCCGCGAGTTCATCGTGACCCAGGGCCCACTGCACAGCACGCGCGACGACATGTGGCGCATGGTGTGGGAGCAGAACTGCCGTGCCATCGTCATGCTGACGCGGTGCATCGAGAAAGGGCGCGAAAAGTGCGACCACTACTGGCCTTTCGACACGCAGCCCGTCTACTATGGCGACATACAGGTCACCATACTCAATGAGTCGCAGTACCCCGACTGGACCATCTCGGAATTCAAGGTTTCTCGGGTAAGCAGCGCGTCAACTTGTATGATGACTATCAATCTATATATACACTTGATGAAATGAAGCGCAATGAACCGGACAACAAAAGAAGAGATATACAGGACAAGTGCTACCGGCCACGCTGAACACTGAACGAAGTGCAATATACAAGGCAGCAAAATAAAAGACACACCGGACAAAGCCCTACCAGCCACACTGTCAGTGTGACTGGGAGCTCTTCGCCTGGTGTCATTCAGTGCTCAGCGTTGCGGGTAGCGCTTCGTCGTGTGTGTCTCTTCTTTCGTTGTCCCATTTATTGTGCTTCATTTCATAAAGTATGCGTCAGCGACTGGCCCAGACATCTACTCTTCTAAAATCCATATATATATTCGCCAAAATACTTCTAAGCCTGTGTGAACCTTCAAGCACAGCGCATATTCGTCAATACAGTATTCCTTAAATTTCTAGGTATTCGAAATGGATGATTTAGCATAGTTTACTGCATGTAAATTACCTGGAAAGGCACTTTCCCTCTATAACTTGTAGCCACTTTGTCATAGAAATGCCTATTCAGGGAAAACACGCACTGCCACGAAGTTAGGCTGTAACAGTTCAGTGGGCATATTACGGGCACACTGACAAGTTCTATTTTTAGAGTAATAGCTCTACTATTACCGGTACAAACTTGTAAAGCAGCCTCGTGAACACAATGTCGTTTCTTTGTATCGTATCATCTTGAGAATCGTGCCGTTCATTTCCTAGCCTCTTTTTTTTTTCTTTTTGCCTGATACCATTCAGAATGTTTTCGACGGCAAAAGCAGTAGTTGAATCCGCTGTGATAAACACGAATGAAAAGATGCAAAGCAAGCGTGTCGACTTATTAGCACCACGCATGCTCAGATTTGGCACATATACGACTGCAGATGTCGCTCGTGCAGTTCTGAGCACGACACTCCGTCGTTCTAAACATGAGAGTTGGCCACTGACGTGTTGGAACATACACTTCAGTGTTCATCCTGTTTTAAGCTCCTGTACTCCATGGTTTTATGATTGAAAGATCACTGAGCATTTCCTGTTTTGTTTGCAGGGAGACCAATCCCGAATAGTCAGACACTTTCACTTCACAACGTGGCCAGACTTTGGGGTGCCCGACCCGCCACAAACGCTGGTGAAATTTGTCCGAGCATTTAGGGAAAGGGTCATTCCTGACACCAAGCCCATCGTCGTCCACTGCAGGTGATTTATACTTTCAAGCGATGATTTGATTGCGCAAGCATTTCTGGTTACGTGTAAAGAGTTGTGTAGCACTGCTGCACATTCAGAATTGCCTTGGGTTACTATGCCCATTAACAGTTGTTTTATCGATCTTTACTCATTACTATACAGTCGAGCCTACATATACCGGCCCCACTTAAAATGAACTTTCACTTAAAACGAACCATATCCCTGTGACCCTGAAAATATACATTTGTTCAATGGCACAAAATCGCACTTACAACGAACGTCTCCGAGCACCGCTGATGGGTTACAGCAAACGGAGTCAGCAGTCTGCCGACTTCCCGGGAAACCAATTTCGACCACCCATCAGGCATGGGTGAGGTGCCAATGCATTCTTATTGTTAAACGCCGACCCTGCCTCCACGCCCCTTTAGTTGCCGCTCTCCCCAACCGCTTTTGTTACGCACCCCTCCGTCCTTTGTCCCCCCGCTACTCTGAGCATTCCGAATTGCCAGACGAGGCCCGTGTTTTCACACTGCCATCGACCCCGTTTTTGATCGCTGGTACTGTCGTTGACGTCGCCGGCCTGGAGTGATCAGACCATTTGCCAACATCATCAGCCACTGTCTGTATCCGATAGTGTCCGTCTAGTGCACGCACGTACGGTACCCCACTGACTCTGATAATTTGCGATTCGTTTCATGTTTCGGACTTGTTCTCGCTCACTTCGCACTCGACTCAGCATGCCTTGTGCGCGCGTGTGGAAGCGCGAAAACGGCTGTTGATTCGCCCAGAACAAATCGCGAAATATTGAAGTTCGTGAGGCCCCGCAAACCCGCCAGCGCAACGAAACGATTTTTTGACCACGGCCGCCGATTCTTTGAACACTGCGGCGCGCACCGATTCAGGCGGACATGCACTCTTTCCAAGTTTTTCTAAGTGTGAGTTTCGCGGACCTTTCTAGCAAGCTACCCAACCTGCTTCCTTCCTGTGTGTTTTGGTTTTCAAGGTCGCCCTCCCGCCGCATCCTCCCCTCTCTTTATCGCAACTCCTTGCCCTTCTCTCGCAAGTCTGCTCTCCTCTCTTGATCACAACCCCTTTGCCCGTCTGCACCGCTCGGCGACGCCTGCCACGCTGGCTCGAATTCGTTTCGTTTTCTGACTGGAAATGGGCCCAGAGCTGTTCCACGAGTTCTGGCATGTGTGTCGCGTGTGCGCGTCTTGTTCGCTCTTGGTGTGCGTGTGTAGTAATGATGGCCGACGGGAGGACTAGCACACTTTTTTTTTACCTGCCGCTCAACAAAATGTCGAAAGTGTGTCCGCTTGGCTTGAGCATAACCACCTTGCGGAGCGCTTGCTCATAGCTGTTGACCACCTGGAAGCCAACCTGCCGCTTCGGGCATCCCGGTATTTAGCTGTGGAGATGGTGAATATTTCGTGGGCGGCCTCGCGAAACTGTTTTCGCGAGGCCGACTTCGTCGACGTCGGGCCCGATGCCGAGCCTGAAGCTTTTGAACAGAACCACTGCGGCGGCGATTTGTAACAGCGCGTCGTCGACTCTGACCTGGGAGAGTGGGTGGGACATCTGTTGCGATGGTTTAATTACGGCCGATGATGATGCCGACACTGCGAAACCGTGCACGGATTAGGGCATTGCGAATGAAGTACGTGGCGAGAGCGATTTGGAGGAATCGAATTGCGAGAACGATGAAACTTTGGAATCAGTGCCTTATGCAGCTTTTGCCACGGGCCCTGGCGAATTAAGCACCCTGCCGTTTTAAATTCACTCGAGATCACCCTTATCGCTTCTGCTATTCGAAACACGTGCATCACGGGCTTTTTGGCGCATAAAAAGTTTGTGTTTTCACTCGCAACTTTTTTTTAAAAGCTGTTTTTGATTTACTACGAACTTCGGGATACAGAGAACGGGTGCCGCATCCCGCTCAAGTTCGTTATAGGTGAGCTCGACTGTACATCGTAAAAACACGTGCTTGTTTTCTTATTTATTATATAAACACGCAGAATGTTTTTGCCAAAAAATGTTTTTGCAAGCAGGATTATTTAAGCTGGTGCGCGTTGGATGCGTGAGTACTTTCGTGGTGACTCATGATCGAGTCGTCACAACCCCATTTGTGTTTGCAAGCTGTTACGGCAAAATGTAGTTACGCTAGGGCTAGGTGCGCTGACCGCGCATGTGCCTTCATAGCGCCGTGGTTGTCATTCATGATAGCAGGACTATAATGAGTAGGTGTGGTAGTTTTGGTTTGAGCTCAGCGTCAAAACATGGCGCAAGTTATTAAACGGTTCTACCGTGGCTTGCTCGTGCATCAAATCCTCTGGCAGCATCATGGTTGATTGGCAATCTGTCGCCGATTATTTTAATAGAGAAAAATCACAGCATATCCACAGGGTGAATGATGATGAGTGGGCATAGCTCTGGAGGGAATCATCAGTAAACCGTAAATCTTCCGTGTAATTTGCCCAGTCGATCTTCATTTAAGGACGTGAGAAACACTGTGTATGTATACCGTTTCGCTTGGTCCTCCCGCTATCATATGGCAGTATCTTAGTATCTTGGCGGCGGCAGCACGCAGCTTCACGGCCCGCCTCTGCCTCGCGGGCTCGCACATCGGGACTCTGTCTGCGAGCACGTGCTACCGCCGCCTTGCGTGCTCCCCGCTAGATCTAAAACTAGATCTGAAAATGTCAATTTTGTCAATGTGAGACTTTAGTGCGTTCTATTTTCTATCAGTTTGATTGACATCATTAAGGCTGTTGCAATTCTTTGTATTAGTTGAATGGCTGGTTGCTTTTACATCTCAATATTTTAACTGTCTGACCATAGCCACTGAATGGTGTCATTTATTTATTATCGCAATGAAATTATTTTTGGAAATCTAAAATACACAGCTACAAACTTTACCAGCCTTCGCGAGGTTATTAAGGGTCTAAGTGACTTTATGGTTATTATTTTATGGGAAGTCTCTCTGACAGTTCACAACTTTAAGGCGGGGAGCTTCTTGCAATAACGAAGGCACTTCTACTTACAAATACCCTCCTTGAAGTAACTTAAAAATTGAAAAAGAAATTAAGGTAGTTCTGCACGGTGAGAACTTCCAGACTGCAAAGCTGTGAATGTGATGACGGTGACTAGGTAATAAAAGTTATCATAATCATTTTGAATTATTCATTTCTGGGTTATCTTTTTACTACTACTACTACTATAATGTCAACGATAGCATATTAGACAAGGATAGCCTAATTGAAAAAAAAAAAGCATTGTGACAGTTGGTTGAGGCATGTGTGAAATATTTAGAGAGACTTTGATGAGTGAAGTTCACTTTTTTTTCTTTAGTGCCGGTGTCGGTCGTTCCGGCACGTTTATTGCGCTGGACCGGATTCTACAAGGCCTGCGCAAGTATGACTCGGTGGACATCTTCGGAATTGTCTACGAAATGCGTCGCGAGCGGGTCTGGATGGTCCAGAATGAGGTAAAATGGCCCATGCTGTGGTGACTTTAAAATCATAAATACCAGCTAAACAGAGCCAATTTTAAAATTTTGAATTGTTGCTGTAAAATGGCAATGACACAGTATTGTTGGGTACCTACCGTACATTCTGATACTGCGAAAACTGTGGCATTTCATACTCTGGCACCCATTGTTGGAAGGGCATCAATTTTTAGTTTCTTTCATTTGACTTGTAACCTCTCATTAGGAATACATTATCAAAAAAAGAAGCTATGCCCTGTGTGTTACCAAGAAGCACCGGACTATAACATTGAAGAAAACTGATAAACAGATTCTTGAAATTGCTTCATAGGATTTTTACTGGCTCAGAGTTGCTCTTCAGTCTAATAAATAGGGAACGATCCGGTCTTTATAAGCATACAGATATGAGAAGAAAAGGCAATGTTTTGTCTTATCACTTTGCAGCAACAGTACATCTGCATCCATCAGTGCCTGATGTGCGTCCTTGAAGGAAAAGAAGACGTTTTAGACTCTCCACGACCCGAAGCGCATGACAACCAAGGTTTTGAGGGTAAGTAGATTGCTGCATGCTCAAGCATGCAAATTGTTAGTTGTACAGAGGCTGAAAGTGCAACATTTATGCAAATAAAGTGTGCTATAAATAATGTACACATTTTATATTGCACGGTAGGTTTTGAAAAGCGTAACAAATAATAACTACTGAAGTTTCCTTTTCCAGGTAAAATTTCTGCAAGAAGCGTTAATAAAGAGGCATTGTCATGAAAAGTTGGCGCAGTGTCATAGTAGTTGGCGCTTACATGCACAAGTAGTAAAACCTTTTTAACCTACCAAAGCGAAACTTTCTTTTGTCTTCCTTCAAAGCAAGATGAAAACAATCTCAACGTTACCATGTATTAATGATCATTTACTCCACAAATCGTAGTGCATACTGTCGTTCCACAAAGCTGTCCATGCAGGACTACTTTGACTTTCGAGCAGAAAATTCATAATTAAACACTCTGCTAATAAACTTTGTAGTGCCAAGTATTCACTACAAAAATTTGCACAAAATTCAATTTTTTTGCTTTTTGAACCGATAAAATCTAATAAGCCCTGTTTCATCATGTATTTATGCTACACTACGAATTGTACAACCAGGCCACATGTCGGGACACCTAGACATGTCTGCTAGCCTGCTCGGTTCTCTAGGTTGATGCTGTTTTCAATGCACGTTCAATTCAATTGGTAGGGTTCTTCTTGATAACGATAATAAAAAGCAATGGGCACAAAAAATAATTTGCATAACTACGTGCACCATGTAGTACAAGTTTTAAAATAGTAGTGGTGTACTACATCACATATTTTATAACATTTAGATAGAACACTGCCCATGAAGTAATGCTATATCAGCATGAATTCAGACTTTTGATTATCATAACCTCCTCCTGCAAAATTCTATCTACTTTCTTAACACCTGTGTGACATTATGAGATTACCTATGCCCTTGTTTGCAGCTTTATTCCACTACCTGCTGACTAAGTGTGTTGCTTACTGCCACTGACCAAATTGTGAAGTCATATATATGAGCCCTGCCTGTTCACGATGACATTGGTATAAATGGTATAAAGCGAGCTTCTGTGATCCGGAAGATGGAAACAGAATGCGTCACGCATGTAGTGTTAGTTTAAATTGCACTTATGAGCGCAGCATGTGTCAGCATTTCACTGATGTTCCGTATTGCTCAGAATTGAGGAATAAGTTTAAGAAAGCAGCTTCAAGCTTAATCTATAGAGGCTGCAATTTATTGTGGTTCATTACATTTACCCTTGCCACAGCTGCGATTTTGTTGTATGATGCATCTGGCACACCGGGATCTTGGCCGGAGGCAACTACTGAAAACTTTGGGCTGCTAGCACGAGCCAGATTGCATGCACTAATACTGGGAGTTTGGGATCACACGTCGAAATACTT
This sequence comes from Rhipicephalus microplus, assembly GCF_013339725.1. NCBI lineage: Eukaryota > Metazoa > Arthropoda > Arachnida > Ixodida > Ixodidae > Rhipicephalus > Rhipicephalus microplus. The sequence goes on from NC_051167.1 coordinate 174,122,400, forward strand.
TCTCAAAGTCATGTCCATCTTAGTGGACGAATAGCTTGACATATACCAAAAGAATTAAATACAGTGTGCTGAAAACAAAATGAATTGATTGTGAACACCATTTATGCACTTGTGTTTAAGTTTGTTTGATTAATCATCTCTATATACTGCCTTTTAGAACTTTCTGCATATTAGGCATGAATACTGCCTAATTTACCAATACTGGGCACCCAAATGATCTTTATCATTGCCTTCTAGATTTAACCAAAATGAATAGAGAAAAAATGCATAGTTCCCAAGCCAGAATTTTTTTCTCTATTGTATGTTAAATAAACGAGTTAATGCGGTAGGGTTTGAGGACCTCTTTTATACAGTTTATTTCTGACTGTTGAAAAAAAAGCACCCTGCATTTCTGGTAAAGTGAGAATTCATGCATTTATGTTGGCTTGATACATACTTAGCTGCTGTGATGTCCTTTCTCCCTCTCTGTTCCTCTCTCTTTATTTTCAGCCCGAAGCTATTAGCCCGCCGCTCTGTAGCTCTGCAAAACACGGTATCTATTCTCGCGATCTTTCTAGACTGCCACCTCCCGAATAGCCTGCAAGTTTACTTTCCAATACCTGCATCCCGAAACATGCTCAAATCCGGTGTCATATTCTGAACCCATGTCTATGGCGATGCTTTCAGGCTCTTTCACTTTCCTGTGAGGCAACGTACGAGGCTATTTTTTTATTGTGGCAACAGAAAGTTCCCCTTGTCATGGCATGCCTGGTGTGCACTCTGTTTATTATATTGTTTTTAATTATTAGTACTTAGTATCTAAAAATTTTATTCGTTAATAACAATAGTAACAACGTCAGAAATACATATGTCCCTGAGTCATATCAAATTGAGTAAGTTTAACTGAGTGGTTTGTGCATGAAAGAAAGAAATGTGCCCGACAAATGCTATCCGCACTGCAGTTTTCAACACTGTCCATTGGCACCTAGATATGTGAATATATTTTCGACAAAACGTCCGTTTCCTAGAGGTATTGAAGCATACTGTGCGATGGAAGAAACCCAATGATAGATCCACTCTTATTCCTATCTTCGCATCACATCGGGTGCATGGACCACAGAGTTTCCTAAAGTGAACTAAGAGGGCCTCACACTGCAATCGTTCAGCGGCCATCTAAATGATGGGTAGTACACGGATTTGCTTAGTCTTCGTACTTGCGAGCGGTGTATCCAACTCGTGGCTTTTTTGTATTGCTGTGTTTACATTTTGTTTCAAAAAAAAAGAACGAGCCCTTTTGAACTTGGTTAACTTGGTGACCCGATTTAAAATGGTAAGTTTAAAAAATCAAGGTGGTGAGGTGCAGCTGCTGAGCATTTGCTGATTTTTGTTTTGGAGAAAAGTTCTCCAAGGCTCACGAACACACACAGAGCCCAAAGTACGAAGATCAGACAGATACATGTACTACACATAATTCCTGTGCTCGCTGAAGCGCCGTGCGTTGCAGCTCCCATAAACAGCAGTGCAAGAGTTCCCTCTGCTGTATATTTAGGAAACTCTATGGCATCAACAACATATGTTCAGTAACATCACAACTTCGATTAATGCCCGTTGTTGTAATAGGCCCTGTGAAAATGTCACGCTGAAGCATCGCCATGAGGTGTTTGGCGGTATGACCCCAGATCTCCCCCTTACACTCCCATCACCCGTGTTGTGTTAAGTGAAGCATGTGCAAGATGCATGCTAGATTTACACTGCAACTGCTGGCTGAATTTTAGTTTGCCTAAAATATTTTTACCACCTACGTTTCATACAGTACCATCATTTACAGATGTAATTATGATGGATTGAAGAGGGCAAGACAGATCACCTATATGTAGACTTTCAGCTCACTTCATTTTTAGCACTACCTCAATGTTGCACAAGTTAATATTTGTGGCACATATAAATACCATATAATCTTTTTTTTATTTATAACAGGAGTGCTGTTATCAACCTGTACATATAGGTCATTTTATTGTACACATCATTCTAAAAATAAACTAAACATAACTGCAGCTAAAGTGCAACTAAACATAACTGCAGCTAAATTCCACTAAGCAAAGCAGTGCATAACAGTACCTAGGCACAGAGACAATGTTCACATTATCACAATTATCCCAAACATCAGCCATACATTCTCAGCACGGTGTGCTGATTCACCGCAGTGATATTATTCGATAGATGTAAAAGGAAGAAAGGAAATAAGAAGAACAAGAATTTGCAGCATGGTAGGGTGATAATAATATATCGCAATCGATTGTGTACATTATAACTGAAGTATATTGAATTCTGAACAGAATTGCGCTGATGCGTCACAGCAGTATTGTAAACCGTTTAAATAACAGCTGTGTTGGTCACTCGTTTGGACAGTATTGATGTGACACAACATGGTCATACGCATTTGCATACTTGTAGTGTAGACCAGACGTTTAAAAGAGAGGCGTAAATAGGAGCGTGGTTAATGTGCGAGCCACGTGTACTATGTAGGTGGATATTTGATTGCCTTCATTAAGCAAGTCACTGCAATAAAAATGCCCAAGATGAAGAAGAATATAATGACACCATCTTCATGTTTTAGGTGTTTTATTGTACTGTATATATGATCATCAATTCATAGAAATTCAATTGAGTGGTTCTGTATATCAGGGGCTCGGGACAGGACGATTGTAGCTAATTCTCCCGAAGTAATGATTCGTAGTGCATGGCGAAAATGGGCAGTATCCTATTCATATAAGTATGCGCCTGTGTCGTGGATGGTTGCTGTTGTGGATACAGAAGCTTGCATGATTTTGCATTGGGACACTGCAGCATGTGCCAACGTTTTTTGGTGCTTTGATGTTTCTGTCACTTTCGCGATACCAAGCAGTTCGCTTGTAACAGAGCAAACTGGAACAATAATCAGTCGATCGTAGTGGTAAGTTGTCTTCTGCATATCACCATAATCCTGTGCTGCCAAATTTAAAAGGAAGTTGCTTCTCACCCCGAAAAATTCCTTATCATTATGCTTCGCTCTGCTATCACAGAGAAAGACGTTGAGTTTGTTAAACCGAACATTTCACTGTTTTCAATAATTTTTTGTATTAGTGTTTTACGTAGATGATCGACTGTACTCATGAAAACAGAAATGTAGGCACACGGTATAAAGATATACATGGCCATTATAATTGCATTTTTCATAGTTGTCATTTCCAAAGCTTTTAGACCACACAGTATATTCTTAAACTTCAGGAAACTCATTGCCTGTTTTGCAATCCTTATAGTATTTGCAATGTATGCAGACATGTATTTTTTATGCTTCTTCATTTTCTCGCACAAACAATGACAGATAGCAAATTTTCTTAATTAAACAGGAAGAACAAAAGTTTTGTTTCAATAGTGACGCATATATAACACTAAGATAGATCAGCTCAACATTTCGAAGTTTTGATTGTTTGTAACACTCTACCTGACCCTCTTTAATTTCATACCTATGTTTTAACGTACTACATATCATAAATTACATATTTTAGATATTGTTTAGGTTAAGCGAACTGCATGATGTCCTATAGCAAACTGTGCTGTCTACTAAATGCAATCATGTCAACATGCAGTAACAGGGAAAAGAATTATTTAAAATATGGCTACATTATTTGATTTTTTTATTACAGGACGTAAAAACATTTGTAATAAGTTGCCAGTAACTATCACTTTTAGTGATCTGAGTCCCAGCTCTGAGTTTGATATTCCTCCTCCAAAATGATTGATTGCATATTAATTTATGTGCTTCTAGGCATCACCATCTGCCATCTAGACTTCTTTTGCATTCAGAAAAACACAAGACCTTCATTTTCTCTTTTTTTCTCTTCCTCTAGATGACGAAGGGATAGCCGAATCTGGAATATGACTTCCCTGAACTGCAACCCCCTTACAATTCCTGCAAGGCGACTTGTTCGTGCGATCTACGCAAGCCAAGACGACGTTGTTTCCTTCTAGACTTCACTCACTTCCTGGCCTATAGACCCTTGGCTGCCATATTGCAGTCGACTCGGGAGCAATAATGACCACTCCCTCATCCTACTGTTAACTATTCCTGAAGATGTGTTCGTTAGTTTGTAGCCAAGCCAAGGACAACAAAAAAAAAACAGTGCTGTGTGTGGTACAGACTGCAAATACACCCACGATATTTTTTTCACAGTGCTGTGACCTTGGAGGTGATGTCGAAGAAAGGAAGAGAATCTTCACACTATCCTTCAAGGCCGAACTCTTTTTGTGCTTGTGTTCGAGTGTACATGTAAATACGACGAGTAATTTATCGCTAAACTTTATCTTTGACGGGCCAGAACTTTGAGTGCATACAACAGTATTGTGTGCAGGACCCTCTGTGAATGCTGAAGGCAACTGGAATGTCGAAAGGTTACGTAGACGAGTGGCAAGATACTCAATGCTTTTGACGATATTCTAAAAGTGATCTAAAAACTTTCACACACTTCGAAGTGCTGTTTGCAGAAGTGTTTGAAATGGTAAGATGAGAAGAGTATGCCAACGAATTAAAAATGTTGTCTTGTTAGAACATCATATAACTCTTGTTTTTTGAAACAAGTGTCGATTTTTAAAACAATTCACATGTGTGCAGATGTGTAAGATGACGCCTACCATAAGAGAACTGAATGTTAAACAGTTGTGTTCATTGTGAGTATTATAATTTATGAATTTCTCCAGTGAATGATACCATGTTCTATGGTATTGTGTGTTCATGCATAGATTTTCAATATGCCTAATTCAGACCGTCATATCGAGAGGAAGATGAGTCTATGAACGCTCAGGAAAACTGACTTGAGCCCTCCACTTGAAAATAGCATTGTAAGCTTAAACAAATCTTTTTAAAAAACTCTGCTACACCTACTGCCCCGTATGTTATTCACTTCTTGAGGAAGATTGATCTTTACATGGTCTAAAGTTTGCCACTGACTCGTTCAACATTGTCACAGGTAGAATTATATAAAAAAATTTTCACACATTAACATACGACTTTACAACTGGAGTAAAAATAGATAAATTACACGGCTAAATATAAATATGACATTATGATGATAACTTCTAAAAGGTAATTTAAAGGAAATGTTGTCCGCAATGGTACATATAATTTTTTATTAGTCTCAAAAGTGGATGTGTAGCAATGCTGAAATGAGACAACACTATGTATCCCTCTATTTTCTAGAGTTTATTCAATGTAATATCCCCTGACTAAACTTGAGCTCAACTTTAACTAACTTTTTTATGAATATAATTTTTGTGCATTGTGAATAAGTGATGGCAACTACAATCGATTGACAATAACAGTATAATATTTTGGTGTGCTTTTTCAGTTATGAAAAGAGGTTGATCTCACAGATCAGTGGGCTGTATTCTGGCTGTGGCAAAGCAACTGCTGGCCTACTAAAGTTTCCAACTTTTCGTACTGAAATGGTCTTTTTAACACAGCACTTCATGTGTTTTCTCGCAGTATGAGCAGTGGGCAGCAGTTCAGTGATAGGAGGTACGCCCTTGTGCAACCTCGAGTAATGCGAGACATGACACCCGTATGCTTGTAAAACGATTGCACATGCTGCTGATGTCACAAATCATGTTTTTAACATATCAAGAATACCTAATGAGCTTATGTAATAAGTACAGTAGACTTGTATGATAGGCTAGCTGTTGGGAATGTCGTGTTTTCAAGTGTGCAAAACTACCATGTATATAATCTCTCACTCCTTTTGCAGGGACTAGAGAAAAGAGGATGCACATATAGGCCTGCTAGATTTGAGTTCGACAACAGTTCACTATCAACAATATAAAACGTTTTTGAGAAACTGGCATTGCAAAAGCGCCGCCATGAAGCCACTTATTTGACTTACTAAATAGAAAAGGGTGTTATGAACTGGACGATAAAATAAACTAGTATATGTTAGTAATCGAATAATAGTGTAATATATCTCAGTAATGAAGAGTAGACTTTGATGTTGTCGAGAGCAATTGCTACACCCACCCCTGCGGTCTCGTTTGTTGCACAGCATAAAAAAATACATCTGTGTGTTGTTTTGGTAGCTGGTAAAATGAAGTAGACAGTTGTTTGTAAAGTTTTCTTGATGAGAGTTATCATTTAAATGGCAGCCATGAGAAAATTTTCTACACGACTAGAAATGACGGAACTACAGTGATAATATGGCATCTTTGTTTGAACTGTTGAACCATTCTTTTTTGTAATTCGGCTGAAATTGACACAGCCTTTGTTACTCGTCTGCTTATTTTCTTCATATTTTTTCCTATTCTGAAGGAATATTGAAGTTCTTTTTTTTTTTCAAATGTGAGGGCCTCAACTTTTATTACGCATGGAAAGCAATGAAAATAACCTGTAGGTTACCTTGAAGGTACGTGCGTGTACATAATGTTACATAGCCCAGTTCCTTTTATTCATCTATATACTGATCAGCCCTTGGCACAGCATGTAGGTACGTGCCTTTTCTGTTGTGCTACAAAGGAACGCAGCATTCCTCTCTGAAATGTACAAAAAATATAGTAATCCGTTCGTACTTTTTCTTCGCAAGTCAAGATTTCCCATTTAAATATTTTCCCTATATCTCAGGTTTACTTGTCTTTGCTTAGCACATCAGGTTAATATTTTTTTTCATGAAGCCTATCTTCTTCCTCAAGATAGGCTTTCACCGAGTTTCTCTGAAGTAAGACACGGCAGTTAACGGAACTTACCGGTCAAATGTTTTTCAAGAGGACTTTAAAGTGGAAAGACAACTGATATAATGTTTTTCTAAAGTGTTCTCAACGCTGTATGTACATAGTGGCACTCTTTATTAGGGAAACAGTAAGCAGTAATTTGGGTCACACATAATCTGCATGTTTCGGTGCAGGTCTAGTTGTGTGATTTAGCATCAGTGCAGCATACTTTACCCAGGCTGAAGATATCAGGAATGTATGAGACTGAGCTGTTGTGCTGCTTCCTGAAAACACAGGTATTGGATTATATCGGATATACACTAGCACTTTTTGCAGGCAGGTATGCTGGCGACGTGAATCGGCAGTGACAGCAACACCCGGCCTTCTTTAGTTGATATTTGTATTCATTACCGTCTCAGTTGGTCAGTTAATTGTTGATTAGGGATTTTCGGTTTTCCATTTGCACTTTCCCTTCAGCGCTGTATAATCCATACTCCAGTCAGTGAATGCCTGATGCAAGAGCACTTAATGATAAGTCGTGTATTGTGAACGCACGGATAAGAATTGAAAGTTAGTCTGTGTGCATATTGCCAGTTGCGGGTTCGGGTTAACTTAGACTACTCAATCATTAAAACAGTCTTCTTATGACACTGTTTAATGACTCCAGTACCCCAGTATGAGGAAGCTCCAATGACTTTGTGGAACTCATAAGGGCTCAGTTGATTACTGACGCTTGTTACGTAACATTATTATAATAAAATGCAGCTGGTAGCCATTTCAATTTAACCATGCCACTTTTACCTAACTAGATTACAAGATGTTTAACTGAATAAGGGCACGCACACAGACACGGACACTAGAGCAAGAAGCTTGGCTCTTTGTTGTGTGCATTTTCTCGCTCTAGTGTCCGTGTCTGCGAGCGCGCCTTTATTCAGTTAAAAGATGAACGAATACCAACTAGCCCACTTATCCGTGATACTGAAATAGATTAAAACAACAAGAAGCACATTATGCTGGCTCGTGGCATCCCGTTACATTAATAATGCTTTAATACCATAACTCAGCTGTAGCATTCATGCAAATCACGAATGAATGATCTGGTTAACTATAAGTTGCACCACACATTGTGCTTTGTCCCTTTGCATGGGGATAAGGACGTAAATTTTTAGCCCTTGTCACCCATAGTCGTATTATCCGAACTAAGACCGCTGGTCCATATCAGTTGTAATGAAGTTGTGAGTCAACTGTACATACACTGAGCAGTGCAGTTATAAAAACAATGTTGGCTATGTCTTCCAATTAAAAAGTGAAGAATGTTGTTTGATTTACAGATGCTATAAGTACATTTACAATGTAACCAAGTGATGCTAGTAATAGGTAAATTTAGAAGCAGGAGTAGGTCTTGAAATATGTGGCGCTATTAAATGTGCGCAATCTTCCCTTGAGCAGTTCACATCATGCTGCACTGCCTCGAAGTTAAATTTATAGCTGCAGTGTTTAAAATAGTGTAAAAATGTATGTGCTTAGACAGATTGCAACTGTTTGTCTTTAGAAAAAGGTGGCTATGAAATAGTTTTTATAGCACCTTGATAGCTTATCGTAATCTCCAAAATATTCGGAGATCTACTTAGCCACATATGAGTGGTGCTGGGAACACATATTGCAGTATTTAGGGCGTACTTAAGAAGCTGAGATAAGTAAATTCAAACTCCAGAAAACTAGCTGGCAACCACCTTTATAGCCAGTTTACTGCACCACTTTTGTCTAAACAATATTGTATTCAAATCTGCTAGAATTGTTGTTGCAAATAATAATATGAAATTTCCATTGCTTTAATTACTGTCTTCAGCCTTTTATTGCTAAATCCTCATCGGTATATAAAGAATATTCGCCTTGCATTTCAGATGCTGGTACCTGCCGTGAGCTAATATATTCAGGACATCACGGGTATTGTAGCATTGCTGTCCAACTTATACAAAAATTATTTGTCCTCAGTGCTGCAGTTACTGCAAAAGTTTTTGTCAATGCCTTCATTGTTGTGGCTGATCATGCATGAGATATTCTTGTGCTACTGGCCAATGATTAGAAGAAGGAACTAGAATGAGCTACTGAGTTTTGTTATATGAACGATTTCAAAACTCATCAATGATGTCAAACAGCATTTAATCAAAAGCCAATTGTCAAGTGCCAACACTAGCTGCAACTGTAACGGTTTCAAGCTTAGATATTCTTGTTTTCCTGTCGTGAGAACAAGACAGAATTTTGGGGCAGTTTAGAAGAAGCTAACGGTAGAGCAGTTTAGCTTGTGTTATTGGATAAGTGTTGAAATGAAACACTAAGTTATACACTTCTTACTCTTTTCACTTCTTTGTAATCGCATTGGAAGTACTATGAAGAACACCTTTTTATACCCATTGTCATTGTTTGTGTTTCAACTGTAACCCTAAGAAATGTTGATTATTTTTGTTAAGTTTTAAGCCTCATGTGCGTGCAGTTCACCTTTTCCACCCATTTTCGCAGTACGTCTGCTGGCTTCTACATTTCTCGTGTAAATTTCGCCCAGCTTCCCCTTGTGAAGATGAAGTTTTCAGATTTCATACTGGCCGTTACCAGTCGAATACTTTGACAAGCGAATGCAAGCATACGTGATGGGAATGAATGAAAAATAAAAGTGAATTGCTAAGTTATCCTTGCCTGTATTTAGTTGATTCATTTGAGGAACAAAAAATATACTGAGCATATCATGCACTATAGTATTAAATTGCCACTTGCACTCTAGGGTGTAGCCGGAAATTTTTTTTTCGAGGGGGTATCTCCTTGAAATGGTCCTTTTCGATTTGTGTCATGGCGAAAAAAATTCGGAGAGGGGAGGGAGGCATGAGCCCGGTTTGTCATACCCTGACTACGCACATAACAAGGAGGCTCCCGGCCGCAGTGTTGTCGGCAGAATTTTTTCAGGGGAGGGGGGTTCAATCATATCTCATATATATGTTCATGCGTTTGTGCCCTTATACGTCACATGCAAAAGTGAAAATTTTAGGTTGTTGAATTCCCCAACACCCGCCCGCTCCGGCTACGCCAGTGACACCTTGTGAGGCAGAGTGACGGATTTTGTAAACTTTGCGGATTTATTTTTCTTTAGCTTGTTGTTGATTGGTCATTTAAAGAAGTGAGGACATGAACCAAAATACTACTTTGCATGTCAGAAGTATTGTCTGTCTTTCAAGTGCAAGATGTTGGAATGCGCAAATGCTTCGTTGCGTGGCAAGCTCGAAGAAAAAAAATTAAACATTTTCCCGAGGGTGAACATGGTTAAGTGCGAATGCACGGGGTGATGCTATGAGGGGGAGTAAAGTTAAAATCCGTTGGCGACGCTGATATCGGTGTCAGTAATGCGCCTTATATCCAGATGGTAGCGTTGCCTCCGGGACATCCATCGCACGACCCGCTCTCGACGGGAGACTGAGAGAGAAGGCGGGCGCGCGAGAGAGAGGGGTGCGCGCGCAGCTGCAGCGAGGGAGGAGAGCGGAGGAGCGAGCGAAGGGGGAGGGGGACTATAAGCGTCGCGTCCGTGGCTTATTCGGTAGAGCGTCGCGCTGCGGCCCGCCAAGTCCTCTTTCTTTTTGATTGATATGTGGGGTTTAACGTCCCAAAACCACTATATGATTATGAGAGACGCCGTAGTGGAGGGCTCCGGAAATTTAGACCACCTGGGGTTCTTTAACGTGCACCCAAATCTGAGCACACGGGCCTACAACATTTCCGCCTCCATCGGAAATGCAGAAGTCCTCTTTCTTTTAAAGATAGAGAGAAGACTGCGGACGCCGCCGACGGCGGTGGATGGTTTGGGGTCGCTTATCAAGTGTATTCACACTTAAAAAAATGGCTCCTGCATCTTCCCACGGGGGGGAACGCGAGTAAATGCGTCGCCGAGCGTGGGGCTATCGCGCGAATGTTGCGTCTACTCGTTTCAAGCAAAGCGTGAAGTCAAGCGAAAGCCAAGTAAAGACGCCCTTGACTGTATTCCGAATGCGCGCTCCGACCCCGCCCGCTTTCGATGGAGAGGAGTACGGGGGATAGGACCGCAAAGACGCCCACTGAATTCAGAACGCGCGTTCTGCCGCTGAAATACCGCCCGCCTTCGAGGGATACGAGACGAGCCGAGTAGCGCAGTGGGGGTGTGAATGACACCGTGCGAAGCCAACACCCCCTAGACTTTTTTCAAAAAAAAAGTCTAGGTGGTGTTGGCGAAGCGTGGCATCGTGCGATTACAGAGACAGACAGACAGACAAAGAACTTTATTCAGGTCCTGAGGAACTGCGTTGTAACGGCCCCGTTTAGGGGGAATCCGTAGCAGTCGCGGGCCGCTCCCACGTAGGGACCGGAAGACAGTGGCCCTCCGCCCTCTCGCAGGCCCTCTGGACAGCGCGAAGTTGAACCAAGAGGTCGCCGCTGTTAAGGGCTTCCTCCCAGTCCTCTTCTTTGTTGAACTCTGCGTCACGTAACGCAGGACATTGCCAGAGCATATGAGGTAATGAGCAATACGCCTCACCGCAGTCCGGACAATGCGGCTCGATGTTGGGCGAAAAATGGCTGAACCTGCCACGCGAAGGGAAAGACCCCGTTTGGAGCATCCTGTAGGCCGATGATAGCGGTCGCGTAAGTTTAGGATGAGGAAGTGGAAAAGTCCTCCGAGATAGATGATAATGAGTCATGATCTCGTGGAAAGTGAGTAGCGAGTCCCTGTATCTTCCGGCGTCCCCGCCTGCGAATCCGCCGGGACCGCCGCGGTGAGCGATACCTCGCGCACGGTCATGGGCAAACTCATCGGCGTTGGGGACATCAGGATGTACGTTGGCCCCCATGTGGGCCGGGAACCATGTTATGGTGTGAAACCCGGCAGCCCCCTCACAGCCGAGGATGGCCGCTGCCTCACGCGAGATCGAGCCCGAGGCGAAAGCCCTAGCTGCGGAACGCGAATCTGTAAAGACATTAGGACGCGATGGGTCCTTCATTGCTATGGCGATGGCGATTTGCTCAGCCACCATTGCCGAAACCTTTCTAACCGAGGCAGAGCATAGGAGTGTGCCACTATGATCGACCGAGACCACTGCGAAGCGATCCGAACGCCCGTACTGGGCTGCATCGACAAAGGTCGCGAGATGCGGTCTGTTTGCAACTGATTTTAATAAGGAACGGGCCCGAGCTATGCGGCGCCCTACATTGTATTGTGGGTGGACATTTCTTGGAAGTGGAGCTATCGAAAACGTGCCTGTGATTGAGGGTGGTAGTGTTGCATTACGCTGGTTAGTCGCCGTAGGACCGCAGCCTATGGATTCCAGGATGCGCCTACCAGCCCTCGAGGACGATAGTCGCACGACCTGAGCCATCTGCTGGGCCTCGATCACCTCCGAGAGGGAGTTATGCATGCCCAATTGTAGGAGCTTCTCGGTGCTAGTGTGGATAGGCAAGCCTAGAACTCGCTTTATGCTTTTGCGCATTAGTGTATCAATTCTTGCCTCTTCTCTTTTGGACCAGCGCAACGCCGAAGCGACATAATTAATGTGGCTCATGAGAAATGCATGATAGAGCCGAAGGAGATTGCTCTCGCTCAGCCCACCCCTGCGGTTCGAGACCCTGAGTATGAGCCTAAGCATGTTCTCCGTCTTCGAGGTGATGCGGGCTATAGTTCGTGAGTTGCCCTCCTTGGACTCTAGCAGGAGTTCGAGGACCCTGATGGAGTCCACCCTGGGTATTTTCTGCCCATCCCGTGTGTATAAAGCTATGGGAATCTGTTCTAAAGGAGTGAGGTTCCTCAGTCCTTGTCGGGTGGGTCTGTATAGTAGTAACTCAGACTTTGCCGATGACAGGCTCAGGCCCGAACCGACTAGAAAGTTCTCCATGATGTCTAATGCCTCTTGGAGCGCCTGCTCTACCCCGGCGTCGGACCCTCCCATGCACCACACGGTGATATCGTCCGCGTAGTGAGCATGGTTAACCCCGCGCACCGTAGCGAGTCGCTCCGAGAGGCCCTTCATGGCAATAATGAAGAGTAGAGGAGAGATAACTGCCCCCTGTGGGGTGCCTCTCGCTCCCAAGGTAAATTCCGTGGATTGGATTTGACCGATCCTAATGGTAGCCCTGCGATCCCTGAGAAAAGACCTAACGTATGCGTGGAACCGTTGCCCTAGACCCATAACCGAAATTGCCTCAAGCACAAACTTGTGCGAGATATTATCAAAAGCTTTGGCTAGGTCTAGAGCTAGTATGCCTCTAGTATCCCTGGTGTTGTTGTCAATGATTTGTCTTTTGATAAGGAGCATCACGTCCTGTGTGGATAGTGCAGATCTGAATCCTACCATATTGTGTAAAAATAGCTCTCTGCTTTCTATGTACTCGGATACCCGATGGTGAATCGCATGTTCGGCCACCTTGCCTACGCAGGACGTAAGCGAGATGGGTCGCATGTTCTCCAAAGCCAGAGGTTTGCCTGGCTTTGGGATAAGCGCTACCGAAGCTGTCTTCCAGGATTCGGGGACGTGCCCCGTCTCCCAGATCTTGTTGACTTCCTCGGTAAGCTTCTCGATTGATTTGCCGTCCAAGTTACGTAAGAGCTTATTTGAGATTCCATCCGGGCCCGGTGCAGAGCGCCCGTTGAGCTCGTGGAGGACCTTACAGATTTCTGGTTCAGTGAAAGGTGCGTCCAGCTCCGCCACCATTCCACCCCTGTAATGCGGATAGTCCGCATCGCCGGAAGGGCCCAGCGGAAGATAGCTGTCCGCTAGCCTCTTCAGGAGGGCCTTTTCGGACACTCCCTTCGCTTTTTGGTTGTGAACGATTCTGTCAATAGCCAATCGTTGATTTCCCTTCGACTGTGACTCATCAAGTAATTGTTTGAGGAGGTTCCATTTGGCCCCCACTCTCATCTTTCCGTCAACCGAAGAACATACTTCATTCCACTGCTGTTTGGAGAGTTCAATAGAGTAGGCTTCGATCTCGCGATTGAGTTGCGCAATTTTCTTTCGAAGTCGGCGATTGAGCCTTTGCGTCCTCGACCGGGACAGGATGGAATTCTTAGCCTCTAAGAGATGCGCGAGGCGTGCATCCATCCGATCAACCCTCAGGTTCGTTTTGACAACCCTGGTCGCAGCATTAGCATCCTCTTTGAGCCTTGCAAAGAGGCTGTCTAAGCTGTCGTATTCATCCTGGTCCTCCTTCCGCAATTTACGAAAGGCATCCCAGTCCGTTACTTTAAATTCCCTGGGGGGAGCTGCATTGACTGCTAGGGTAATAGCCACTATGAAGTGGTCGCTACCTAGATTCTCTTGCAAATTTTGCCACCCTGTTCCGGCGACGTTCTTGACGAACGCCAAGTCTGGAGTTGTGTCTCGGACCACCGATGTGCCAATTCTTGTCGGGTATTGCGGGTCCGTAATCAATTCAAGAGAACAGCTAGATACGGCCTTTAGGAGGTTGTTGCCTTTGGGGGACTGCCTGGCGTATCCCCAAGCGTCGTGCGGAGCATTAAAGTCTCCTGCTACCACGATGGGGGCCCCCCTGGCCAGAGCCACCGCTTTTGCCATGATCGAAGCGAACCCCTGCCGCTTGTCCGACGGCGAGCTGTACACATTCAGGAGGAATACGCTGTTCTTGAGCCAGCTGTTGGGGATTATTTCGAGGATAATGACCTCAGCCTCGCTGTTGCCAAGCTGTAGTTTGTGTTCTTGAAAGGAGCACTTTTTTGCGACCAAGGTTGCCAAACGGCGCTTCCCTTGCTCGCGCACCGAGACGACTCTATAGCCCGGGAAAGTTAGCGCATCACCGAGAGTTTCCTGTAACATAATTACGTGCGGTTTGACCGCCTGAGAAGCAATAAAGTGCAGCAGTGGAGCCCTGCGCCTTTTGAAACTGGCACAGTTCCACTGCCACACGACCAGTTCATTAGTGTTGTCCGCCATAATTACTGTTCTGAGACAGCCAATCTCCTGTCGGGTTGACTGTTACCGCGCCTGCAGGCGACTGTGCCCTGTTCGGGCCTATCGGAGGCGAGCTACCCGTAGCTAGCGCTGCCTGTGTACCTTCAAGAGACGACACCCTTTTCAGTAGGGTAGTCATGCTATCAGCCAGTTGTTTAATCGATTGCTGCATGCTTTCCAGAGCCTTGTTGTTGGATTCTGTCTCCATAGCATCCCACTCCCCTTGGGGGGGTGAGGCCCTACGTTTTCCCGAGCGCGCCTGCACGTCCCCTGGTGGGGGAATCTGTTGTCTCTCACCCTGCGAGGAGTAATGTTTGCGGAACGACTCAAGGTCAGCCCTCAGCTGTTGAATCTCTGCCTTAAGGCAAGCATTCTCTTGGATCAACTTAGCTACCCTGGGGTCTTCCCTATGCTCTGGCAATGGTACCCGCGTTACCTCTGGTGGCGGCGCCGCTGGCTTCGGCTTGGCTCGATCCGCCCAGGTAGGTACTTCCTGGATTCGTACCCGGGAGCAAGAGCGCCCTTTGGTGCGAGCGCGGCCCCTGGAGCGGTCGCGCCTGCGGCCAGCCGGCGTGACGGAACGCCCCTGCCTGGGAGCACTTGCCACGCTGGAATCCCTTGACCGGTCCTCTTCGGCCAGCTGTTGCTGAGACTTTTTGACGCGCTTTCGGCGCCGTCGTCTTCTCCGTCGCACGACGTAAGGAACTTGAAAGCGTTCTTTGCACGTTCTGTCCGCCGTCGGATGTGGGCCTCCGCAAAGGGCACATTTCGGCGAGCACTGGTGATCGTCGCGTGGAGACACGAGCCCACAGCCCCTGCACACCCTCTTGTTGGGGTTGGGGCAAACATCGGCCCTGTGACCAAGCCCTCCACACGCGTAGCACACGTCGGTTTGGCGCTTGTAGAGCGTGCAGCGCAGCATGCTGACGCCGCATATGACATAGTTTGGTACCTTCATGCCGTCGAAAAGCACTACCACAGTGGTGGTGTTCTTGATCCTTTTGGCTTCTAGGGCCTTCGGATTTCGCTGGTTGACGATCATCGTTTGGAGCTGGGCCTCGCTGATGTCAGTGTCCACTCCTCGTATGACTCCTTTACAGGTGTTATCGGGGGCCGCGACATATGCCGCCACATGGTACATTCCTTCGCTCATCCGAATCTGTTGGATCGCGGCGTAGGCGTTTGCGTTCTTCTGCTCCGGTGTCGAGACTACGAGAATGTTTTGGGCGATGTTTGGGCAAACGATGTCCCCTTCCGTCTCTGCCGGGGCAAGAGCAGCCGCCATGGCAATAGCCTGTGCGAGCCTAATTTGGCTTACTTTTCTGACGTCAAGTCCGTCCCTCGGCCTGACGATAATTCGTATATGGTCCCTCGGCAGCCGAGGGAGCCTCGATGCAGCTGCGAGGCGCTTCATTGCACCTTGCGGGGCTGCCGTGCGGCGGCCTCCCTTCGAGCCCACATGTGATGCGTTGCCCGCGGAAACTGGCGTTTCTACACGAGCTTTCTTGTTCCTGCCCAGCGCTGTCGTCCAACCCGGGCTATTGGCTTCTTCGTGAGAGATTTCCTCTCCTTCCACCATCTCTACTTCGGGCATGTTGCCCCTTTTCCCCGCCCCTCGCCGTCGACGCTAGGCTGAGCCCGGTAGGGTTAGCCGAGCCGCGGCGCGTTCCACAAGAAAAGTTCCAATAATTCGGCAAAAGGACCACTCACCGAAAAAAGTCTGGTATCGACGTGATCCTCGGAAGAAACTGCGTCGAATGAAACGCAGCTCGAGTACAGGCACCACAAAAATTCTAACGAAAACATTAACAGAAACGGGAGCCGATCTTCTCGCGTCCGCACTGGTCGGCGCCCCCTGCGTCTCCCCGCGATTACAGAGGCTTGAACGCTTTTGAAAAAAAAAAAGCTCCAGCCTCTCTAGTGCGATTAAGAAATGCCCCGCATTTAAAAAAGTGAGCGGTAAACCCATGTCATCGCTTCCGTGTGGAGAGACGTGTTGACAGAAGGTAATCCAGTGCTTGCGGTCTTCAAGCAAGCTGCGGCGGTGGAGAGGGTACGGTCTGTACGCTTAATCTAAAATATTTAGCCCCGCCGCGGTGGTCTAGCGTCTGAGGTACTCGGCTGTTGACCCGCAGGTCGCGGGATCGAATCCTGGTTGCGGCGGCTGCATTTTCGATGGAGGCGAAAATGCTGCAGGCCTGTGTGCTCAGGTTTGGGTGCGCGTTAAAAAACAAAACCCAGGTGGTCGAAATTTCCGGAGCCCTTAACTACGGCGTCTCTCATCTTCATATGGTGGTTTTGGGCCGTTAAACCTCACGTATTAATTAATCGAATCAATCTAAAGTATTTGGCTCATTCAGGAAGTGTCACGCTGCTAACGTCCCATGCCTCGTAGATTTCTGTACAGCTGATTGTGCGTGTGTGTGACGCCGATTGATGGCCGAAACATCGGTAAAGCGAAGCGAGCGGGTGGATATTAGGGTACAATTTATTTGTGTTTTAGACCACATGTGATGTTCTATAAAGTTTTATGAACATTCGTGTCGAGTTCAGGGTGCCGCCATGATCAGCAGGCCAAACGCAGCAGCACTGTCATTCAAATGACACGCAGCGCCGCTGCGCGACTTAAAGTTTTTAAAATTCATCCAGCCCCACTCCGCGAAAGCCTTCGGAACAGCGAAATTGATGCCCTTCTTAATCAGGCTATTGCATCTTCTGCGCATGGTTTCCGTGACTGAAAACGACAGCACGCCGTAGCAAGGGCATGCCGCCGGTGCCGATCCCGGAGGCCATGATGTACGTCATGTGGTTTTTTCCTCAGGAGCACAACTAGTCTTGGTCGTTCAATGGTGAACTGACGAAGAAACGACGCCCTCTTTTATACTGCATGGAAACCCTCACTGGCCTACTTGCCGCAAACAGGTGGATTCTCTGACGTCACATGCAATTTCGCCGCTTGCCCATTGATTGAACGCTGACGCCTTGTTTTTCGACATCAGTGCAGTGTGTATTGCTGTAATGTGACTTTTATTTTACCAGCCACAAGTTGGGCCAAATGAACAGTTTCATCTCGGACATACGACGGCGGCCTTCGTTGACGTGACGACCACGTGACAATATGATAGTTATTATCAAGAAGAAACGGACATGGCCTGGGCACGCAGTGGTAGGCAATATAACCGCCTGCTCATTAAGGGTAACTGACTGTATCCCAAGAGAAGGCAAAGGTGCGTGAGAGGGAGACGGGAATTTGGGGGGGCAGATGAGATTAAGAAGTTTCCAGTCGTAACGTAGCAGCAGAAAGCACAGGACCGGGTTGATTGATGCGAAATGGGAGAGGCCTTTGCCCTGCAGTGGTCGTACGCGGGCTGCTGGTGTTGATGGATATAAACGCGTGCGTTCATATCTGTGAAGCAATAAAATATGTCGAACAATAAAACAACAGCAATCCCAGGAGGCCTTAACAAAGCATCGGATTACCACATGGTTGAACACCGACAACTCCGGTTCGCGAGAAAATAAGTAATTGGAAAACTATCCATGCAATATATGATGTGTATGCGACTGGCGGACTTTTTAAGAGTCGCATTTATTGGATATTCACTGGCGTCATCCTTTCTTTCATTTTTTTTTTCTTTTGTGGACGACTCTGCCACCGCAACCGTAATCTGCTATCTGCGCCAAGCTTCGTTTGCTTATTGAAATTCTTGGCGACACTAGCCATTGCTCAGATTTGAAATGGTTGTTCCTAAAGTCCACCTGTATTCACCTGTGCGCAACCGCTGGCCAGGGAGTTGGGGTGGTGACTGGCCTTGGGCTTCAGCGGGTTTTACTCTCGTTAAAAAGCCGTCATGCCATTGGGTTTGCATCACCATGCTGGAAATCGGGTTGACGCAGGCGACTCTTGCGTCGCGACACACGCCACGTACTTCCAGCATAGGGCACGTGCACTGGCCAGAGGGCACTATCTAGCTCTTGCTCTACGAAGGGGTAGACACGGTATGCAGTGCGTGTGGAGAGGAAGAAGAAACTGCGGAACACTTGATAATGTTCTGTAAAGGGCTTCACCCTATAGTTCAGGATGATGGCGCGGAGTTTTTCAAAGCACTGGGGTTTAGAGACAGTGAGGGCAAAATAGACTTTAAGCGGGTAGAATTAACTAGAAGGAGGTTATCTGATTGGTGGCTAAAGTCAAGGCATGAGTGAAAATTAAACCCTTCAGTGCAAAGTACGAATCCTCAACCTCACTATTTAAAGGGGGGGAAATAAATCTAGTTTTTGGTTCATTAGGTATTACGGCTTGGTAGCACTAGCCACCGCCCGATCTAAAGGGTACAGCCATATCCATCCATCCATCTGCACGGAGCCCATAGGCGATGCGCAGAGCGTGGACGACGCCACCTGCCGCCATGGTCCAGAAGCGTTGGCACTCTTGGGCATGGCTTGGGCGAGCTGTATTTCTGGAAACGTATAGGCTAGTGCACGGAAGAATGTGTTTTTCATCATGATGTAACGCTTCTGTCGGCATTCAGCTATGTCGAGAAATAACTGCTGCGCTGTCGGCTGCTGAAACACATACAAACACTCGCGCCAGGAGCGCACTTTCACGAGTTTCTGGTTACACGCGACCGTGTCCTTTTGCGGCTGTCCGACGCAGAAGGTAAGCAATCACGCTTTGTTTGTGGCTGCGTTAGCGCGGTTACCGTGTTTTTATTCCTCCCTTTATGCCACTACGTCTTTAACGAACGCTATTACGTTTGTCCTCGATCACGCCGCCTGCATTTTAGACGTCACAATAGGCCTCCCGACCTCGGCGCACGCATTTTACCGCCATTCTTGAAAAAGTCGGTCGCTCGACGCCCCGGCTCTGCACGTGCAACCTAACCTCTGACTTCCTCGCAAGGTTTCAAAAGATTTCCGGGATATAGAAAAAAAAAAACGTTTTCACGGCGTGAATCGCTCCACGACCGAGAGCGATTAGTCGAAGACCTTTGCGGGATCGAGCTATTAAGTCGCCATAGGCGATGTGTTAGAGCTATAGTGCGTGTAGATGGTGGGCGGGTGGATGCAATACTTTATGGCTTTCCGGCAAGGCACGTGTCGATTGTGAACAGCCGCGTTTCTATGCATTAATAGTGCGGTGACGGCGCGAACGTATATCTACGCATGCGAATGCGTAAAACGCGCATTTGCTGCGGCAGACGTGCCTTTCTCGGAGCTTTCTACAAACCACCACCGCTACGCATTCGCGTGCATTTTTGTATAGCGCTCGGACTTGAATCGCTTGGATTCCAAGTTTGTCGTCCGACTTTAAATTTATTGCGAGGTCAGAGTGAAGAACA
Source organism: Rhipicephalus microplus (assembly GCF_013339725.1). NCBI lineage: Eukaryota > Metazoa > Arthropoda > Arachnida > Ixodida > Ixodidae > Rhipicephalus > Rhipicephalus microplus. The sequence goes on from NC_051167.1 coordinate 174,142,426, forward strand.
TAAACCCAGGTCCGCCCTGTTGAGTCACTGGCACCCATGTGCATTGTGCAGCGTTCACTTTCATAAGAGTTTCACTGTCGCTGACGTTTTTATCGAATGATAACGACGTCGTATCACAAGTTCAATGTCACCTTGGATATTTTACAGCACCCTTTGAAAGCGTAATTATGCGCACGAAAAAAAAAAGTATTTCATGCCCACTTCGACAATGCGTCTTTCGTGCAGCGCATGTTTCATTTCGGATAATATCAACGCCTGATCACGTGACGTGTTCGCCGATTCGAATATCGCTTTGGTTATTTTCACAGCTCGTTTGGTCTTCGTCATATTATACGATATCCACTGGGATCGAGCATGTTTAGGGTTACGCCATTGGCCCTTTGTAAGCACTGCTGCTTTCTCGAAACCATTGAAAATTAATTGCCGTCTTGGTTTCTTTTTCAGCTCGTTTTCGAAGCGGCAGCTGCATACCTACCGCGGCTCAGCCACATGCAAGGTTATATTATTTTATGAATCAAAACCATCATATCATTAGGAAGCACGCCGCGGTGTGGGACTCCAGATTAATTCCGGCCCCCTGAACTTTTTTAACGTGCACCTAAATCTATTTTAAGTGTAAGGTGCGACCACGACAACAGACACCGAGCGACACTTATGTTTACATTGAGCGTCATCCGACCGTGCTCTTGAAATACGCAAAACGAAATACGCCCTCTCTGCCATTCTTACACCTAATTCATAGCACAGTGTTACTACATTTCGCTCCCATAGAAAAGCACCTGGCGCATGCGGGAACGGAACTCAGCACTTCAATCCTAGCTATAACATCGTAACACGTCAGCCTCTTATCGGTGGGTGTTGCTTGCAAGACCTATACGTACAAACGCTCAGCGCGAAAGCGCAGCTTAAATCTATTTACATTGAGCGGCAACGAGAAGTCTACCGCCATCAGCTCAATAAAACAGCTGCTGTGTTCACGGTACGGTATTTTAACTCTGCCGCTCTCGTATTACAAATGGTTGTATTGGAAAGTCAGTGCCAAATCTCAAAATGTACAGCGGCTGTCTATTTGTTGTCGCTTCAGTTCACAAACTCGCTTACTTTTCATATGAGTCCGGCCATCGCGTCCCCCCCCCTCCCCCAGTTGGCAATGCTGTGCAGGACAACAATTCTTCAAAGTGACAAGTCTCGGGAATCATCAGCGAACAACCATGATCCACTTTTCATGCATCTGCTCCTCGCATTTCTTGCATTAGAAACAGTAGAACTTTACGGGCATTTTCAACTATTCGTAATTTTTAAACTCCCGTAGCAGCTCACAATGCAGCAGGATGCCTGCTTTCCAGGATGACGGAGCGGTGCCCATGGCGAGCAAAATGCGCGATTAAAGCCCCTAGGAACACGTTTTCCGTGCGCTCAATGCGCAAACCAACCAAGCAAGCGTGGCTCGTCCGAGCAACCGGAGCTATGGGCTTTCTCCGCTAGGGCGACAAATGGCGCTGCGCAAACTTAAGCCTTAGGGTTCCTCGATGCGCGCGCCCCCTTGGAGCGTGGAACGACTCTTTGAAGGGGTGAGTGCCGGCTTCCGATCGGCGGCCGCCATTGGGCTCCCCCCGTATCGTCGCAGCTGGTTGAGTGAGACAGGTGCGCTACGTTTTTCTCGGGCAAAATGCCCGGGTGTTGCGCGCCAGAGCGCGCAAACCACTCGCGAAATGGCTACAGGATGTTAAGATTCCCTAAAGATCCGAAAAGGTGCCTCTTGTAGCTTGTAAGAAATCAGGCGCGACAAGTGGCAGCCCACGGACCATTCGCGTCCCTGTACGTCACAGCGAGTGCAGCAGCACTTGCGCCCCCTGTGGTGGGCCTCGCGCCCGATAAAAGCTATCACACGGGTGTTTCAATCGCGATCAAACCTGATGTGACTGACTCTCTCACGCCAGCTGCAGAAGGGCGCAAATCACTGTTGAGAAATTTGATCCCGATCAGGCTCAATTGCAATCACCAGTGCACCGGGTGCAATACACGTTCACTTGCAAGCCTTGTACATGCCGTATTCAACTCGTTCATTTTGGGTAGCACGAAATGCGTTGTTTTTACTGTTGTACACGAGCTGCGATTGCTCGAAGATGTGCGCCTACGTTGTGCGCTTGTTGCTGCCGGCGCCTTCAACTATTTCTTTTAGGGGCTAAGCCCCTTACGCCGTGGGTCGTATGTCCCGTGTCATCGTAGTCGTAAAGGCCAGTTGCATTGTTTTAAATGTCAATAAAAATGGTGTTACAGCATATTCACGGAGTGAATGATGATGAGTGGGGCGAGGCATCCGTCCGTGCGTTTGTCCGTGCGTCTGTCCGTCCGTGCGTACGTCTGCACGTCCGTCCGTGTGTTCGTCTGCGCGTCCGTCCGTGCGTCCGTCTTCTTCGCCCCACTCATCATCATTCACTCCATGGATATGCTGTGACTTTTCTCTTTTCTCACGACAGCACGTATTTTATATTTTGTTTTTCAGCCAACTGGCAAATAGCAAACTGTTTTTACACTTTTGTGGATAGCAAACAACACACAGACACATTGAAAGGTCATGTGACCTAGGTGCGTGTGTTTCACATCTTTAACTTACATACACTGTTACCGACTAGTCGAAAAGGATGCTAGTTGAAGGTTTTAATGCGGCTGGCGTCGATGCTATTTTTCCGCTGCGAGCAACTCCAGGTACTTTAAAAATGTCACTTTAAAAATGTCACTTTAAGATGTCACTTTAAAAATGAAGACTAGAAATCTAAGCCCTTCACACTCCCGATGCGGAAACTTTGTATTTCTCTCATGTTATTTGACTACCTCATGTTTTGACGCAACACACTCAGTATGCAGTCGCGCAACACTCGTTGGCTGGTCATGTGGCTATAGGCGGTTTCCGGAGAAGGCATCGTAGCCTATAGGCGGTTTCCGGAGAAGGCATCGTAGCCTGCTACGGAGCCTTCCGTAGAAGGCTCCGTAGCAGATGACGCGGTTTTCTACCCCCTCCAAAATGAGGGAGTGGGGCGCGCGCATCGAGGAACCCCATTGAACTTGTCTTCCCTATGAACATGAGGTTGTTGTTGCTGAGACACGATGCGTCTCTTGAAAAAAAATCAGTTTCGCCAGAAGGGCAAAGCAATGAATGCGATAGCAACATATTCGAATGTAACGAAGCAAGGCTAGCGCAATTAGGAGAAATAATATTTGTAGTGCGCATGCGCTTGCTAAGCAACAAAGTTTCCTGCGGCGCGGCCACAGTAGATGACCACAACAAGGCTCGTACGTTGTGACGGCGTTGATGAGGAGCGCATGCTGGTACTAAGGGCAATACGTCGTTTGTCGCCGCTGGTGGCAGTTTATGTGCAGAGCGCACCTATATATGGACGACAGCTCCAGCTACACTTCTGGCACCGTTCTTTCGTGTTGAGAACGCAGCCCGTAGAAGTTCCCGCCTGCTGTGCAGGCAAGAGACGCGTGCTGATCGTTGCCGTGATAGTGCGGCAACCACAAATACCTCCCTCCCCCCTTGTTTGCACACGAGATAAGCGCGCGCGCGCAGACGACCCCAGCCGGAAAGGCGATGTTTGCTCCGCAGGAAGAGGAGGGTAGTGCATCCTTCCCCGTATATATATATATATATATATATATATATATATATATATATATATATATATATATATATATATATATATATATATATATATATATATATATATACACGCGTGAGTGACAGCGGTGACAAGAACCAGCCGAGACTTAATATAATTGCTATCGCAATAAAACGACTGGCACAAAGCCAGAGAATGTGGAGCAGCTGACGGCTCCTTCACAAAAGCGTCGCGCAATGACATGTGTGCTTTGCTGAATCGGCTGCATTTTACCTGTTGATGCAGTATTCTACCGGTTGATGCGGATGTTAACAAGGTTGTATCGTAAGTACAAAACACACCTTGAATTTTTTTTTTGCAGCTCCTTTGAAAGTATAAAGGTGCGCACAAAAAAAAAGTATTTCATGTACACTTCGACCACGCATGTTTCTTGCAGTGGGTGTTTCATTTCGGATAATATCCACGTCTAATCACGCAGCATGTTCACTGATTCGATTGTTGATTTGGTTGTTTTGACAGCTCGCTTGGTATTCGTCATATCATACAATACCCACTAGAATCAAGCATGTTTTTAGTTACGCCGAGATTTGCCCCACATAACCACGTCCAATTTCGCGAAACCATCGAAAATTTTATATCAGTCTTGGTTATTTTTCAAATTCGTTTTCATTTTGGCGGCTGTATATACCCTGCGGCTCGAGCGCATGCAAGGTAATAATATTTTACGTGCCAAAACCATCATACCATTAGGAGACACGCCGCAATGTGAGACTTCGGATCTATTTCGGGCACCTGAGTTTTTTTTTACGTGCACCTAAGTCTATTTGAAGTGTATACGGTGCGATGACAAAGGACAGAGGGTGCACACACACCAAGCGTCACTTCTGTTTACATTGAGCGTCATACCACCATACACGTGAATTATGCAACACCATTCTTGCACCAAAATCTGAGCCCTATGTTACTGCGTTTCGCTCCCGTTGAAATGCAGCTGGCCTATGCGGGAATCGAACTCATGACTTCGATTCTAGCATCGCAACGCCTCACAATGCTAACTTATCGGTGAGTGTTGCTTGCAAGACCTGTACGTTAAACGCTCAGCGCGAACCCGCTGCATAAATCTGTTTACACTGAGCGGCGACGAGAGGTCAACAACCATCAGTTGTATAAAACACTTGGCTCATGATACGGTATCTTAACAGTGGTGTATTAAGCTATCAAGCTCCGCTGCTTTCGCATTACCAATGGTTGTCTCGGAAAGCCAGAGCCTAATCACGTGATGTACAGCGGTTGCCTGTTCGCCGTAGTTTCAGTTTACAAATGCGCTTTCTTTTAGTATTAGTCCGGCCATCGCGTGTCTTTCAGGTAATAGTTTGTAGTGCTGTACTCGAATAAAATATTTCAAAGCAACGAGGCCATGGAGTATCTGCGAAATGCCATAATCTACACTTGACGCATTTGGTTCTCGTACTGCTCGCATTAGAAACGGTAGAACTTGACGGACAGTTTTCAGATGTTTGTCATGTTTAAATATTTGCAGCAGCTAACAATGCAGCAGTATAGTGCGTGCCGGCTTTTGAGGATGACGAAGGAGCGGCGCCCATAGCGTGCGAAATGCGAGATAAGCACCCAAAGAAACACGTTTTAACCCAGCAAGCGCGTCCGAGCGACTGGTGCTTTGCCCTCTTTCCTCTAGGGCAGCCAATGTCACTGCGCAAACTTGAGCTTTAGAGTTACTGTATATGCTCCCTACGTCAAGGTACCATATGCAGTATCCCTATTGAGCCTTTCTTCCCTGTGTGATGAGCTCCACTTCATAGGCAAGCTTGTTGACGCTTGTCAGTGGCAAACACTTGGCGCTTATGGTAGCATCGGATACACATGGCCACTATTACACTATCACCGTAAAAGTAATTATTTGGGATGTGCACAAGCGGCAAATCGCACGCGCGCACTTCCGTCATGCTTGCAACGAAAGCGTCACGCTATGCGAGCCAACCTGTAGTTCCAACGGCCGCCGCTATGTGACTTACGGTGGCGCCCCTCTGCTCATCGCGTATACAGAGGACGTATCGGTCTTTCTTTTTGTCTTATCAGTGTTTTGAGCACTGCAGGTTTCTTGCTCTCCAATCGTGCCGCCATCGTTATCGAAAGGAAGGTGCATTCGATAACGATTGCACATGTAGGTGCGCTTTATTTTTCCTCTGAGCATAAAAAAAGAAAGTGGAACTTTTTTCAATATTTTCTTCACTTTTACATGCGCATACGCGCGTACAAAAACTCATAGGATCGAGCATACGAAAACATTGGTGCAAGCGTGCCCATCGACCGCTTGATTGTATAGCGCAGGTAACAAAGGGACGCAAGAAACATACACACATTACAGAGCACTCTGTTGTGCAAGTATCTACCCAGTGCCTTGTAGTATCTGCTATCTTGTAGTTGCCCTTACGATATGCAGTAGTGCTTTACCAACACAAGTCTTCAAGCTTATAAGATTTCTGGATAAGTCCTTGTTAGCAGGTGTAGTTAGAACGTTAGCGTTCAGGGAAGAAAAGTGTTTTCCATGCACGTCTTACAAGTTTTGTGGGACGATTTCTTTTCCTGAATAGGTACTGCTCAGTAAGTGTCTTTGTCTTACTGGCTTCTACAAGGAACTTCACCACTGGAAAATTTCATGGTTTATCGAGTTGTTTTACCCTTCTCGAGGTGGTGCTATTGCTGGGAATAGTGATATTTTAATTTATTGTTAACCTAGCGTTCATATTGATCTAACTAGTCACACTTGATTTCCGAGTGAGCACTTCCCGAAGTGAACACATTTCTGATATAAAGGGTAGGCAAGCACTGGTTCTTTTTTTATTTAATTATAGGTAAGGCGTTGCAAAAGCTGCCACTTCATGTTTTTGCTGCGTAAATCTCATTGTTCTGTCCTGACATCATTTCTGCAGAAAAAAAATGATTCTTACACACGGCTAGTGCCGAAAATCCAGAAAAAAATCAAGAAGGGGGACAGATATGAAACAATAGCGGCCATTTTCTTTTTATATATGGGTGGTATTTTTATCTACTCAAGAATTAAAGCACGCTGCCCCGCCACGGTGGTCTGTGGCTAAGGTACTCGGCTGCTGACCCGCAGGTCGCGGGATCAAATCCCGGCTGTGGCGGCTGCATTTCCGATGGAGGCGGAAATGTTGTAGGCCCGTGTACTCAGATTTGGGTGCACGTTAAAGAACCCCAGGTGGTCGAAATTTCCGGAGCCCTCCGCTACAGCGTGTTTCATAATCATATGGTGGTTTTGGGACGTTAAACCCCACAAATCAATCGAATTAAAGCATGCTTTGGAATAAAATTAAAAAAAAAAAGCGAGCATATGGTCCGAGCTCGGGTTCCATCCAGCGAACTGCATTGTTCTGGCCAGTCCTCTTTGTTTTCATAGCCTCACACAGGTCAGGGGTATTGAACACAAGTACACATTAAAAATCGTCCGCCTTTAAAAAATTGAATGCCCTATACTGAACTGTCGAGTAACTCAAATTCCATCATCATGAACCTGACTACGTCCACTGCAGGACAAGGGCTTCTCCCATGATGCGCTAGTCAACTCCCACATGCATACGTCAATTAACTCAAAAGTATGGTTGTCTAAAGCTAAATCTCAAGGGAAGATTCTTGTAAGGATTGTCCCTTCAGACTTGAAGCAAAGGTGTGCGGACCTCCCTGACCCCCCTTCCTCCCCCCGCAAGATGTACGGTACACGACAGCAAGATTCTTTGCTCGCTTTTAATGACCACGACAACAGCCGTTCTGGCCGCAAGCCAATACAGCTCTCGAGAATAGGACAACGTGGCTAAGATGTTGAAACCGTGCCAGTGTTACGCAATCAACACGCTCATAAAAAGAATCGAACAAGAGCACTTTGCCAGGGAACAGGCTTTCCGTGAAAACGGTGAAACAAGAGCGATTGTCCGGCGCCGTGGCTTAGTTGGTTAAAGCGCCTGTCTAGTAAACAGGAGATCGTGGGTTCGAATCCCACCGGTGCCTTGTGCTGACGTTGTTTATTTTTTTTGAAATAAATAGGTTCTTGATTACGTTCGCGCAACTTTAGATAAATCTTTTGCATGTTCTTGCTACTTTCAACGGGATGCTCGTAGGCGTGCGTTTCTATGACTCCTATTTTAAAAAGCCTGTCAATGCCAAACAGCCGTGAAGGTGTGCACCACAAAGCCCGCGTCGTCGCATTGCCGTTTTATTATGTCGTCATTACAAGTCATGTAACCATCACCACAATGTTTTTTGTATACGCAGGACAGCGATTACGAAATGCGTGTCTCACAATTTTGCGAAGGAAACAAACGAGTCATCTTACTCCTTTTAAAGAGTCCTGGCTCACCACATATATCATCATCATGATGACTATCATCATCTTCACTACGCCCACGTCAGGACAAAGGCCTCTCCCATGTACTGCCAGTGAACTTGGTCCTGTGCCTGCTGCTGCCACTTTGTACCCGCAAACTCGTCATTTTCCTTTCCATTGCTCGCTGCGTCATCCTCCACTTAAGTTGAATGCTTCTTGTAATCATCCAGGTTTCTCCTCCCTAGGTATGCTCCCGTAAGATGGAGCTATTATATACCTACCCTTTGCGGGATAGTGGCAATCTAGTATTAATGATTTGAGAATGCTTGCCGAATGTGTGCCACCTACTTATTATTCTTTTTGTTACTTCTATCTCGTGGTTCGGCTCCGCGGTTACTACCTGTCATAAGTAGGCGCCACATATAGCTCCCTCCAAAGGCACGCGTTGACTTCTACTTGTAAGAGTTGACTCCTTTTGTAGTTAAACAAGTATCTAGAATGACCAAAGAAAAGAATCCCGACTCTACTGTCCGCGAGGAACTTAGATTCACCAACACTGATGAGACCAAGCTGTAGATATAAGTTTAAATAAATAAATAAAAACCCTATCTCGTCATCGAGGACAAGTAAAACGTTTCGGTGGTTGATCTGGTGGTACTTTGCCACGCAAATAAAGGAGTCCTCGAAAACGAAGTTAGGAAAAAGGCTGGGAAGTACTACTTCTAAAGATGTCTTTGACTCCAATAAAAATTTCTTATCCAATGGCACGGTTTTTGGGGCTCGTGGCATGCCTTATCGCGAAACCAAAGAATTGGGGTAGGGAACGGGGTTAGATTTTTCTCGCGGAGACACAGCATTTTTAAGCGCGTGAAATCATGAACAGTAAAGAGGGGCTTAATTTGTCGAAACTGTTTTCGCAAGAGAGTCTAGCCTTTTGGAGAGTGTCTTTTCTTTAATCGAGACATTTTAGCGTATGGTGTATTCTATTTCTCGGCTTTCGTTAATGTGTTTTGGTCCTAGTTTGCTTGCTAGTTTTCCTTTTTTCGAGATAGTAGGATACTTCCTCTTTGTCGTGTTCCTTGCGTTTGCTTCAACTTTTTTTTATTGGTGGCCACGGCATATAAGGCAAGTAAACAACATAAAACACAATACCTTTCTCCAGGATAGTGTAATATATGCGACGTCCTTGAGGAGGCCAGTATAGGGACTGAAATGGCCAACATCGGCAGGGGATTCATCCCTATCCTTTCTGGTCCTTCGCTAGTGTCCTTACACTAAGACTTGCCGTGGCCACCACTTACCACAAGGTGCTGTGGAAATTTATGTATTTATTAAGCTCTCTTGGTAGTGCCAGGGTGAGTGACTCTCCAAAAAAAAAAAAAAGAGGTTGCTGTTTTTTCGATTTCCAAACTCTGGCTTTTCGATTACCTGATTGATGAAAAAGGTGTTATGTAAATACTTCCTACTGGCGTTCTTCTCTTAAGTCATCTTTTATGCAGTCGATGTGCATAGTTTCTAATAAACTTTTAGATTCCTGTGAGTGCTCGTATCAGAGTTCCATTTTTTACCTTTCCCGAACTCAGCGATATTAGAAACACAGAGACGCATTTCTAATCTTGCGTACCAATTAGGGGTCGTCGTAGTGAAAGTCTTGAACGCATCTTTAAACAGAAAAATGATCGACTGCATCTTACGGCGTTGGCGTCAACGTGAATGATGAAAAAAATATTGTTTGCATGAGATGACGTCACCAAATTGCGTCATCGTGACTTCGTGGACCACCAACGTCTTGGGCGTCGTCATGAAGTCACTATGACCATAGAGTTTAATAACTATAGGTAGCTCTGGTGATGCGATTGTTAAGCCACTGTTGAAATGAAGAGAAGTACACAAATTTGCCTTGACTTTGCGCTTGCAAGCTTCGAACGCACGCATGACTATAATTATGGCTGCGTTTCAGTTTTGTTTAAAATCGAAAAAATGGACCGTTGTGAACTTCTTGACCGTATTTGAATTTGGGGGCCCAGAAGGCTAAGGTAGTGAAGTGCAGCTGCCGAACATTTGCTCAACTTCGTTTTGCGGCAAAGCGGATTCTTGCCATACTGAGCCGAACGGAGCCGAGAGAACGAAGATTAGACAAATTTGTGTGCTTCTCATCATCCTCATGCCGAATGAAGCGCCGTGCGTAGCAGGCCTCGCAGCCACTAGCGCCAGAGTTCTTTTCGGTGCATTTATACGAAACACTCTGACTATACATGACGACACGTACTACGCGTCACATGATGACGTTATCGGTATCGCGTTGTCAAAGGAAGTAGGAAGCCTACTACGAGATGCTCCTTTTTCGTAATGTTTATTAACTACTTTGCCCTGTACCTGGTAATTTTTATTCTTTATTAAGTTATGTGCCTGTAAAGTTACATGATTTCATTATCTTCGCCTCCGTAACAATGCGTAACGAAACCACTAATTATTCTAGATTTACTTCCAAAACCAGTCCACCAATCATTTCGTAAACACGTACAATGATGTTTACAATTTTTTACTTTGTTTTGTTGTTGTGAAACCACAACGGAAATACTTTGTCAACACATGTAGGAACACTTAGCATGCGCCATTTTTGTTTTACTTTTTGGTTTACTAGCAGCGTACAGAGCTCACGTGCCTTTTTTCTTTGTATATGCGACCTTGCATGTATATTTCGCTACTCTCTCTCCCTTATGTCACGACCAAACTAGGGTCCTTGGGAGATGACAAATGGTGATGACGAAAGGTGAGCTGATCACGGAGGCAGTGCATGACCAGCTTAACAGTGGTGCACGAAGAAACGAAGCGCAAGAGGAAGAAAGCTGAACAGAGCGCGCACTAATTGTAAATTTATTGCATCAAAAAAACAAACATAAGCGGTTAGATCAACAAGTGTTGAAGAAGGGATTAGAGAAGCAGACAAAGATTGCATTGATGACGCGCTTCCAGGAAATCTCACTAAGCGAAAAGTAGCGTGACCGAGGGTTTAGCGACCGATGCATCCCCCGGTTTGTTGATAAAATACACTTCTTCGATTTCACGCGCCACCATATCCCTGAATTGAGTTTTCACTGTCGTAACAAGGAACACGGTTGCCCAGTCTCATTCACTGCAATGCAAAAGGTTAGAGCACGGTTGTCATCATAGCGATGCTTCGTGATCCATTAGCCTTTTATATACATAACGCCCAGTTTTTCCAACACTGCCCACACAAAAGTGGAGTGTCGTACACCATACCAATGGCACAGTAGACCTAGCTGGACCTCGCCATCGACCTTCCTCTCCACGGCCGCGCGAACACTGTCTAGATGGTCGCCAGCCGAAAAGAAAACGTTGCATCCGTACGCCCTCACTTTCTCTAAACTGTGTGAGACACAATGTGGGTACGAAATGCTGGTAAGAGGCAGTTCCTTCAAGCGTCTACAATGCTGAGGAACTCTTGCCTGCGCTTTGAGGTCCTGTAGAACCCTTTCAGCCGGCCATGTCAAATGGCCCTCAGGAAACCTAGACAGCTTGAGCCTGCCCAGTTGCTTCTCGAGGCTTTCCTTCCTCCTGTGCGGGCAAGACCTCTCAAGCGCAGCCTTCAAACAGATGAGTTAAGTCAACCATCAGTCCGTGTTTTGAAAAACCAGGCTGTGCTGGTTTCCAGTTTTTTTTTTGCTCACTTTCTTGCTGAGAAAGAGCTCAGCAAAAACGTGAGTTTTTGCCAGTTTCTTGTACCAGTAAAAATGGAAGGGCAAGATACATCGCGCAGAAAACCAATTGAACCTTCGACATAGTGAACGCATGTTCATTTAACTCCAACGTGCTGCGTAAATCTACAGCTGATAATTTCAGTGAAAACACGGCGATGTTCGGCGGGTCACTCGGCGTGCCTGTTTATCATGCATTCGATCCGGGAGGATATGCTAAATCTCGTTTGATATGCAGAAAGCTTTCGAAGGGATGCAAGAGAGTATCATCAAATAGACTGAGAAGTAGAAGAAAAAGGTTTTGCCTTCGAGATGTCTTAGGCGAATGCATAAATGAGCTTGCGGATTTTTCTGCTTAGATTTTTTTTCATGTATTCATAGAGGATTCATTTTATTCTTGTGGACCTAAAGCTGGGAAGTGTTTTAGTAAAAATACGACGCAATGTAGTCTCTTCCCTCAGCTTCGATTTTATGATCGTCTTGATTTGTCGAGGAGAATGCAGTTCCTACGCAGCCTCGACCCAGGCGCATCATCTGGATCAATATCGTTGTGTGTATGAAGACGGCGCCGGCAAGCTGGAAAGAGTAATTGATTGACATCAGCATGGCTGATTAACAATAATAAATAAATTTCACAAATAACATGCTCATTAACAAGTCCAGGGTCACCCCTTAGGGGGGCAAGGTTAGACCACAGCCCCACAACAGAGGAGTTCAAAAGGAAAGCTTCTTTCAGCTGGCCTGCTCCCCCACCCCTCCACACACACACACGCACGCACGCACGTACACGCACGCACGCACGCACGTACACGCACGCACGCACGCACACACACACGCACGCACGCACACACGCACGCACGCACGCGCACGCACGCACACGCACACGTGCACGCACGCGCACGCACGCACACGCGCACACACGCACGCGCGCGCACACACGCGCGCACACACGCGCGCACACACACGCACACACACACGCACACACACACGCACACACACACGCACACACACACACACACACACACACACACACACAAAACGACGACGTGCTTTTCTGCAGCTCATTAGGTAATTTTTAGCCGGATTTATTTCTTCTCTCCAATTTAATTTCTTCTCACCACTTTGTAATTCATTAGATTTACAAATATGTGATACGCTCTATGTAATTACTCATTTCTTGGCCAAGCCCCCAGAGTGAGTGTGAGCCATGCATTTAGGCCATCATCTTCATCATATTCTTGCAGCGGCCAGTCTTTAGTATCTAGCTAGCTGGAGGTAATGGTGCGAATTCAAAAGGAATAAACAGCGGACGATGTGAATTTTCTTTGACTTCGTATTTTTTATTAAAGTAATGAAATAGAAGAGGTTGAATTTATTATGGTGCCACGGGCTACTCCTTTTCTCTTAGTAGACAAAAATATGCCGTAAGATAAACAATGAGGGTACAAAATGCAAGACAGCTAGTACAACGCGTGTGAACGTACACAACAGTGTATTCCTTTTTACGAACATATAGCCCTCCTTTAACCGATTGTTCAGTAGAAATTAGTTTAAAAGAAACTTGTTGGAGGCCAGTTGGTGACCTATGATTGAAGAAGGTTGCCGTATAGCTATAAGGAACCAATATCGGTGGATAGACGGAGAATATAAAACGCGAGCGCAGAGACGCTCGTGGGAGCTACCTTTTTTTTTCTTGTGGTGTCACGCTACCTAAATGATGTAAATATTTTAAAATAAATGCTCTAGTTCTTAGCCCCGGCTACTCTGTCTCCGCTCTGACCCTTGGATGGCTCCGCGTCTCGGCTGAATTCCGCCAGTAGCAACACTGTGCAGCATGTCGTAGTGCGGGACATCTGGACTGATTTTGACCACGTGGGCCTCTGTCTCATGCATATAAATCTTGAAGCTAAGTACAGCTTTTCCATTTCGGCGGTTTTTAAACTGTCGTATGGCGTGCCATACGTGATGCGGCTGGTGAGCAGAGCTTGCATTAAACGACGTCCACCTAATCGAAACGTGGGAGGCCAAGCTCGTCCTCGTTGTCACCAGGGCCAAGAGGGCAGTTGAAGCCAGAGGGTTCCTGGACTAGGGAACCATCCCACCTTAGGGTTATACCGGGCCTTGCTCGGAACACGGTTTCAAAATAAACGTTTATTTCTCTATCTCTAAGTACAAGTGGTGTTATCGAGCATAACACTCATTCGAATGTGGTCTCCATCACCTGAAAACAAATACGTGTCTTGTAGCTTAACGATGTGACACCATCTACCCAGCGGCGTAGATGATGTAATTTTTTGTTGGGGGAGAACCTGCTTGATTTTGGGGGGTGGCGAAAACATTGGGAGGGGGGTAAAGAAAAGAGCTGTGTGGCTCGTGATGCGTTAGTCGCGAGAAAGTCAGAACGCTCTGGCTCTGGGCCCCGCTGTACTCCTTTTTGGGAAGTCCACAGGGTCCCCGCTCTCCCTGATGCTATGGATGCCATCATTTATGATTTTCTGTGCCTCCCCTTCCCACCAGGGGTCACGATCCAATAGTACGCCGGTGATATCATCGTCATCCCTGCAGACTCTCGAAAGCACCTGGGAGAGGTCGGGTCCGCGCTGCTGAGGGACGCGGTCAGGTGGACTGTCAGGGCGAAGGTCACTCTCAGCAGTGAGAAGACATACTGCGTATTGTATTCCCATGGACACCGTAATATGTAGAAGCGGTGCTCGTAGATACGCCAGAGTCCAGATGACAAAAACCTGATTTACAAGGACTCGCTGCGTATTCTTGAGGTCATTTTCGACGCGCGTCTCTCTTTCTTCAAATATGCTGAATTCCTAAAAAAAAACACAGAACGAAGATTGGGTTTTGCTCGTGGGCCCTTTGCACCCCAAGCAAAATGTGGCGTTCTATCACAGCGTTGTCTTACCTACCATTACGTATTGTTCGCCAGCCTAGTGGTACGAGCTATGCCCAGACTGTCGCATCAAGTCCCGCGTCGTCTCCCTGCAACGCGCCATTCGCCTGAACCTGTAGGGGGCGTTCATGACAATGCGGATGGTGACCCTTCAGGTGTTAGCGAGAGCTCCACAAATCTCTCTGGAGCATGACAGGCTCATCGTGGAGTTCAGGCTGCTATTCTTGCGTCAGCCGATTCAATACGAGGAGCTGTCCTAAGGGCCTGACCACGTCCTCCCCGCTCTGGACGTCTGGCTGGACCATCCCACTGCCAGACACGCCTTCCCGTTTCGTAGACTCGCGCGGAATGAGGCGCGGCGGATGACCCGCCTGCCGGGAATACGCGTATATACGGACGGGTCGTGCACGGATCGTTCGGCAGTGGCGGCGTTCATCGGGCTGGGCCCGGGCAAGTGAATCGGATCGGTGCGGAGGTATCGCATCGACCACACAGCGAGCGCGTACTGCACGGAAGTCGTCGCTCTGATCGAGGTCTTACGTTACATAAGGAACAAGGGCTCGGCCACCGCTGTTCGGGTATACACAGATTGCTTGTCCCTGCTCCAGGCACTCTCATGATCTCAGGGTTCCGGATGACCAACCCGAGAATTCAAGAAATAAAGAGCCTTTGCGGGATGTTTCCATCGTCACTTCAATTGCACTCGTGGGGCATTCGGGACTTCTTGGCAATGAGCTGACGGATTTTTTTGCTGCACATGCGGCCCGATTGTGCGACACGAACCAAGCTCCCCTCATTGCGAGGGTGATCCGCAGTGCCTTGCGGAGGCAAGAACTCCGGCGTTGGGAGCTCGACTGGAGGGAGAATAGCACCGACACTGACCTATTCAAATGGGTTCCACACGTCTTGGACGCTCCTCTTTGGTGGCCATCTAACAAAGCCCTCGTCACCTTCCTAACGGGGCACGGTCGGTTTCACTTGTATTTTCACTGGTTTAACATGCTCCAGGAACGGGTCTGTTCGTGCGGCGCAATTTGCGATGGAACTGATCATTATCTATTGGATGACTGCCAGTATGGCGTGTTGGTAAAGGTTCATGATGAAACAGGCACTAAAGATACACAAGTTGGGAATGACGTACACGCGTGTGATGTATTTATCAGTGTTCGCTTCGAAATAAAATTTTCAGTTGCTAGTAAGCGCCTGTTTGTGTCCTCTCTGAGTGTGTGTATCTTTAGCGCTTGTTTCATCATGATCACTATCTGTTTGATTGCCTCTTAACCCGACATCTGGCAGCACAAATCCAGCCACGCGCTGATTACGAGCAGAAGAGGTATGCGTCTCTGCTACGGTACGCAAGGAACCGCGTGCTGATCATTAAACTTGTTCAGCTGGTAGGAGACACCATTCTTTAACCTCAGTTGAGTGCGTGGGCAGTGAAATTCCTCGCACTATATTGGCGTGCCAAGATGCAGGAAAATAAATCCAGGGGGCAGCGGACAAATCCACTCCCGCATGATTGGAATGATGTGGAGGTAGAGCTGTCCTGTACGCCATACACTGGCGAGAGTACGAACCTCGACGGCCTCTGCCTCCCGCATTGTTCTTGTCTGCGGGCACACCACAATTAAACCATGACGCCATCCTCACTCAACGGTGGCCTTCTAGGACCTCACGACCACCCTGCTGAACACATGGCGGGTGGCATGGTGTTGGGACTAACGCCGGGTAGTGTTTTATTTTATCTTCTATGTTAATTCTTTCCGTCCTTTTGGTTTGGTACGGGGCCATGAACGTTGCCTGCAGACGCTCCAAAATGCCCTGTGCCTGCGAATCACGGGGGCCACTGGTGGCTACTTTTCGCCCATTCAGTGAATAGCCCGTGACGACATGGCGATTTTTTTTTTTGTGGCAATTTTCGGGTTAGGTCTCGACTTAGTTATGCGTTCTATTCCAAGCGTCTTCAAAATGAGCGCGCGACATTTTTTTCTATTTTTTTATTTTTAGACCCACCAGTAGGCGGTGGCCCAGCCGCGGTAGTCTAGTGGCTAAGGTACTCGGCTGCTGACCCGCAGGTTGTGGGATCGAATCCCGGCTGTGGCGGCTGCATTTTCGATAGAGGCGAAAATACCGTAGGCCCGTGTACTCAGATTTGGGTGCACGTTCAATAACCCCAGGTGGTCAACATTTCCGGAGCCCTCCACTACGGCATCTCTCATAACCATATGTGGTTTTGGGACGTTAAATCCCACATATCAATCTGTCAAATCACTAGTAGGAGGTTAACTTCGCGCGCAATTCAATACATCTATCCTGTTCCTCGTGAGTATCTCCTCAATTCACCGAGATCGGGGAGGCACTGACGCACTGGTGCATTCACCAGCAACCTGCAAGCACAATTTAGGTGTGCGGATATTTCGCGTGCCACGAAGTGGTGGTGTGTGCTAAGTTCTTTAGGAGCTTCAAGAGCCTTGGGCTTGTTTAAAGTTTGGCTTCTGAAGTGGCTAGCTGACCGTTAGGCCGCGTGTCCCGACCACAGCTCCAACTGTTGTACATAACTTGTCGACTTCTTCTCTGCTGTTGTACGCCCAAAATTTTTATGTGGTTTCAATTCATTATTAACATTCTTTTCGGAGCGGCCAAGAAGTCGGCTTCTTTGAACAGCCTTTAGAAACTTGTGTGCTCAGATTTGGGCTCACGTTAAAGAACCCCAGGTGGTCGAAATTTCTAGAGCCCTCCACTACGTCGTCTCTCACAATCATATGGTGGTTTTGGGACGTTAAACCCCACATGTCAATCAATCAGCCTTCAGAAACTTCACTGATGGGAACTTTACCACACAGAAAACGTGGTGCCTGCACTTCGACGGTTACTCGCTGTTCTCAAATTTCCTACCTTTGTTGTGTAATTAGGTTGTTCCATTATCAAACACATGATTCCACTCAATGAAATTCTTGAAACTTGCAAGAAGGAACTGAAACCGTCGCAAACTTTTGAGGCGCTAGCATTTAGGGACGCTGATGGTACATGCAGGCTCTTTCTGAGTTAAAAAGCGTCAATAAAAAAATAAAGCAATAAAAATAAAGCGTCAATTAAAAAGCGTCAATATAATTAAGGGGCTGCGAATGGTATTGTTTTCCGCGGGGCTATACATAATTAACCATCTTTATTACTAAGGACGCAACACATATGCAGAGTGGCGACTTCTTTGGTGAAATTCGAAGAAAAATGGCGGCTTTCACTCGTTGTTTGGCGAGTTTCTCTCGAAAATCAGTGACCACCCTGATTCCAATGGACGAACCAGCGTGCGCGGAGGATCTTATTACCTTATCATTTCTTGCTGCGCCTGTCCCGGCTAAAACACACGGGTCAATTACCAATCGCTCCGCGATGCATATGTCCCCGTCGACCACTATGGAGACAAGTGCGCTACCTTTGCCCACATTTTTTAATTGGCTTTCTTACGTAAATAACGCTTTAAATGTTCACTAAATGCCCCTATTTAATTATTTTACATTGGCTTTAAACCTTGTATGCTTATGCAGGGACAGGTTTTTCGCACACTATTATCTTTGCACTTTTTTAATCAAAGGTGGGAATAAAGTTTGTATTGGGGGTGTACAGGCACGGCGTGCCAGCTCCTGGCTATGCCACTAGATACGGCACACCTGCAGTGCTACCACGGTGGGTGGCCATTATGGATCCACTTACCTTGGACAATAGGGACAGCTTCAAGTCGAAAAATCCAGTGGCTGTGAAGAGGAACTCTTTGCTGTTCAATGATAGGAGAAATGTCTGAAACTTGAGAGAAGGAAAAAAAGACTTGCAAGGACCCACCACAGTTCTTGGAACTTACGCGAAATATATTGGAAAGGAAATCTTATTAAAATTCTAGCTGTCAGTTCCCGTCGACTATGACCGACCGGAGTAAACTTAGACAGCTGTGAACTAGGACACCTTGACAATCTTGGTGGCTTTTTACTTATAGTGATGTGTCCTTACACATAAAGTTATTGGTTTTCTAAGAAGCGTAGCTAAATTTTTTTTAGGAATATGGGAGGGGGGTCACCACACATGATTAAAAAAAACGGAAACACTAGTTTTTGGGCGACGTTTGTATGTATAATAAGAAACCGTTCAAAATACCGACAGCAAAAAAATAGAAATGTTATGGCAATCAAGTTTTAAAGAACCGTCACATGGCATGCCCCAAAGGCATGGTTATCCTGCTCTTTAATGATCATGTGAACGACTCGGGGGAACATAAAGTAGCCAAAAAGGACTCAAGAAGACGACTTTTTTTCTAGCTACCAACCTAAGAAAAAAGTTGCCAGATGGGCTCAATGCAGCAAACCTGGTAACCTTGCATAGATTTAACCCAGAATCATGCTATCCAGTCGTGCTTTTAGAAGAGCACTCTATAGCGACCGTTTCGGTGGTGATGTCTGCGATATAGGGATGGCCTTCGCCCAGCGAGGGGATCTGTGCGCGCAGGTCAGCAAGGAAGTCTGTCCGTGTACTTTATCAAAGTGAGAATGCGGCGTTGGCAGTGTTCCCAGTGCTGTCGAAATGTAGCGTTGTATCTTGGAGCATTAGCAAGCTACAAATTCACGTGCCCAGCGACGGGCGTTCTGAGTAATGCATGACCAGACAAACGTTGCCGTTAATAGTTTTTGGGTGGCTTTCGTTCCTTGATGAGACAGTCTGTGCAAGAAACCGAACACGTGGAGAAGGAAGCTCGCATGGAGGTGCACTGCTGGGGGGGGGGGGGGGGGAGGTCTAATAGTCTTTCCTAACCAATATTTTTTTTTCAATTTTGCACGCGTATATATGCAATATACCTACATGTACACAATAGAAGGCACAGCTGAACAACATGCATAAAGTATGGTTCAACCTACACCCCGAAATAAATTTCTGGATACGCCCCTGTTCGGTATAGTGCTGGATTGACACCCATCCTGTGGTTCACACCGCATGGCTAAATCACGGAAGATGACGTGTAAACATTACAAGGCATACGGCGTGGAAACATGGACTCAAAACAAAAGCACCACAGAACGGAGTCGCAACCTCTTTCAGAACCTTGGTCTATGGTACCCAAGTAGATTTGAAAGCTTCTTGGCAGTGTCTTCAATTTTTTTGTCCTGTTTGCACGTGCTGTATATTAGTTATTACTTACCAAGTGCCTCCACTATTTGTTATTCTGAACTTTATTTCTTTGAACAATCCTGCTCTTTTGACTTTCCTATAAGCTATTTTTTTGGTCCGTACTAATGCTATGCCACAGTTCCTTTAAAAACCGAGTTTTCCCAGTTAAAGTTGAACTTTTGTGCGCCTTTCTGCAACCTGGTCTGCGGTGTCTTGAGTTCCATCTTGTGTGCGTATTTGCTCGCCCAATGTTCTAGAATATATACTGAGCTCTATGCTGTGGCAGTGACGCGTAGACGTGACACTATTTGTTGTAAAACGCGAAAATCTATCTAGTGTTTCTTATTAAGAATTGCCAACAATGATACCTCTTTCCGTGATCGAGGGCAAACGAGACCACTTTCCACGTATGAGTCGATGTTGTACTTAAGCTTCTCCACCTGAAAAGTAAAAGAAAAAAAGCTTATCCCACGTACAATGGCAATCGATGATATGCGAATCACGAATGAGGAAAATCCATAGGTCACTTTGAAATCGCCACAACATTGCGAGGCAGACGTAAATGTAATGGTTATCACGTTTGCACAGCCTTTGTCATTCACGTCACGTAACACCAAATTTCGTGTATGCGAAGGTTGCGAAACGGCCGGGAGCGCACAATGAGCGTAGCATGTAGTCCCGTTTTACATAGCACACATCTCACGATTTCCACGTTAGGTCAGAACAGACCAGTTTTGCAACATGTCGTGTGAACGAAACCACCGCAAGAGCAGCAAGGTAATGAAATGTAAATTATCACATGGCATACATGTAATGATTTTCATGTTGTGACTAGTCCCTTATGCTCGTCATACGGTCATGTTATGCCATACCAATTTTGGTATTGATACCATTATCGAAATGGCCAAGAGAGCTAAAAAGTCGTAGGCGGATAGATAGATAGATAGATAGATAGATAGATAGATAGATAGATAGATAGATAGATAGATAGATAGATAGATAGATAGATAGATAGATAGATAGATAGATAGATAGATAGATAGATAGATAGATAGATAGATAGATAGATAGGTACGCTCAATGTCGCCGAAGTTCGCTAAAAAATGCTTCGCGTTTGATAATGCTCACGCCAGTATGACGCTACACAACATGGTGTCACGTGATGACATCGTCCCTTGGCTGTCATCATTGTCGCTTGGTCAAAAGTAAGCTGATCCAAATGCAATACATAATGAGGCTTGGTGTTGAAAACCATTTTTGAATGGCAAGGGGGAAGTTGGTTAGGATAGATTGACACAAAAAATGAGATTGCAACTTCCGCCTTCGAGCCAGCCTAAACGGATATGAATTTATTAGACACGTGAGTTTTTTTTTTTTTTGCCTGTTGCTTCACACTGCATCCGAAGTAATGAGTTTCATAAACTGTTGACTTGAGAAGCTGCATCGCGCGACGCTCCAGCCTGCATGCGAACGATGATGGGTTCTAAATGAATTTGCTAGCGTTTCGTCTTTTTACTCCGAGTGACTAGTCTGGCCTGCAGCCGCTATGCTGCAGGATAAAGTTCAGCAGAGTGCCAGTGACGCACCTTGACCTTTTCAGGACTGACTCATCCAAGTAAGCTCATTACATTTACAACGCGTCATTCTTTTATTCAAATTAAAATCAAAACACAAGATTGAGTACAGCCACAAATGCGTTCAAAGCCAAAATTGCGAAGACTAGGCAAATCCATGTGCTACCTATCATTCTCACGGAGTCAGAAAGTTCGCAGTGCAGCAGTGTCCACCAGCAAATGTAGGAAACTACATGGATCGAACCATCGCCTCCATGATCAGCTCTAGCAACGCGTAGAGAAGCTTCTAACATAGATAGTTGCTATGAGCAAGGCCTTAAAACCTCTGAATAAGCTTCACAAGGCTTGGGCTAACGTCGGCACCACTTCGTGGTGTGTTAAGGCGTTGACAAAATTACACCATGACCTCCAAGATAAGCTCTGGTTGCGCACCGTTGCGTAACGACACGCTGCCACCAGAACTCATCTCGGAGGCCATGATCATGCTGCTGCTTTAAAAAAAAAACACAAGATGTCCATGGAGTGCATGATGATGAGCGGGGCGAAGCGTCCGTAAATCCATCCGCGCCTCCGTCTGTCCGTTCTTGCGTCTATCAGTGTGACCGTCCGTCCGTGCATGCGTCCGTCCATTTGTTCTTGCGTCTATCTGTGCGACCATCCGTCCGTCCGTCCGTCCGTGCGTCTGTCCATCCGTACGTCTGTCCATGCGTTCGTCCGTCCTTCCGTGCGTCCTCCATCCGTGCGCCCGTCCGTCTGTGCACCCGTCCATCCGTGCGTCCGTATCTGCGTCAGTTCATCTGTGCATGTCTGTCTGTTCATCCGTCCATCCGTGCCTCTGTCCATCCATACGTCCATATAATGAACACTTGAAGTACCACCATCTCGCATCTTTTCATCATATATTCACCGTATGGAAGTACCGCCATCCAGCGAACATTCCAAAGAATAAACGAAAGGTGGCGCTGCCGGTCTAGAGGAGTGGCACGTGCGCATTCTCTTACCACCTGCGCTTCGTGTCTAGTTCTCACCTTTCACCACCGCTAGTTCACGGCATTAGGGCCCAACCTAGCTGAACCAGTGTTTAGAAAAAAAGGTTAACGATTTAGTACTCTACTATAGAAGAGCTGTAACCTCACACTTGGCCAGGAGTCAGAGCAACCTTGCTCATACCAGAAAGCTTGCGGCCAGCGACATTAACGTGGCACCCTTTTCTGGTCAGATAGTGCTCAAAGGGCATCCTTTTTGTACTAGTTATTTTAGGGGCGAAGCTTCTGATGGCTTCACCCAATCGTCCCGTTGCCGTAGTAACCATTACTCGTATGCAGGTATGTATGTGCCACAGGGGGTATTCCACAGAGCGGGCATGTGCCAGAGGGGATAGGGCGAAGCTCCTTAAGTTGTACGTGGGTCGTGCGTAATCGATGTATGGAGTAGGCAGCCACCTCTCGTTTAGTTCTTTAAATGTCCGCTAGATGGATTAGTTCTTCAAATGTTCGCTAGTTGGCGGTACATGTATACAATCAATATATGATGAAAAGATGCAATTTGGTGGTATTTGGAGTGTTCGCTAGATGGACGGACATACAGACAGACGGACAGACCCACGGATGGACAGATCGACCCACGGTTGGACGGACGCACGAACGCTTCGTCCCACTCATCATCATTCAGTCCGTGCATATGCTGCCATTTTTTTAGTAAGCATCGATTTCAAGACAAATTTTATTAGAGATTAAGTCACCGATACTTGTCTCTGTAGGTTACTTCATCAGAAACAACTATCTTAATATTAATGATTGCCGTTCGTGGGTTTCCTCCTCAATTCAAACGAGTGCGGGCGTGCCGCTCCTTTAGTCTGGCCGTAAAGGTGGCTACCTACTACTACTACTACTACTACTACTACTACTACTACTACTACTACTACTACTACTACTACTACTACTACTATTACTATTACTACTATTATTACTATTACTACTACTACTACTATTACTACTACTACTACTATTACTATTACTACTACTGCTATTACTACTACTACTACTACATACGTACATACGTACATACATACATACATACATACATACATACATACATACATACATACATACATACATACATACATACATACATCGCGGACGCACGACCCACGGCTTAAGGAACTTCGCCTCTAAAACGATAGCGATGGGATGGCCGTAGCAAATGTGAGTAGCTGGAGCTTATCGCGGAGGCCATTCCCGAACCCTGTCGCCGCACCTGCTTGGCGACGTCATCCGAGCTCCAAGTGGCCACGAACAGGACGACGCCGGCGAGCGCGGAGCGCACCAGAGCCTGCGCCACGACGCGCACGCTGTGTGCTTGACCGGCCAGCAGGATGTACAGCGCGGTGCACATGCCCAGCGAGTCGCTGGAGAACTGCGCCAGCAGACCCGGCTGCAGGGAGCCGTTCCAGGCACGCAGGATGCGTCGGAGCTCCGACAGGTCTCGTCGCGTCGACACCAACATGTCGGACGTGAAGAGAGGCGTCTGCGCATGTCCGAGGTTGCTGCCCCTGTGCTGCCTCTGCGCAGCTGAAACGGAACAGTGTCCTGGTGAGCACGAAATATATCCGCCAGGCGCGAATTCCGGTGTACTCTCTGCGAATGTGTCAAATTCGCAGGGTGGTTCAAAGTAATCTACCCTTTGATGGTCTAAGGGAGAAGATACTGTTCCGTAATGAAAGCACTACTGCCCCATTTTGACGTTTTATGCTGCAGTATTACTATTACTGGACTAGCAGTGACATGCCCTATTTGCTGCCGAAAAACTGCCGCTGGAACTTCGCGCTGACGTGCTAAGAAGTGAAGGTGAAGCGAAGGCAAGGTTCGTACTACCTTGTGGTGGTTCAGTTAAAGAATTCTTTCTCTCCTTTAAAACAAAATCTACTCTTTTGAGTAGAATCCATATTTTTACTACGAAAATTAGGCTGCCATACGAGTCGAAATACTGTTTTTCTAACTTCGCCACAATATATTGGCGATATTTTTGCTTCATTTGCTCCCGAATCATTTTATTCTTTTATTATAGGGGCATATAAAGCAGATATTGTAAAGATATCACTGACGAAAAAAAAAGTGTCATTTTTATTAAAGAACGGTGAACGTGCAGCATATTGCAAATATTCGCGATAGTGAAAAAGCAACAAAATTAAAACACAAATCAATAAACTACCATAGTCATAAAAGAGTAGTGCCTTGAAATTAATAAAATAATTGTATCGTAATAATTACACAAAGCAGTATTATAGTATTAGTGGACGTGACGCATTTCCCTTGCGTGCTCAAAGTTTGAAGCATCCTCTATAGGCAACTAAGAATTTTTTTTAGCGAAATATACCGCCTGAATAACTACTTCTCACATTCACTTGTACCGGCACAATTTCTTTCTGCATGATTTGGGATGGTCGAAAATTGAACGGGTCCATTTCAAGCATACCGTACGCCCAAGGAAGAAGCCGCGAGCTGCAGCAGTAGTGGGCATGAGAGCGATTTAATGTTTCGACAGCATTCACTACGTGGAATTAACCTTATTTTTTTTTTAATTCATCCTTGCGTTTTGCACATCTTACCGACAGCCTCCAGGTTTGCCCGAATGAGGCGGACATGAGCGCTGAGCCATCGACCGACCAGGGTGGCGCAGATAGCCGGCGCACCGGACCAGACCGTGGCGACGGACACGATGGCCAAAATGGCGGCGAAGCGGGCCACGCCGGAAGGCTCGTCGAGCCCGGAGATGGTCATCACCAGGAAGTAGACCTTCATGGCGATCTGGCACACGATGAAGACCACCACTGCCACGTAGGTCCGCTGGAGACGGCGTTCGTACGATTCCGGCAGGCGTCGTCCGGGCCTGTCGGGCGACTTTTAGCATAGACTACACGTGTTAACGCCATAGGTTGGCAAAACTGGTGCAGCTCACTCGGAATCACTCATGAAATGCATTTCAAACTTGGGACTGCGAATCAGACTCGCGAAAATTTTCCAGAGCCGGGACTCACTCAGACTTACACTCACGCCAATTCACTTCAACCGGATTCACTCGGACTCCAGCTCACCGAAATGTTATTGAATTGAATGAACTTTATTTCTTCTGTTTATGACAGAAAGGAAGCAGAAGCTAAAGGCCATGTGGCCTGACAAAGGCTTCTGCTGCTACGACAGCTCGTCACGTAGGCCATGCATAGCGCTAGTCAATACAAAGTATACTGTACAGACATATTGCTATAAATGGTCACTAAAATAAAATAACATCTGCACAAAAAAGTGGAAAAGCGAGAATAAATACGTCATTTTTGCAAAGAAACAACAACCAAAAAATGTTACATAATACACTGATAGGTCATTTGCCCCAAGTCAACAACTAAAATTTGCAATTAGGACACGGAAATTGAAAATACATACAGCAGCTTTGTCACACAAACTCAATATTTTGTGAAATGAGCAATGTTTTAAATTATTCACTTGACGCTTCCATAATTTCGTCATGACTGTCCCGGACTCTCTCAGACTCCGACTCACGGCTCAATCTGAGTCTGAGTTTGAGTGATTGATTGATTGATTTGTGGGGTTTAACGTCCCAAAACCACCATATGATTATGAGAGACGCCGTAGTGGAGGGCTCCGGAAATTTTGACCACCTGGGGTTCTTTAGCGTGCACCCAAATCTGAGCACACGGGCCTCGACATTTCCGCCTCCATCGGAAATGCAGCCGCCGCGAGTTTGAGTGAGTCGACTCATGAGTCCGTTGGCCTAGAATTAGCTTCTTCGACCATGTAATCAGTGTTCCTTAACACAAATAACTCATGTAATCGGTGCTCTTGGAGTCGTTTCACATGATATCTTCCGAAACGAGTTTTTTTGAGTGCTTCCAAATTGGGTAAGGCCATTTTTCTTGAATAGATGACAGCCTAAGATATTTTTTTATCAAGGAATTCCCTTGAAATGTTGGTGGGCTGGAGGTCTAGGCACGCCCTCTGCAATTCCTGCCTCTGATCAAGAAATTATGAAACGGTGTACGAACGACACTCCTTTGGAACACCCGTCAATAGACGCGAGTATAAACAGGAATACAGGTAAGGCCGGTGGTAATGCTGAAGATGACTAGAAAGGACCTTAGTTCGACAAAAGAAAGTGGAACTCACTCAGACTCACTGAATAAGTGTATATTGTGGTTGCGACTCACTCGCCCTCAGACTCACGACAACTTTGTTCAAGTGGACTCACTAGGAGTGAGATTCACGGAAACATTACTCACCCGGACCCATGCAGACTCCGACCCCAACTCGCGGCTCGATCCGAGTCTGAGTGAGTCCAAGTGAGTCAACTCACGAGTGAGTTCGCCGGCGTATGATTAGTGCAAGTCGGTTCTACTGATTTCCACAAGGTGGCGGCAAGTTAAAAAAAAAAAAAAGGTAAATTGACACTCCCGCGTTTGTATCAAGCACCTGCAACGGTGACGAGGCACGCGTGAGCCACCCCTCGATTTCTCCCTTTCCGAAGGAGTTAATATTTCTCTTTTTCACATGCTGTAATTTACTTCTATTTTTAAAAATTTTATATTTGGTTTCCGTCAAGCAAGATCGATTGTTTGAAATTTTCCATAGAATTGTATTACGTGCGCTAAACATGGCAATTTCTTTCTGTAGTACTTCTGGTTTACGTAATTTTTACAATGTATGCTTTTATTTCTTTTTTTGCGCATTTAAAACATTAGAGGTGTTTTGTGTTCATTGGAAAGCTTACTTAATTACATGAAACGTACTCTACAAGCTACTCTGTTAGTGAATTTGTTTGTAGGTATATGTATACATGTACCATATATATATATATATATATATATATATATATATATATATATTAGTAGATTGATCTGATAACGAGATACACATGGTAACTGTCTAAATTAACCATTTTCTGTGCGAATCACCGTAGGGTCTCCCCTTGTCGGCGGCTAACGTCCGGGTGCTTCATGTATTCACGGTGCACCATAAAGCGGGTACGCGCCAAGAAAACAGTGAATTCCACTACTCCCCATCGATGCACTAAAAGGAAAGGCAACAGGATTCCATGCTACAAACAAGAAAATACCTACAAATAGCCGATGACATTAGCTGAGCGTAAACAGCCTAGGGAACTGAAACCGGGCATGCATAGGGGAGAACATAGTTTCCTAAAATTAATTAGAGCGGACTCTATCGCTTCGATCGTTCAGCGACCATAGGAATGATGGGTAGTACACACATTTGCCTAGTCTTCGTACTTGCGGGCGGCGAATCGTACTTGCGGCTTCGTTTACTGCGGTGTTTCGGTTTTGTTTTGAAAGAAAGCTTCAACCCTTTTAAACTTCGTGACCCGATTTGGAAAGGTAAGTATAAAAGAATAAGGGGATGAAGCGCAACCGCTCAACATTTGCTGATTTTTGTTTCGTGGAAAAAAACAGGTGCAAGCCACACACACACACACGGAGCCAAAAGCAGGCCAGAAGTACGAAGATTAGACAAATGTGTGCACTACCCATCATTCCCATGCTCGATGAAGCGCCGCGCGTTGCAGCTCTCTTAGACACTAGCGCCAGAGTTCCCTCTAGTGTGTATTAGGAAACTCTATGGGGGAGGAGAACAAGCACCTTAGGGAAAGCGTAGTTGCGACGCTGTTTTTCCGACTACGTTATTGAAGCGAGAACATCCCTCCCTTCATGCCCGGTTTCACAGTTGACACCAATAAAATCTATTTCAAAACACTTCTCGCTTTAGCCGGCCTTACCCCAGTTTCGGATTAGTAGATAAACACCCTTCCATACACACTTGTCTCTTCTCGAGTGTTTTGTATTAATTGTTTGTATAATCACAGGTTGATTGATTTTTTGAAACTATAGTTGTCCGTTACAGTGCTTCCTCTCAGAGTGGATGAGGACTCGCTCTCTGGATTTCGTGCCGACTGGTTGAGCCCCCGCGATCTCCGGCGACAGCGCAGCTCTTGCCAACTGGCTCGCCCTACGCCATCTCCTGACGCCGACAAAAGCTCTCGCCGAGTGGTGCCTCGTCCCCGGACTCCTGCGACCGCGCCCATCTTTTCCATCTTCTCCTTACTTCCGTGTGTGGTCTCTCTGTCCCTGCACCTCTCTCTATTTCTATAGCCATAACTTTTACTATACTTCTAATCCCTCCTTACCCCCATCCCTCGTGAGATACTACTGAGGTGTCGCACTGTGATGCAGACAGTTACGGGGCTCACTTTTTTTTATTTTCTATCTTTTAAGAATCGCTTCCCCTCAGTGTGGATGACCTTAGTGCCTTCTGTTTTTTATCTACAAAGTATTTTATGCCGAGGTCCACCTCGGCTTCACTGACGTACCTCCGTCACGGAAGTGACGTTCAAAACTGTGCTACGAGATCGCAAAAAAAAAATCACGAGGCAAGTATTTGTCGCGCGGAATCGAACTAGCAGCCTCTCGATTGTTAGTGCGCGGTGCTCACCGCTACGCCACGGAGCGCACGTTGTCTGGAGGGCCAAGGGCAAGCCATTGATATACACCATACACTGTTTTGCAGTCTTCACAGCTTTGAAACTTAAGCGCGTTTTCGTTATCAGTGGTGAGATGGCGCAACGGGCCCGCGTTGGGAGCACTGTAAATATCGTCGCTTTCAAGAAGCGCCGCCTACACGGAGCGTGGTCTCTCTTTCGCGCGCGCTTATCAGACTCGCCATTCGGGAGAGAACGAAGGTCACTTCGCACGCTTCACGGCCGCGGATACGAAAGGAGCGCGGCTGACATATGACGCAGGAAGAATCGCTACAGTCCATTCCTTACACGCTACGCCCTTCACCAGTTTTTTTTAATAATTCATAGTATAATCACAGGTTGAGTGATTGATTGGTTGATTCAAACTAAAGCTTCCTGTTAGAGTGGTTCCCTTCAGAGCCTAGGACCTAGACGCCTGCTAGATTTTTCAGAAGCCTCCCTCACCTTATGTTGCCGAGCTTCGTCCGGCGGCAAGCGGCGCCTCGACTTCTCATGTTCGAAGCGGGCGCTCTTCACCAAGGCCTGTTCTATGGTGGGTGCATTGAAAAACGCCGGCCCGACCACGCTCGTGAGCTGGACGATGTACATGAAGCAGGCAATGGCGAGGATCTCGGACATGATCGAGCCGTCCACGAGGAAGCGAACCATGTTGATCACCGCGGTGGTCCACAACGCCGACAGGACGAACCCGCTGAAGGCGATGTACCAGCAGGAGCAGCGGTTGGCCTCCAGCTGAGACGGGTCGTCGGCGAACAGGCCTTCCACGAAGCAGCAACCCAGGACGCGAAGCAGCTTCAGGTACTGCCTCACCACGGCGCTGCCTTCGCGAGTGTCTCGCCAGGCTTGCACGACTGGGACGGAGTTCATCATGGCCGTGGTGGAGTTCGTGGACGGTGTTGGAGATCCTGCTGTGGTAGAAGGGGGTTCGGTGTTCTCGACAGCGGTCTGTCAAAAAGGACTTATGTGCACACGGGAGAAGGGTAGGGAAAGGAGACAAATAGAAGGAAAGATTGGTTATGCCACCAGCACTACTAACGCGTCGAAGAAGGAAAGTGGGAGAAAGAGAAAGGGGCAAGCTGTACCAGAGGAGTGTTCGATATGGTATCCCACACTACGTGAAAATCGAAAAGAAAGAAAAGCTGGACTTCTGATTCATAGTGCTGGCCAAAAATTTTGATTATCCGAATGGTTGAAAAATATAGGCGTGCCCGGAAGGCTCTTCATTTTAGAGTTGTCAAGTTTCACCGCAGCTCAGCCTTTCATAAATTCAGAAAGCTGTGCTTAGATGAAAAAACAAACAAACAAATTAATAGAAGGAGTGATGTACTTTCCGCAGCGGCCTGTCTTTACCCTGGTTTTTATGGGTAAACGTATACTGGCATATAAAAACTCTCCGAAATACCCTGCATGGCAGTAAGCCTTCCCATTAAACTATGACGACCAAGTTCGACTGAATGAAGATACAGGGCAGATTTAGTGCCCCCCTCCCTCCCCCGTGGGCGTCAGAAGGGGGATGCAAGAGGAGGAGCACTTCTCCCACCCAAGACACACCATCATAAGCCTGACTTCGCCCAACGCAGGGCAAACGCCTCTCTCATGTTCCGCCAGTGAACTCGGTCCTGTGCTTGCTGCTGCCACTTTATACCCACAAACTTCCTAATCTCCTCTGCCCACTTGACTATCTATGTCCCCCTCACCGCTTGCCTTCCTTCGAATCCAGTCTGTGATTTTTAAAGACCAGCGGTTGTCTTGCTTCGAGCTACGTGCCCTGCCCATGACCATTTCTTCTTCTTGATTTCGGCTATGATGTCCTTATCACCCATTTGTTCCTTAACCCACTCTGCTCTCTTCTTGTCCCTCAGAGTGGCGGCACTTACGATTTTCTTTTTCATTGCTCGCTGCGTTGTCCTCAGCTTGAGTTGAACTCTTTGCAATCCTCCAAGTTTCTGTAGGTATCAC
Source organism: Rhipicephalus microplus (assembly GCF_013339725.1). Taxonomy (NCBI): domain Eukaryota; kingdom Metazoa; phylum Arthropoda; class Arachnida; order Ixodida; family Ixodidae; genus Rhipicephalus; species Rhipicephalus microplus. The sequence goes on from NC_051167.1 coordinate 174,173,274, forward strand.
ACCATCACTTGTCTTCAACAGAAGCTACTCGCCCACTCTCCCCTTCTATATGATACGCGACAGGCGGCCACTCCCATCCCCATAGACTTACCCTTGTGTGCACGCCTATGCAAAATAGTGATGACTTGCAAAAGTTTTCAGTACTATAGTCTTGTGCATGTGGTCATTTATTTATTTTGACGCTAATAATGACGCACTATCTACAAGTGTGTCAAATTCACATTGCATAATTTCAAGGCACCGAAAACTGCATGCCAAGAGAGAAAATGAAAGAATGTGTTGTGTGCTAGTTTCAGTAATCAACTGCAATTATTCTGAAATGAACTTTTGAATTCTTCGGTCAGTCACGTTCAATTTTCTCAAAAAAGTGAAATAACACGCTATGAATGCGTTTGGAATCGGTTAATTGCATCCACTTTGAAAAAAGAGAAAAGTAACACTTTAGGCGTTGTTTCTGGAATGTGGCACGTTCCAACATCCAGCATCGTACAACCTTCCACAAAGTGATCAGTTACAGTCGTACTCGGCACACTGAGACTAAATAAATAAATATCTACTATGGAGTAGGTTCAGTTCGTGCAACGAGCAGTGTATTTTTCAATAATACGGAAATGATGCCTAATGGGTTTGAGTGCATACGAAACTTTTGCGCACGCAACAGAAAGACCCAAACGAAAGGTTCACATGAACCTTGTGGGCCTTTCGTTAGTGTCTTGGTGCTGCGTGTGCAAAAGTTTCATTATGAATGTATTTTCCTCTCCTGGCCACAAGTGCACACAACTAGCACGAACAGGTTTTGCACACAAACGTAACCGCTGTCGCTGAAGAGGACATAGCTGCTGTGTATATATATGGTTTGATTCTAAGCGCCCCATCGTACTTTGAGACGGAAAGGAAGTTCCAGTTCCAGAAGAGGTCAACAAAGTATTGTGAGAAGCGTTATACCATGCAACGGAAATCGAAGGTCAAGAAGCAGGGCTCTTATATGAAAAAAAAACACATTTGGCGCTAAAATGTTTTTCGTAAAAGAATATTCTAGACAATCACGACGCGGCATGTATCATTAGCTTAGCCAGATGACCAATGAGAAAATGCACTTACCTAAGAGGAGTGTCAGGAATTCGGCCCCAGATGTCACTTGTGGTAGAGAATGACGACTGGACTAGTCAAGAACGAAGCCACAAGCGAAACGAGGACCACAAATAGACTCGCAAACTAATGAATCTATCAAAACTTTTTGTCGAGATATTTAGTAGTGTCTTACCCCACCGCTACATATGAGAGTTGTGAACGTAGTGTACGCTCGTGTTATCGCTGACCAAAGCACACCTCCAAAATCCTCGCTCGCATTCTTTCTTTTTTTTTCCCTTTTGAATACTCAAACGTTGCCTTGAGAATTCTCGGAATGAATGCCTTTCACGAATACCTGACGTATTGAAAGAAGGTGTGCCCGTTCGATGTGCTAGCAAACAGGCCCGCAGGCGTTCCGCCTTTGTCTGCTTAGGCAGCCGAAAAAGGAAACTTATTTACATTTCATAGTTGGACCAGTAAAAGAACGCAATTCATTGTGAGTCACGTTCAAATCATTTCTTTACTGGACTTTTGGATTCTTTGTGGCGTTCAACTATACAGCTGAAAGCTTCGAAGCGGACGCATTCGATGCGCAAATGGAGTTTACAGTTTGAGTCCCTGCAATGTTTGCGATGCTTCTAGGATGTCTTAAATAGAGCGTTGCCAATATATGTCAAGCAAGAGTACCAAAAGACCACTGCTCCTCAGTACACTGCATTTCGTATGAGTGTATAACGCACCAATTTTTATACGCTGAAAATTGTGTTGGCAGCTTCTGTTCACATGCACTGTGACGTTATCTTGGATTGAGGGGGTACAAACTTTTATAATGACTCCAGGGTAATGACAGCGTGATAGAAGATACCCTCCTCAAAATAACACTCCTTTTATCGAGTTTCTGTTTTAAGTCTTACTGATCTTATTGAAGTAAAAAAAATAAATGAAGGAGTTGGTGTGACCATTACTTTTCGACGGCTACCCCTTTCCATTCAATTGTTAGGAAAGAAAAAAAACTATATAATATGGGAACATATATAATATGGGAGAAAACGGCGCACAAATTCACGGGACGAAGAGAAGGGACACAAATGAGTGCTGACTCTCAATTGAATATTTATTGAAATATACAAATTATCTGGACACATAAGATAAACATACAGAACATGTGCAGAGGGACCTGCGAGGGACAATGGCGACGTCATTAACAATTTTGCGCCACTGATAACTGCGCAGGCGCGACAAAATTTAATTCAAACAAACATGCTACTGATTAGGATTTATTCTTTTTCATGCAAAGATATCGATGTTTGACTAACGCAGGACACCCCTTCCTTTTTGGATAAAGAAAGCTTCCAGAAGTTCTCTTGTCACCTGATCACTATGTTTGAAGAGCGCCGTCGTTTTTTTCGAACAAAGACCTGTTTGCCCTGTTTTCCCGAGAGAACGCCCTGTTTGCTCGATATACACTTGTTTACTAGTTAAGGGAACTTTGTACACTACCCGTAGTACACAAAGCAGTGAAGGGTCCCTGTGTTTTACGCCGCATTTATTTTGGCTGGAGCTCTATCTATCATGATTTTTGTTCACTATAGGGCACAATTTTTGTTATTTGTTTATTGCTGGGAATAGTACTTGTACATCGCATTTTGATGTCATATTTTTGGTCCATTTTGTCTATGAGCTAATCTATGCTTATAGGGCATGGTGGAACATTTTTTTTTTACCTTTCTTGTTCTTGATCTGACGCATCAGACCTTCGCAAGAGAAGTTATGACAGGCGTCGGGAAGCCGGCTACTTGAAGGCGACACACCTGTTCACAGAAGCTTTGTTCCGCCTGGTGCCTGCACGACTTCTGAATCGCAGCCCCGAGGCTAGACGTAGCGATTCTCTTCTTTATTGTTTTTGAATATTAGTATATTGGGTTATATGCCCAACAAGGGTGGTGGTTTGCAAAGGTTATCTTTATGTCAAGCGACTGTAAGGCATGGTGTGAAAGCATTTCGCTGGCGAGCTTTAGCTCGATACCAGTTTTTCGAAAGATCTGCGACACGTTTTCAACATTCATGATCTCATTTTTGGGCACTGCTATTACGTATTGATCAAAGTAATGGGCCATACTAACAACCTTCCCCTCCAAACCTCCCTGTCCTTCCTCTTTCATTCCCCCTTGCCCTCCAACATATCATATACAGTCCCACATCGGTGAGTCCAAGAGTTGTCATTTGGGTAGGAGAAAAAAAAAGCACGCTCCCTTTCAACTGTTTTTGTGTTATCTTGGTTGATGCAGCGCACACGAGATGACGACGAATAAAAAGAACGAAGACTGTGGTTTTCCTTACATTAGTCGTATTATAATACAAATTCATTTTTACACATAGTTATAATGCTCACAGAGAAAGTGCACTACGCTGTCTTGGCCAATCCCCCTGAGAGGGTGTGAGCCATAAGTCTAGGGAAACAAACAAACAAAGACTTCGTCGTTGTCTCGTATGCGCTGTATGAACCAAGATGAACCAATACCAACTTGCTGTGGCTAAGGTACTCGGCTGCTGACCCGCATGTCGCGGGTTTGAATCCCGGCTGCGGCGGCTGCATTTCCGATGGAGGCGGAAATGTTGTAGGCCCGTGTGCTCAGATTTGGGTGCACGTTAAAGAACCCCAGGTGGTCAAAATTTCCGGAGCCCTCCACTACGGCGTCTCTCATAATCATATGGTGGTTTTGGGACGTTAAACCCCACATATCAATCAATACCAACTTGCTCAAGTTTCAATTTTTTTTTGTCTCATCAACCCTGTAGCCTTTGGTTCCTTGGTACTGATTGAGCGGTGCTTGTAAATAGTTCCGGATATTGCGCTCAACGGTATTTCTCGTACCACATCTGGAGAATGAGCCAGTTACCGTGCAAGAATACGAGGCGTTTTGTCCAGCTAACCACACTTCCTGTTGCATTACACAAGTCTTCAGCATATTCGACAGCTTTATGAACCCTTCGTTCATCTCCCCCCCCCCCCCCCAAAAAAAAAAAAAGGTACGTTATCCACATATGCGACAACCTTGGCATCGCCACTGAAAACTCTGTAGCCATGAATATTTTGGTGTCCAAGAACATTAAACAAAAAACTAGGTGACCATTATGCTTCGCCTTCAAGCACGGACGGCATGAAATCTTCTCGAACTTGCCATGCACACAGTACGTGACCTTTAGGGTGCTGTAGCGTTTGCGCCTATTGGAGTGGGCGACTGGCTCGAAACTGTGAAGTCATTATGATAATTACATGTTCTGACACGCCATGGCAGCGTATGCTTGTAGCACTCATAATTGCAGAAAAGCGGAGCCGATTATGTCTGGAGGACTCCCATCCCGTTGCGTGAGACAGTTTCCCACTTCCCGCGCCACAAACGGGGTTTTATTTAAATTGTTTCTGTAAAATGAAAAAAAAAAAGCGGAAATTCTTCATCGCGAGCCTCGGCACTGTGCACAGAATTCACTTACAACGCGACAGGGACCACCAGCCTTTTATGTCAGAAGCGGGTCTCAGCCAAGGTAACTACATTTCAATCCCCCGCAGGGGCGCCTGCGCAAGTAGGCGTTTGGTGTGTAGCGACACCACGGACCCGAGCTAACGAGGGAGTTTTGACTCTCTCCCACGCCTAGCCGTGCGTGGCTTTGCCGTGTCCGGGGAAAAGGGGATCCTGGGGGTTGAGCCCATGCTGGGTGATTGGACCTTTAAGGCCCCCCGGCAGAGGTAACACACCCCTTTGGCCCCGGCTTCACGTAGACGGCACCCCTGGGCTGACCCACCCAGGGGAAATCGGCCGTCGCCTTTTCCTATCTCTCTCTTCCTACATCTTCGTCTTTATCTCTCACTTTTTATCTGTCCTGTCATCTCCTCTTTTCCGTTCACCCTGTGTAGTTACCCAACCTTGGGTAGTTATATTCGGTTATAGCGGCGATGCATGGCTGGCGTCTCCAAGTGTTCAATAGTCAACCTTGTAGCGTCCCCTTGTTGGGCTCGGTGGTGGGTGGCCATCATCGCCGCCGAACTTTATTGTATTTTATGGCAAAAGCTTTTCCCTCCCTTCCTGATCGCTCCCTAAAAAGGTGGCGCACCGAAGATACTTTCCTTGCTAACACACCAAAGCCGACATTCCCAAAGTACCATGTAATCCACAGTCAAAACGAAAACAAGACAGTCCGAGCCATTTCACCTTTCCTCGTTTCCAAAACTCTCACAGAAGCAATAGGCCCTGGTTACAAAGTAACAAAGATGGGAAGTGGCGATCTTCTTTTGGAGGTTCGTGACAAAGCTCAGTATGAAAAGCTGTCTAAGCTTGTAGCCTTTGGGGAAACCTCTGTTTCGGTGGACCCACACAGGTCCATGAACACTGTCCGTGGCGTAATTTCTGATGATGATCTTACTGAGCTTTCTGAAAGTGAGCTGCTCGAAGGTTGGCAGGACCAGAACGTGGTCAAAGTCCAACGAATAACAATAAGGCGCAACAACAAACCGACCCCTACAAAACACGTAATAATTACCTTCGGAACAAGTAACCTACCAGAATCAATCGAAACCGGCTATTGTAAGCTTCGTGTAAGACCATACGTTCCCGACCCTCGTCGATGTTTCAAGTGCCAACGTTACGGTCATGGATCGCAAATTCGAAATATAGAAGCTCTCCGATGGCTATAAAGACGTCATTTTGTCTCAAAAGTGCTCTAAAGATGATTTATCAGCATTCGACGCAACCTTGAAAAATCGAAAATTCCCAAAGGCTATAGTCTTGCCATTTCCTCTCAAAATCATGGCGAATTTAAATGATTTAAAACGCCTCAAAACGTCAAAAACTCGAGATACAGAAGCTCTTCGAAAGGTATAACGTCGCCATTTTGTCTCAAAAGCGCCTTAAAATGATTTACAAGCATTCGACGCAAGCTCAAAAATTTGAAAATTGCCACAAGCTATATACTTGCAATTGTTTCTCAAAATGATGCCGAAATAGGGTTTTTCAAAACGCGAGTGACCCTCTGAAAATAAAAAAAAATAGAAGCCTTCTGATGGCCATAGCTGGCCATTTTGTCTGAAAATGGCGCTATAAATGAATTATCAGCATTCAATGCATCCTAGAAAAATTAAAACTAGCTTTTCCATTTTTTTTTCAAAGATTGGGCACCAAGGCTCGGACACGTCAATTCACCATTTAATATTGAAGAATGGCTTGCTCAATGTACACAACAACTTTTACAGCGCCTTACCATACCGTGGCATAATAGCCGAGTCGGTAAAATGGTAAGCTCAAAACCTAAAGGTCGCTAGTTCAAATCCCGGTGCCAGTAGGTTTGAAAAAAAAAAAAGCAGGGCGATGCGGTGAAGTGCGCTAATACGCCTGAGCTTGTTGTTTGTTTTTATATTTGACCTGCAAAACATTGTGCAGAGCAAGTTCTAATTTGTGTATCCTGTGTCGAGGCAGTAGCCCAGTGCATATGGTGTTCAGCTCATAACCAAAAGGTTGATGGTTCGAAATACAGAGCGGAAAGTGCCGGAACACCAGGATGTGATCCAGATACATAAATATCAGCCCTGAAGGCGCGCGATGCCGCACACCAAAAGTGAGATACGGATTGGTACTCTGCAGTTGTGGCTTACACTCCAGTAAAAAAAAAAAATCTGCTATCAAATAAAATGATGCTTTTATTTTTCTTGAAAAAAGCATTTTTTTTTTTTTGCAAAAGTAGGGGCCACGAGCTACGGCGGCTCTGGACTTGCCGAAGGTCCAGGGTACCCAATAGCCGCCATGTAGCTCAAGCAACCCCCCCGAGCATGACAAGCCTCACCGTGCCGTAGCACAACTGCGAAGCGCTCGCGTTAACCCCGAGAAATCCCCAGGGCGAGGGGTGTTCCACTGTGGATTGAGCCAGGTCCGGGTAACACATCCCTCTTGCCTTTGAATCCGGTGGCTTTCCGGCCGGTAACCGGTACGGCATTGAACCCGGCACCTCCCACATCGGAAGCAGACGCTCATACCATAATGCTACCTCTGTGGTGAGAGCTTCAGTGACAAATAATCTGAGTCAATTTCGTGAAGGCGGCGAAACTTCGAAAAATAAAATTTCTAATCCTTTAACGAATACTTTTTCGCAATGAGGCCGGCATCGGGATTTGAACCACTGCCCATCCGATTGTGAAACAAGCACTTTACCACTCGGCTACTGCCGCGGTTCGCTAACACGGTTTAGAAGTAAAGCTGTACATTATGCAGCTGCAGTTTCTGTGTCCTTTCCTCGGGCCAGGCAATGTTTCCTGCCGTCCGTAAACACAGATGCAAGTTTTCTGGAGCTTCTATAGTGGCCATTTTCTCTCAAAATAGCCCTAAAGATAACCTCAAAAATTTTAAATTTCCAAAGACTATAGCCTTGCCATTTTCTCTCAAAATCACGCCATATACAATACGTTTAAAACGCGTCAAAACGTCGAAAATTCGAAATATAGAAGCTCTCCGATGGCTATAAGGACGTCATTTTGTCTCAAAAGTGCTCTAAAGATGATTTATCAGCATTCGACGCAACCTTGAAAAATCGAAAATTCCCAAAGGCTATTTCCTCTCAAAATCATGGCAAATTATATGATTTAAACGCCTCAAAACGTAAAAAACTCGAGATACAGAAGTTCTTCGAAAGGTATAACGTCGCCATTTTGTCTCAAAAGGGCCTTAAAAATGCTTTACAAGCATTCGACGCAAGCTCAAAAATTTGAAAATTGCCACAGGCTATATACTTGCAATTGTTTCTCAAAATGATGCCGAAATAGGGTTTTTCAAAACGCGAGTGACCCTCTGAAAATAAAAAAATACAAGCCTTCTGATGGCCATAGCTGGCCATTTTGTCTGAAAATGGCGCTATAAACGGATTATCAGCATTCAATGCAACCTAGAAAAATTGAAACTAGCTTTTCCATTTTTTTTTTCAAAGATTGGGCACCAAGGCTCGGACACGTCAATTCACCATTTAATATTGAAGAATGGCCTGCTCAATGTACACAACAACTTTTACAGCGCCGTATCATACCGTGGCAGAATAGCCGAGTCGGTAAAATGGTAAGCTCAAAACCTAAAGGTCGCTAGTTCAAATCCCGGTGCCAGTAGGGTTGAAAAAAAAAGCAGGGCGATGCGGTGAAGTGCGCTAATACGCCTAAGCTTGTTGTTTGTTTTTATATTTGACCTGCAAAACATTGTGCAGAGCAAGTTCTAATTTGTGTATCCTGTGTCGAGGCAGTAGCCCAGTGCATATGGTGTTCAGCTCATAACCAAAAGGTTGATGGTTCGAAATACAGAGCGGAAAGTGCCGGAACACCAGGATATCATCCAGATACATAAGTATCAACCCTGAAATGCGCGCAATGCCGCACACCAAAAGTGAGATACGGATTGGTACTCTGCAGTTGTGGCTTACACGCCTGAAAAAAAAAATCTGCTATCAAATAAAGTGATGCTTTTATTTTTCTTGAAAAAAGCATTTTTTTTTTTGCAAAAGTAGGGGCCACGAGCTACGGCGGCTCTGGACTTGCCGAAGGTCCAGGGTACCCAATAGCCGCCATGTAGCTCAAGCAACCCCCCCGAGCATGACAAGCCTCACCGTGCCGGAGCACAACTGCGAAGCGCTCGCGTTAACCCCGAGAAATCCCCAGGGCGAGGGGTGTTCCACTGTGGATTGAGCCAGGTCCGGGTAACACATCCCTCTTGCCTTTGAATCCGGTGGCTTTCCGGCCGGTAACCGGTACGGCATTGAACCCGGCACCTCCCACATCGGAAGCAGACGCTCATACCATTATGCTACCTCTGTGGTGAGAGCTTCAGTGACAAATAATCTGAGTCAATTTCGTGAAGGCGGCCAAACTTGGAAAAATAAAATTTCTAATCCTTTAAGGAATACTTTTTCGCAATGAGGCCGGCATCTGGATTTGAACCTCTGCCCACCCGATTGTGAAACAAGCACTTTACCACTCGGCTACTGCCGCGGTTCGCTAACACGGTTTAGAAGTAAATCTGTACATTACGCAGCTGCAGTTTTTGTGTCCTTTCCTCGGGCCAGACAATGTTTTCTGGCGTCCGTAAACACAGATGCAAGTTTTCCGGAGCTTCTATAGTGGCCATTTTCTCTCAAAATAGCCCTAAAGATGAGTTATAAGCATTCGACGCAACCTCAAAAATTTTAAATTTCCAAAGACTATAGCCTTGCCATTTTCTCTCAAAATCATGCCATATACAATACGTTTAAAACGCGTCAGAACGTCAAAAATTCGAAATATAGAAGCTCTCCGATGGCTATAAAGACGTGATTTTGTCTCAAAAGTACCCTAAAAATGATTTATAAGCATTTGAGGCAACCTTGAAAAATCTAAAATTTCCAAAGGCTATAGTCTTGCCATTTCTTCTCGAAATCATGGCTGATATAATTTATTTAAAACGCGTCAAAAGGTCAAAAATGGGAATATAGAAGCTCTCCGAAGGCTATAAGGTCGCCATTTTGTCTCAAAAGGGCCCTAAAAATGATTTATTAGCATTCGACGCAACCTTTAAAAATCGAAAATTTCCAAAGGCTACAGTCTTGCCATAGTTCCTCAATATCATTAAAAAAATGAACTGAAACGCTACATGACGTCGAAAAACAAAAAAAAAAGTTGTTGCTCTCTGAGGCTAAAAAGTCGTCAATTTGTCTCAAAAGGACCCTAAAAATGATTTATCAGCATCATACCCAACCTAGAAATTTTGAAAATGTCCAAAGGCTATAGTCTTCCCGTTTTCTCTCAAAATTATGCCGAATATAAATTATCTAAAACGCCTCAAAAAGTCAATAAATCGAAGTATAGAAGCTCTCCGAAGAGTATAACGTCATTATTTTGTCTCAAAAGGGCCTTCAAAATGATTTATAAGCATTCGAAGCAAGCTCAAAAATTTGAAAATTTCCAAAGGCTATAGTCTTGCCATATTTCTCAAAATTATGCCGAATGTAAATGATTTAAAGTAAGACAAAGCACCGAAAAGGCGAAAAGTAGAAGCTCCCCGAAGGCTATAAAGTCGTCCTTTTGTCTTAAAATGGCCCTAAATCTGAATTATTAGCATTCGATGCAACCTAGAAAAGTTGAAATTAGCCTTTCGATTTTGTTTTTCAAAGATTGGGCGCCAAGGCTCAGACACGTCAATTCGCCATTTAATATTGAACAATGCCCTGCATAATGTACACAACTTTTACACCGTCTTATCATACCGTGGCAAAATAGCCGAGTCGGTAAGGTGGTAAGCTCTAAACCGAAAGGTCGCTGGTTCAAATCCCGGTGACAGTAGGGTTGAAAAAAAAAGCAGGGCGATGTGGTGAAGTGCGCTCATGCGCCCAAGTGCGTTGTTTGTTTTTATAATTGACCTGCAGTATATTGAGCAGAGCAAGTTCTAAATTGTGTGTCCTGTGTCAAGGCAGTAGCCCTGTGTGTATGGTCACAACCAAAAGGTCGATGGTTCGAATTAAAGAGCGGCGAGAGTGCCGGAAAAACAGGATGTCATACAATACTGCCATTGCTGAAATGCATGCAATGCCCCATACCAAAAGTATAATACGGATTGCCACTCTGCAGGTGCGGCTTACAGGCCCAAAAAGAAAAATCGTTCAACAAATAAAATTGCGCTTTTATTTTTCGCGTAAAAAATATGCTTTATTTTTTTGCAAAAGTAGGGGCCACGAGCTACGGCGGCTCTGGACTTGCCGAAGGTCCAGGGTACCCAATAGCCGCCATGTAGCTCAAGCAACCCCCCCGAGCATGACAAGCCTCACCGTGCCGTAGCACAACTGCGAAGCGCTCGCGTTAACCCCGAGAAATCCCCAGGGCGAGGGGTGTTCCACTGTGGATTGAGCCAGGTCCGGGTAACACATCCCTCTTGCCTTTGAATCCGGTGGCTTTCCGGCCGGTAACCGGTACGGCATTGAACCCGGCACCTCCCACATCGGAAGCAGACGCTCATACCATTATGCTACCTCTGTGGTGGGAGCTTCAGTGACAAATAATCTGAGTCAATTTCGTGAAGACGGCCAAACTTGGAAAAATAAAATTTCTAATCCTTTAAAGAATACTTTTTCGCAATGAGGCCGGCATCTGGATTTGAACCTCTGCCCACCCGATTGTGAAACAAGCACTTTACCACTCGGCTACTGCCGCGGTTCGCTAACACGGTTTAGAAGTAAATCTGTACATTACGCAGCTGCAGTTTTTGTGTCCTTTCCTCGGGCCAGACAATGTTTTCTGGCGTCCGTAAACACAGATGCAAGTTTTCCGGAGCTTCTATAGTGGCCATTTTCTCTCAAAATAGCCCTAAAGATGAGTTATAAGTATTCGACGCAACCTCAAAAATTTTAAATTTCCAAAGACTATAGCCTTGCCATTTTCTCTCAAAATCATGCCATATACAATACGTTTAAAACGCGTCAGAACGTCAAAAATTCGAAATATAGAAGCTCTCCGATGGCTATAAAGACGTGATTTTGTCTCAAAAGTACCCTAAAAATGATTTATAAGCATTTGAGGCAACCTTGAAAAATCTAAAATTTCCAAAGGCTATAGTCTTGCCATTTCTTCTCGAAATCATGGCTGATATAATTTATTTAAAACGCGTCAAAAGGTCAAAAATGGGAATATAGAAGCTCTCCGAAGGCTATAAGGTCGCCATTTTGTCTCAAAAGGGCCCTAAAAATGATTTATTAGCATTCGACGCAACCTTTAAAAATCGAAAATTTCCAAAGGCTACAGTCTTGCCATAGTTCCTCAATATCATTAAAAAAATGAACTGAAACGCTACATGACGTCGAAAAACAAAAAAAAAGTTGTTGCTCTCTGAGGCTAAAAAGTCGTCAATTTGTCTCAAAAGGACCCTAAAAATGATTTATCAGCATCATACCCAACCTAGAAATTTTGAAAATGTCCAAAGGCTATAGTCTTCCCGTTTTCTCTCAAAATTATGCCGAATATAAATTATCTAAAACGCCTCAAAAAGTCAATAAATCGAAGTATAGAAGCTCTCCGAAGAGTATAACGTCATTATTTTGTCTCAAAAGGGCCTTCAAAATGATTTATAAGCATTCGAAGCAAGCTCAAAAATTTGAAAATTTCCAAAGGCTATAGTCTTGCCATATTTCTCAAAATTATGCCGAATGTAAATGATTTAAAGTAAGACAAAGCACCGAAAAGGCGAAAAGTAGAAGCTCCCCGAAGGCTATAAAGTCGTCCTTTTGTCTTAAAATGGCCCTAAATCTGAATTATTAGCATTCGATGCAACCTAGAAAAGTTGAAATTAGCCTTTCGATTTTGTTTTTCAAAGATTGGGCGCCAAGGCTCAGACACGTCAATTCGCCATTTAATATTGAACAATGCCCTGCATAATGTACACAACTTTTACACCGTCTTATCATACCGTGGCAAAATAGCCGAGTCGGTAAGGTGGTAAGCTCTAAACCGAAAGGTCGCTGGTTCAAATCCCGGTGACAGTAGGGTTGAAAAAAAAAGCAGGGCGATGTGGTGAAGTGCGCTCATGCGCCCAAGTGCGTTGTTTGTTTTTATAATTGACCTGCAGTATATTGAGCAGAGCAAGTTCTAAATTGTGTGTCCTGTGTCAAGGCAGTAGCCCTGTGTGTATGGTCACAACCAAAAGGTCGATGGTTCGAATTAAAGAGCGGCGAGAGTGCCGGAAAAACAGGATGTCATACAATACTGCCATTGCTGAAATGCATGCAATGCCCCATACCAAAAGTATAATACGGATTGCCACTCTGCAGGTGCGGCTTACAGGCCCAAAAAGAAAAATCGTTCAACAAATAAAATTGCGCTTTTATTTTTCGCGTAAAAAATATGCTTTATTTTTTTGCAAAAGTAGGGGCCACGAGCTACGGCGGCTCTGGACTTGCCGAAGGTCCAGGGTACCCAATAGCCGCCATGTAGCTCAAGCAACCCCCCCGAGCATGACAAGCCTCACCGTGCCGTAGCACAACTGCGAAGCGCTCGCGTTAACCCCGAGAAATCCCCAGGGCGAGGGGTGTTCCACTGTGGATTGAGCCAGGTCCGGGTAACACATCCCTCTTGCCTTTGAATCCGGTGGCTTTCCGGCCGGTAACCGGTACGGCATTGAACCCGGCACCTCCCACATCGGAAGCAGACGCTCATACCATTATGCTACCTCTGTGGTGGGAGCTTCAGTGACAAATAATCTGAGTCAATTTCGTGAAGGCGGCCAAACTTGGAAAAATAAAATTTCTAATCCTTTAAAGAATACTTTTTCGCAATGAGGCCGGCATCTGGATTTGAACCACTGCCCATCCGATTGTGAAACAAGCACTTTACCACTCGGCTACTGCCGCGGTTCGCTAACACGGTTTAGAAGTAAATCTGTACATTACGCAGCTGCAGTTTTTGTGTCCTTTCCTCGGGCCAGACAATGTTTTCTGGCGTCCGTAAACACAGATGCAAGTTTTCCGGAGCTTCTATAGTGGCCATTTTCTCTCAAAATAGCCCTAAAGATGAGTTATAAGTATTCGACGCAACCTCAAAAATTTTAAATTTCCAAAGACTATAGCCTTGCCATTTTCTCTCAAAATCATGCCATATACAATACGTTTAAAACGCGTCAGAACGTCAAAAATTCGAAATATAGAAGCTCTCCGATGGCTATAAAGACGTCATTTTGTCTCAAAAGTGCTCTAAAGATGATTTATCAGCATTCGACGCAACCTTGAAAATAATCGAAAATTCCTATAGTCTTGCCATTTCCTCTCAAAATCATGGCGAATTTAAATGATTTAAAACGCCTCAAGACGTCAAAAAATCGGGATACAGAAGCTCTTCGGAAGGTATAACGTCGCCATTTTGTCTCAAAAGGGCCTTAAAAATGATTTACAAGCATTCGACGCAAGTTGAAAAATTTGAAAATCGCCACAGGCTACATACTTGCAATCGTTTCTCAAAATGATGCCGAAATAGGGTTTTCCAAAACGCGAGTGACCCTCTGAAAATAAAAAAATAGAAACCTTCTGATGGCCATAGCTGGCCATTTTGTCTGAAAATGGCGCTATAAATGAATTATCAGCATTCAATGCAACCTAGAAAAATTGAAATTAGATTTTCGATTTTTTTTTCAAAGATTGGACACCAAGGCTCGGACGCGCCAATTCACCGTTTAATATTGAAGAATGGCCTCCTCAAATTACAGAACAACTTTTACAGCGCCTTATCATACCGTGGCAGAATGGCCGAGTCGGTAAAATGGTAAGCTCAAAACCTAAAGGTCGCTAGTTCAAATCCTGGTGCCAGTAGGGTTGAAAAAAAAAAAAGCAGGGCGATGCGGTGAAGTGCGCTCATACGCCCAAGTGCGTTGTTTGTTTTTATAATTGACCTGCAGTATATTGAGCAGAGCAAGTTCTAATTTGTGTGTCCTGTGTCAAGGCAGTAGCCCAGTGCGTATGGCGTTAAGTTCACAACCAAAAGGTCGATGGTTCGAATTACAGAGCGGCGAGAGTGCCGGGAAAAACAGGATGTGAGACAGATACAATACTGCCAACCCTGAAATGCACGCAATGCCACATACTAAAAGTGTAATACGAATTGCCACTCTGCAGTTGTGGCTCACACGCCTGAAAAAAACAAATCTGCTATCAAATAAAATGATTCTTTTATTTTTCTTGAAAAAAGCATTTTTTTTTTTGCAAAAGTAGGGGCCACGAGCTACGGCGGCTCTGGACTTGCCGAAGGTCCAGGGTACCCAATAGCCGCCATGTAGCTCAAGCAACCCCCCCGAGCATGACAAGCCTCACCGTGCCGTAGCACAACTGCGAAGCGCTCGCGTTAACCCCGAGAAATCCCCAGGGCGAGGGGTGTTCCACTGTGGATTGAGCCAGGTCCGGGTAACACATCCCTCTTGCCTTTGAATCCGGTGGCTTTCCGGCCGGTAACCGGTACGGCATTGAACCCGGCACCTCCCACATCGGAAGCAGACGCTCATACCATTATGCTACCTCTGTGGTGGGAACTTGAGTGACAAATAATCTATGTCACTTTCATCAATGTGCGAATAAACTTCAGAAAATAAAATTTGTATAGCTCTAGGACCACTTCTTAGGCATGAGTTAGCCAGCGGGATTCGAACCACTGCCATTGCGATTGTGAGACGAACACGTCACCACTCTGCTACTGCCACGGCTTGATAAGATGGTTTAAAAGTTGGCCCAAAGGCTATAGTGTTGCCATTTTTCGTCAAAGTTATGCCGAATGTAAGTGCTTTAAAACACACACAGGCCTTCGAAGCCCACCTGTACCCTGTTTAGCTACCGATGAGTGGCCGGCCGGCACTGGGGATCGAACCCCGCACCTCCCGTAGCTGAAGCAGACGCGTACGTGCAATGCCACAGCTACGGTGAAGGCTGTAGACGGCTACATATGCGTCTCAAGAAATACTAAAACAGTTAAAAAGAAAACGGAATAACTGACGGCCTCATTCTAGCTAGGATTGCCCCCTCACCAGTGTCCAGAAACACATAGTTTGCAATGGCATATATTGAAACTTCCCGTTTCTGTTTTTCTTTATTGCTGTTCCCACAGCGGATCCGAGCCATCATTCTCTCGTTTACAAGCTCGACATCTTAGCCTCTCGACTAGTGGAATGGCACAGCAATCGCTGCTTATAAGCTATAGTCTGTGCATTATTGCGGAGCTCATTCATTAAAATGTAACAATAGTGTTGTCTGCATTATTTTTAGTATGTACGACCCACGTACCAAAATCGTTGGCGCCAATCACAATGAAGGTTATGTGCATTTTCTCACGAAATTTGGTGCCAATATTCAAATATTCAAAATACCACAAAATCGCAAAACCAAATTTCGCAAAATTGATAAATGTGCAATTTCCAAATTGCTATAAGCTTGCCATTTTATCAAAAATGCTCTTAAATATGAATTACTCGATATGCCACGCATCCTCCAAAAATGATAATTAGGCCTTTTTCCAAAGGTTATAGGCTTGCCATTTCATCAAAAATGGCCTTGTAATCGAATTACTCGATATACCGCGCATCCTGAAAAAATCGATAATTAGGCCATTTTCCAAAGGTTATAGGCTGGTCATTTTACCAAAAATGGTCCTTAAATCGAATTACTCCATGTACCGCGCAAACTCGAAAAATTGATAAACAGGTAATTTTTCAAACGCTATAGGCTTGCCATATTTCGAAAAATCGTCTTGAAATCGATAATTAGGCCATTTTCAAAGGCTTACAGGCTTGTCATTTTACCGAAAATGGTCTTAATAATGAATTACTCGATATGCCCCGCATCCTCAAAAAATCAAGAATTAGGCCATTTTCCAAAGGTTATAGGCTTGCCATTCTATCAAAAATGGCCTTTAAATCTAAATATACAATATGCCACGCAATCTCGAAAAATCTACTAATTAGCAAGTTTCCAAAGGCTTTAGGCTTGCCATTTTATCAAAAATGGTCTTAAAAATGAATTTCTTGATACGCCACGCATCCTCAAAAGCCTTTAATTAGGCCATTTTCCAAACCTGAAAGCTTGGTCTCATAGGGTTGCCATTTTCTAAAAAATGGCCTTAAAATCGAAATACTCAGTATGTGGGAGGTTACCGGGTTCAAATCCGTACCGGTGCCGGCCAGAGCCACCGGATTTAAAGGGAGAGGGGTGCCCCCGGACGTGGCTCATCCTTGCGTAGTACACCGCTCGCCCGGATAGTATTCTCCGGGTTACCGGGCGCTTATCGCAGTTGTGCTACGGCACGGCCGAGATTATGTCCCTCGGGGGGACGCTTGAGCTACGTGGCGACTATCGGGTACCCTGGGCTTTCAGAAAGTCCAGAGTCGCCGTAGATCGTGTCCCTTAAAAAAATGGGGGCTTTTTTCACTAAAAATAAGAAAGGGCTATTTTTATTTCACAGCCATTTCTTTCAGGCTTGTAAAACCCTACCTGCAGTGTTGAAATTCTCATGTCCCATCACGTGCGTTTCAGGTTCGGCACTGATGTATCTGGATGACATCCTGGCGTTCTGGCACTCGCCGCTGTGTGATTCGAACCATCAACATTTCGGTTGTGAACTCAATGCCATACGCACTCGGCTCACGCCACGACATAGGTTTCAGTATTTAGAACTTGCTCTGCTCACTGTACTGCAGGTCACTGTACTGCTCACTGTGCTGCAAATGCCGAAAGGTCCTTGGTTGAACCAAGGACCTTTCGGCTTGCCGCTGAACATTTTACCGACTCGGCTATTGTGCCATGGCTTGATAAGATGGTACAACAGTTCGTGTGTACATTAGGCAGCCAATTCTTAAATTTTGGTGGTGACTTTTCATGTCCCAGCCTTGGCACACGCACTTTGAGAAATGATCACATATGGCTTCAAAATTTCCGATTTTTAGAGGTTGGGTTGAATGCTGATAATCCATATTTAGGGCCATTTAAAGACAAAACGGCGACATTATAACCTTCGGAAAACTTCTATTTCCCGAATTTTCAGTGTTCTGTCACGTTTTGAATAATTCAATATCGGCATTCATTTGAGAAATAATCCCAAGCCTTGAAAACTTTCAATTTTTCGAGGTTGAGTTGAATGCTGACAATTCATATTTAGGGCTATTTCGAGAAATATTGTACGTCAACAGAAGCAACAATTGCAATTGCTGGTGACTATCCAACTTCTACAACAAATTGAGTTTGTATCGGATAGTCGTCAGCAATCGCAATAATCCCTGAGAACGCACATCAGACACTTCGCACGTGCTCCCTGTCATCACCTTGCACTGTTGCCTTCAGAAAGGCGCTAAGCATCGTTTGCTAAAATTATTGTGAAATACAACTTCCCTCGGGCTTCACTTCTGCATCTAAACCATGCATACCCCTTGGCGTCTTATTCGACCCACAGTGCTCCTTAGCGTACCAGGAATCCGGAGGAAATCTGAGCTTTTGTCGCCCGTGCTGAAACAACTGTCTCTTCTTTTGCACGAGAAATATTCAAACAGTATACATATATATATATATATATATATATATATATATATATATATATATATATATATATATATACCGATGGCTCCGCAAACTGCCAGTGTTCTTCAGGTGCAGTAGTTGTCCCAGCAAGAGGTGTTACCATCAGCTTTAGGACTGACCACTCCACAGTATCTACTGCAGAGAGACTAGCTGCTTTGCGCACTGCACTTTGTGTGGTCAATTGGGAACCACCGCAACAATGGTCGATTTTCAGCGACTAAAAGTCTGCCCCACAATCTGCGCTCTCAGCACTGCGTCAAGGGCTGTACGAACAGCTTGTTTTCGAAATTCGATGCCTTCTCCACACTTCACACGAGACAGAGCATTATGTGACGCTTCAGTGGCTCTCAAGTAACTGCGGCGTGATAGGGAACGAACATGTTGATACTGCCGTGCGGGCAACTCTTGAAGGGACACGAGAAAAAGCCATACCACTTTCGCGGACCGATGCAGCCAGTAATCTTCGACGACTTGCGCGTGAAACCGCGTTTTCACTATGGTACCCACCAAGCAACGAGACGAATCATCAAAACCACCTGTCCTTTTTGATGGCTCTCCGCATGCCCACTGGGTTTGATTGAAGGGAAGCCACCCTTCTTCATCGCTTATGGCTAGGAGTGGCATTTACAAAATCTTATTCCTTAGTCATAGGAATGGCTGACATCGCTCTATGCAATGCCTGTAATTGCGAAAAGACGCTACACCACATCCTGTGCGACTGTCCGTTGTATGACATCCAGAGATGGTCACTGGCGTCTGTTCTTGCGTGCATCGACAACAGCCAAATGTCTGTGGACACTATTCTGTCAAGTGCCCGAGAGAAGACATCGCAACAGAAGGCGACAAAAGCTCTGTTGAAATTCCTACGCGGCACAAGACTTGAACAAGCGTCTGTAACAGCAATGTCACACACCGCGAAAGACAAGACTGGACTATGACTGAGTGTGCGCTTGTGTGCTGGCGAATGTGCTGTGTTTAACTCTCTTCTCTCTATCTTTCATCTCCACCATCCACCTTCCATGCACAGGGTAGCAAACCGGCTGCGTATAGGCTGCTTAACCTCCCTGCCCTTCTTTTCCCTTTGCATTCTTTCTTTCACCACTACTGGCACCGGGATTTGAACAAGTGACCTTTAGGTTTATAGCTGACCACCTTACCGACTCCACTGTACCGCCACGGCTTGATAACGTGGTAAAAAACTTCGCTTGTTTTATAGCTCAATTTCGGCAGCATATTGAGAAAAAATGGCACTAAAAAGTATAAATCTTCGAAGCCTTTGGAAAAGCTGTATTTTTCTATGTTTTTGAGGTTGTCTTTGATTAGTAGTAAGACAAATTTAGGTGGGACTGATGAGTTTCGAAAGATTGGAGGCACAATTTAGGCAGCAAAAAGCACAAAATATGGCTGATTGGAGGATGATGGAAGAGGCCTTTGTCATGTAGTGGGTGTTGTCAGGCTGACGATGAGAATTCTAAAGAACGTACATGCCTGAGTTCTACTTTTACAGGTCCCCATAATATGTTTACAGGTCCGCATAATACAAATCCAACTATAATGTTCCGAAAAGATTCAGAAAAATGTCCATTCATTTCAAACAGATGCACAACAAAATATTATTAAAGTAAACAAAAGGGGCAACAACAAAATGAAAGATTGGATTGGCAACTTATTTTTTTACTTGGCACTCCTCTGTACAGTGTGAATATGCGTTCGCTGCTGTTTTGCAAGTTACACTTTCCAACAATAACACCAAACTTTTGAAACAGCTCACAATTCTTTCACTTGCTTGTCGTGGAAATACACGAGAAATCACAGGTCAGTGCAAATACAGATTCCCCAGCAGCATGTAGCGCCACTGGTGTACGTTTTGGATACACAGCCTACGTGGAGCTCATGCATAGTTAGGGGGTACATTGAATGCGTACGTTTCAGCATTTTTACAGCCAAGGGCAACGAACTGACAGCACTGGTAACATTGTCAAACGAACAATTCATTGTTACTATATACAAAATGCGTTGTCATATAGCATATTAGTTAATGGCTGCCTGTTTCTTCTCACATTCACAACATCTGTGCAAGAGGGCTTTTTGCAGCCAAGGAGCTATGAATGCAAAGCACAGGTATCAAGTTGTCCGCACGAAAACTGCCGTCTCCACTAAGTCCCCGTAAACATAGGTCATACCTCAATACTCTAGCTTAGACAATTTTCAATAGACATCACAGTGAGCAAGGCTATCCATCCTGTTCTAAATTATGTTGAATTAACTGGAAAAACACTAGACACTTACAGAAAGACACTGCTGAAGTTGGGGATGATTTATAAACTTCTGTCCAAACATCATGAAGTGCTGCTACTGGACCGCTTGTAAGCTTTGTACAAATATTGCTTATGTCTGATAATGCTCAGCCACATTTCCTTACATGTCTGTCATAAACCCCATTGTATATTCAATAAATGCATGTTTATTCTACCTCTCATTCTACCTCTCAAAGTGAAAGTAGCAACTTAAAGATAACTATCAGGGCGCCCAACAGGAAGTGTTGAATTCATTTTACCCAAGAGATTTAAATCCCAAGGGATTTATTATTGAGCATTACGCTATACTGCCTAGATTGCGGATGAGGCATGGCAGTTTCTTGAGGATCCGCCAGCTTCGCTTTCTTGGTTCTAGTGGCCGCTGATTCAAAAGGTTTTGTAAACCTTATCATTTAGTTTATGGGATCAATGTGAAATATTGAAAATACGTACAGTACAAAGATGATATTGCTTATAAAAAATTGGTTAAATGTGTATTAAGTGTTCATCCTGTCGTTTACTGCATTTACTCCCGTAATCCTCGCACTCGCATAAATCTCGCACCCCCAACACCGCCCGACAAAAATACAATTTTTTTTCTCTCGAGTAATTATCGCACCCCTGAAATTTGCCGCAATAATGTTGTCCGCTTGTTCCAGCCACTGATGATGATAGCGTGAGCCTAAGAAAATCTCTATAGAAGAGCAACCCGTGTTGTGTATATTATGCAAGAATTGCTCCATTCTCTTAAATTAGGTTGGCTTACTAGACAGAAGTTTATGCAACAATTACTAGAACAATTTGTTGACCTCGCCTATCTAATTTTATGCACTGTAAGAACTAACACACCAAAGAAAACAGTACCAACACAGTTCATGATGCACAACAAAATATTTTGAAGGCCATTTTAATAGCATCTGGCCAAGTAAAATTCTAAATTGAAGCATATCCTTGAGACGTCAGGAGCAATGAATGTATATATGAGTAGCTTAAGTAACTGTCACGTTTGTACAAAAACATCAACAGTCAAGAACTTCAAAACGAGAACATCGAGTTCACTCGCATACAATTAATGAGTAATGCACATCCTCAGTTATCTTAAAATGAACTGTGCCTTGCTGTGGCGATATGTCAAGTTGATCTGGTGAAATAAAGCATCAATTGAAAGATTAGCATAGCATATCCTTTAGTAGCCTGTGTTGAGGTGAAATGGAGTATAGCAGGGAAAGGTATAGGATTTGCCTTTTATTCCCCACGTGAGGTGTATCGATATTTAACTTGCATGTAAATTAGCTCAACAGAGGCAAAGATGTTCACTTTTTTCTGTTCAATATGTAGTTCACAGAAAACAAGCTTTCGCCACATTACAAGGCATTACCAGGCCAAATGAGCTACTAAAAACAGCATTATACAAAATTCTAGCTCATGCAGTACTGTCTTAAATTACAAGAAAATACTGGAACTAGAAACATTGTATAATGGTTAGAAGAGATAACCATCCTGTTGGTGTTATAGCAAGTAGAGAACATGTGCAATCACAAAGGAAACACCACCAAGTCATGTAGCGCTAAAGTTAAATGAGTGACAAGGTGGTGAGGATCAAATGAGAACACTTGCGGTTACATGCAGTCATCTGCATGGGTCGGACATGAAAATGATCTTGTCAGGAGAGGCCGTCACAAGCTATGGCTTCGCGAGCTCATAGGTGAGAATTACAATCTATCAGAAGTTATCACGTACAACAATGCTGAAAGTTTTATATGAGAAAATTCAGGAAACCTGGCTGCAAAAATGAATATTAAAAGAAAATTTCGCTTCGTACGGTCAGCCACTTTCTCAGCGGTTATATGCATATAACTACAAACAAAATGTACTTCTACCGTACAAAGCAAACCTAAGTATACCAAATCTGGATTTCAAAAAATCATTAAACAACATTAATGCAATTCATGCAGTGTTCAAAACCGTTATGAATATACAGCTACTACAAATGTTCAGATATAGAGAAACCCTTTTTGTGCCAGATGTAGCTTCGTTACAAGATTTGACCGTAGCTAAACCTCTGCACATATCCACACAAGTGATAACTGCTAGATATGAGCTGGATATGTACAAGGGTGTTCCTTAATGGTGCACCCAATGGTGACACCACAAAGCAACAAATTAACTTCACTCCACGAGTTGCTGCTTACATAAGTGAATGACAGGAGACAGTATTTTGCAAAAGGATTTGAGAGGATGTACGTCCCTCAGAAAATTTGTCCAACTCCCTAAGCAAACAAAGGCACTTGCTTGCCTTCTGACACAGTATAATTGTTATTAACTTTGAAACTAGAGCAAACATTGCCTACAACTAACTAATCTGCACCTGTCATCTAGCATAAATGGTCAACACTTGGAACAGCATTGACTATACATATATGCAACAACGAAATTTGTTCGTAACATTTCCCGGATGTGTGGCATAAAAGTTGAAACATGCTCTCTCTGTACAATAAAATCTTTTTATCATGCAACTCGTGGCCAGCCACTCTTTGCAATTTTCAACTAATCAAGTATGTGGACTGCACATGCATGTAACGACCGAAATGCTGGTTTTACAACTGACAACTACAAATGTAACACTACTGGCCATTTAGTACTTCTCACTGCATTGTTGAATCGCCATTCAGTTATCCTCAGTAAACACCCTTTCAATATTTGATTGACAGGTCCTGCTTGGATGATCGAGAGCAGCATTTGTGCTACAAGATACGTCACACGGTAAGGTGGTTGCAACATACACCACACATTCATTGACAAGTGCCTAACCTAAGCACATGACTGTTTTCACATCACTTGCCACCAGATTGTGCCTACACGAATGAAATTCTTCAGATAACAATCAGAACAGCTGCAGAGCGTCAATCCATCCAAGTGAATGAACATTCTAGTTCAGCAAAGTTCCATTCCAGTGAGCATGCAGTGACGTCCTGTCCAAATGCACTGCCAGTTTAGCATGATGCCAGAATTATATTCCTGACTGGCACAGGTTATTTAATGATGCTTCGGACGTTTCTCCAAAGCCGTAGCTAACAAACGGTTCATTAGAGCTGAACAAACAGAACAGGCAGGAACACACGCTGCACTACTTCAAAGGGCCATGACACTGTCACGCAACCATTTTCAGTTTGCAGCAAGAAATATAAGAAAAGGGTCAATTTTGCCGGTGCATATATGAAGAAGTGATTGTAAAAGAAAATTTCAGGGCGAAATAGGCCCTAGAAGTTGCTGGCTATGAGCCATACTTGTCCCTGGCTAACGGCATTTTGTTATAGTGCGTGTGACGTCATATTGTTACATGGAGCAGAGCTACCGTCTTTCACCAACGTTTCAGCTGCTGAAGATTTCTAAATTTTAATGCCAAGATGAAACAAGGCTGAAATAGCTTGAGTGTACATGCAGCTCACCCCAGAACGTAAACCTTTGGCGGGATGCAGAGCCTCACACAGATTGATTTATAGGTGGAATTTAACATCCCGAAACCACCATATGATTATGAAAGACGCCGTAGTCGAGGGCTCCAGAAATTTCGACCACCTGGGGTTCTTTAACGTGCACGCAAATCTGAGCACACGGGCCTACAAGATTTCCGCCTCCATCGGAAATGCAGCCGCCGCAGCCGGAATACGAACCCACGACCTGCAGGTCAGCAGCCGAGTACCTTAGCCACTAGACCACCGCGACGGGGCGAGGCTCACACAGCAAGCAACTTGTGTCACCACTTGTGAGAGTACCAGTGTTGCCTAACTCTCAGGCTGCTCGTGTGTTTATAGAAATATTCAATTAAAAATTAAGTGCTCAACCGAAGTTTCACCAGCCTGTGTGCTAACGCACAAGGATTAACACATACAACATAGATTAACAAAAAAAAAAGGTGTCACGGCCCCTTTCACAATCAACAAACTTAGCTAATCCATCCGCACAAATCCGCTGTAGAAGACTTGTCCACGCTGAATCCCTCGATGAGTGTCGAAACACACCCAGCAACATTCACTCGTCCCACCGTCGATGAAAAGCGCCGATTAATCGTGCTGTTGAATCGTGTCTCTAGGCACCAGTACGTTCAACGGACTGTCTTTGCTGCTCAACAGCTGCCCCAACCAACGACTGAGCACCCACCTGAGCTGAGCGAGACCGAGAGAAAAGAAAAAGGGTGCCGCGACTATCACAGCCATCGCGCGTACGGCGAGTTCCAGTCCCGCTCGAACACCGAGTTCAGCTGCTCCCTGATTGGTTGGGATGACGACGTGTCATTGTTGCCCGACTGGTCCATGACGAGACCGACACCACCAGTGTTGATGAAATAGCCGGGCGTCCAGTTTGAGGTGCCTGCAGATGGGGGAGATCATGGACAAAATCAATACGGTACGCTGTCACTACGGAGAATGCACCAAATGTCTCTAATGTCAAAAATGCAAACGATGAGCTTCAAAATGTCTGCTGGTAAGAGTTCTGCCAATGGGGCGTATCACTTGAAGCAAGCCAATAACAAAATTAAAAAGCTATAAAAGTTCATAACAGGAAAAACTTTAAATTGCTTTTGTCTAGAGGCAACGTTCAGCCCATTTAGTCAGATTCTTAAAACTCATCGCCTGAAAAGTCGCCATCTGAGATGTCCCTGTCGACTATTCTGGCTAAAAGAGGTTGAGCCGAAGTAGTCTGCCCTTTGCCGACATATTGAATAGTCTTTAATACCCATAACACAAAAAAACAGGCATAAAAGTTCAGTATTATCAATTAGAAAGAACATAAAAGGCAAAAGGAAGGTAATCTGGTGATGCAACCTTGAAGCGCCATGTGTACAATTGTACACACACAAAATTTTCACTGAACAGCAGAGAGCCACATTTAACAACAACTGCAAAAACTTATCATTTGGAAGAGCCAGAACATTCTCTGCGCAGTTGAAATGAGCATGATCTTTGCAAAACGTATTTCACAGGTTAACCAAAAACCGCAAGGTACTCAGGTGCCAGCCCGCAAAAGCTTGAGGTGTCCATTTTGAGTAGTTGTTTTGGCTTGAGCTTTCTTATTACAAACCTAGGTGGCACTTACTGTCCACTCAGATTACATCCATCAGTGCTCAAGCGGTATGTGACACCATTCAAAGCAAAAGGAGGCACCCGATGTGGTGCCAAATTTGATGTCTACAATTGTACACACCGCCACTGAAGGGAATACATTTCAGTAAACTTTTGTTCACTGATAAAACTAGAGTAAGCTATCGGTTAACAGGAAAATAACAGGAAGTTTCTGCTTGAATGGAATAACTTGGCTCAAGTGTGGTTGCTTTCGTACTTGAATTCTGCACCCTTTTTCACCTTTAAGTACATAGAACTGCTGATAAATGAAACGTATTGTCACATGGCTATGTTGGTTGTGACATGGCTTCGTCAAAGACGGCGTGTTTTTATTTCACGCGATACTGGTTATGGATACCATAGAGAGTGGCGACAACTATGGTGCCAAATTCTGCCCTTTCTGCGATCTGGTATAGCTTTCAGTGTAAAAATATCTTGATATTTCTGCCAAAAGTATCATGTTTTTGAGACAGACAACCTCTTATTAAACACGGTGTTGCCTTTGCTAAACCAATTCTACACAAGGGAGGCCAGGACCTGCGCCCTCGCTGACGTGATTCATGCCAGTGGAATGCACTTACCAATGTATGCCTTGTTATCGGTGACCATGTACTTGTTGTGGTTCACTCTCCCAAAGGGTATCAACTCCTGCTCTGGCGTAAAAGCAGGCACTTCGAACAGTTTCTGCAATTACAATACAAGAAACGAGACAGGCATTGGTCAACAACAAATGCAGCATAGATATGCGATAAGGCATACATACAAATACTGAAGAAATGCATCCAACAATACTGCAAAGCCCTGTTTTCATAGTTATGACAAACAGAACGAAGAGACAAACATTACAGCACAGATAGCATATACTACCATAGACTAAAAGATATAGATTACCATACACTACAAGATATGTGCACATCAAATGACAGCTTGCCGGCACGTTGCCAACTATTCACATTTTTGTACTAGCAATAGTATTGCCCCCACCCCCCCCAGAGAGAGTTTTGTTCAGCATCACCATTTCAATAGGCACAAGGCACATAGAGCACAAAAAGCACATCAGCCTTTTCTCTTCTATTGGAATGCTTCCATTGTGGGCGGAATTTGATCCCATGACCTGCAGGTCAAAAGTGAAGTGCGACAACCAGCAGACATGGCAGGTAAAAAAAAAAGACCACCAGTTGAGAACTTTTGCCACATTCGAGCACTTCGATTTCGTTCAAGTAATTAGATTCGTTCAAATACTGGAGTACTTCGAATGTTTGAACGAACATGAATGTATTCTTCCTTTTTTTGAGTTAAAAGCTTGTCATGCCATGTTTTATGGTCTCCGTATAGTAAATTTTAAAACGTAACGTATTTCACAGGTCATCAGTTTAATTCTACCAAACGTCATATCCTGCTACAATTCAAAGTTGTTTTCCTTTTCCCTTGAACCAAAAAGAGCAAAGTTTGCACATTCTTTGTTTTAATTTTAAAACGATATTGCACAGGTGAGATGGGTCACTACAAATAAGCTAATTTTTTCTATAAAATACATATTAAACACCATCTGAATTTATTTTAAAGTCACTTGAACCAAACCACTATTCACCTTCAGCCCAAAATTTACTATCCACACAAGACTAGAAATCACCTTTACAGGGAGAGTACAAGTAGCACAGTAAATCTATTCCTCCTTTCAAAATACTAGGCTTTTGCGAATATTTGAATGCTTTGAATATTTGAACGAATAGTTGAGTATTCATATTTACTTTGATTCAAATTTAAATTACTGAATATTTTCGAAGTATTTGCAATGAAGGAATAGATGTATATTAATCCGCATGCACTGCCTGTCGAGGTGGTTTCACTACAGTGTAGGAGTGCTAAGCCATGAAAACGCCTATCAAAAAATTTGCTTTGCCGCGAAGCCCCCTTCAAATTTAAAGGGACCCTGCAACACTTACTGAACATGGTCAGAAAACGCTGCCGATCGGTAGTCGAGGCAAATATTAAAGCGCAGCACGCGGCCTGTAATTCACAATAAATGTTCAAAGCTAAAGATTGCTTTCTTCCCTTGGCAAATGACACCACAAGCTCAAAAATCACTCGTCACAGCCAAGAAAGAATATACGGCTCTGGTCACAGCCATTGGTCGATTCGAGCATGGCGCGCTCGTCGTTAGCGGCGCCGCCGCGGGAGGCCGCCATTTTTGCACGAGTACGTGTGCAATCGCACTGAAAATCCGCGTATTCGAAGAAAAAAAGAAAGG
This sequence comes from Rhipicephalus microplus, assembly GCF_013339725.1. Lineage (NCBI taxonomy): Eukaryota > Metazoa > Arthropoda > Arachnida > Ixodida > Ixodidae > Rhipicephalus > Rhipicephalus microplus. The sequence goes on from NC_051167.1 coordinate 174,201,101, forward strand.
TGCTCAAGGTCACGAAGTGCATGAGACGTATTTTGTTTAACCATGCCATTCCTGCCTGCTCAACTTCCAGCTATTTCGTCGGGACGAGAAGAGAGAATGCGATTGCATCGTGCGACAAATTTTTAAAACTCCGCTCGTACTGAACCGATTCTAGAAGCTTTGTGGCCGTAAATTTGTGAGGCAACACGCATGTTTACTGGCTCCATGGCTACTTGAGAAAGTGTTGCAGGGACCCTTTAAAGGAACATGTTACCCTCAAATCAATTCATTTGACCTTTAAAGGAACATGTTACCCTCAAATCAATTCATTTGAGTAAGCTTGTTATGACGGCTTATATGCTCAAAGTATAATAAATTTTAAGACGTGAAGTATCTTGGAGGTCATCCCTTGCATCCTACCAAAACTACTACTCAAAATTGTTTCAACTTCCTTAGAACTAAAAAAGAAATGGCATTGACATAGAGCACCTATTTCAATTAAAAAAAATATTATGCAGGTTACTTAGGTCATGATAAATATTCTTTTTTTTTATATGTCATACATACTACTCGAATTCAATTCCAAATTATTCTATCAAGATCACTATTCACTTCGAATTCGCTTTGAACCTGAAATTCACTATTCGTGCAAGCCTACAGTATACCTTCAAGTGCTGAAAATTTTAACTTAGCGCCAAAATGAATTTGAATACCGTAATATTTGTGGCTAGGATATTCGTGGCTAGAATAGAAAAGCCAGAATATTCGCCCATGCCTACATAACATGCTTTTCTTTTGATAATGTATTTGACAACACAGAATCACTGAATTGCTTATGAAGCGATATTTTGAATATTTACCCACACAGATAAAGAACTTTTCTTTCGGTTGCACATTTGAAAGTACAAAATCACTGAAGCGGTTTTGAAGTGATATTCTGACTATTAGCCCATGCGTACATAACATATTTTTCTTTTGATAGTAAGTTTGACATTACAAAATCATTGAACTGCTCCTGAAGTGCTATTTCGAATACTCAAAGCACTAGAAGAATTGCCCACACCTACATAACATGTGTTTCTTTCAACGGTGTATTCCACAGTACATAATCACTAAAGCACAGTGTGCGCATTGTTCATGGATAGCCAGATGCAGGTGGACAGTGCTGTCAACTTACAACGTGGATGTTCACGTAACGTGATCGCAGCACCGACAGGGACCGGAGGTAGCTGTACATAGCATGGTGAGTGTGGTTCCACTTGCTGATCAGCAGGTGAACCTCAATATTCGTTCAATGGCAGCCGCCCGCAAGGCATCATCTATGCGAGGCCAGAATCTGCGTTGAACGAAACATGGTTCAAGGGTAGCGTTTTTTTTCTAGCAGAACGCCTTTAAAGAGGTACTGACACTACTTTTCGAAAGTGAGTCTACATCATACAAATCTCCTGTTATAGAGGCAACTTTGGGCAAGTGTTCAGTTGGGTAATAAGATAAATTTTTGCATGGTGAACCCAGTGACTCCGACACTAGTGCAACATCAGGCTACAGTGTCAATTCTGGTGACTTCCCGCACCAGTGTGGCTAGTTGTACTGACATCATGCACCAAAACATAAGATATGGCTGCTTGTGGATCACCTTGAGCATTTAGAATGTACGCTTGTGCGCCACCAATGGAGCCAAGCAGTGAAGCAGCCATGGAGACACACGATACCTTGTGTAAGCAGGTGACAGGAAGCTCACACAGTGTCGTTTCGTGAGGGTACAGTAAGAAATTAAAATGATTCGTATTTCACTAGCCAAAAAATAAAAATAAGCTACCATTTGAAAATTTCGTGTCAACACTTCTTTTAGACGTGCACAGAGATAAAAGAGACTGATGTGGTTGTGCACCACATTACACAGCAGGATGAGCATTTAGACCATAGAGACAAGCAGCTGAGACGATTATGAAGCATACCACATGGCATAGTTTCAGCATATTGGAAAGCACTTATGAGAGAATTACTGTACATTTCAATGCTAGCACTAAGTGAGTGTGCAGTGAGTGGCACAAATTAGCCTTCAATACAGCAGGAGGGAGTGAAACGCTATTGCTTACGCAAATGCATCTGGCCCCATCTGCATGGCCCCATCTGCATAGGCTGCACTTTTTGGCTTTTACCAAGTGTTAGTCCGTGGATCGACGCGTTTTTGTAAGCGTAGCAGCCATGTGCACACCGAAAACTTATCAAGAACGTAGACTACACTGGTGTTCAAAGGGTAACTTACGACCTAATGTAATGTCAGAGTACACTGTCACTTAACCACAGTTAGCAAAGCATCATTACCCAAGTCTGAACTAATATGAGCCTCGGTGCAGAGTGAGTCGGCTCAGCAGTGCAGGCTGACAACTCGACACATCTAAAGCTGAGAACTCTCACTTCAACAAGCAACGTTGTGCTGCCTTTGGCATGGTTCTTCTCATGTTCGTTAGCATTGAATGCTGTATTTCGAAAATACTGTGCATTTGTCAGAGTTCCAACTATGTTTACGTTCTGCACATGTACAGTGTATACCACACAATACATCTGCTCTTTTCATTTGCTCTTTACCATTATTCTAAAACATTCCGATGACTGTGTGACCACACCCTCTTACTAAGTTGGACTATACGTGTTTCAGTGAACATCAATAAAAGGGCATAAAAATGTCCGCAAGATCTGTGACCGCAAGATCTGATGACCGCAAGATCTGATGACCGCAAGATCTGTCATCAGAAAACAAGGGCCCTTGGTAACACATAATGTTCCCACAACATTAAAAATCCTTTCTCAATGTAGCAGTAACATTTTGTCGCAGTAACATTTTGTCCACATTTGGTGCCACCGGCGACGAGAGCATACCGTGGCGCCATCTGCCGGAATCCTTTTGTAAGGTATAAAACTACATCTTGTGGTACTGGCTGTGCGACGTGTTTGAGAACACCTGCGATTTAGGCTCTTCCACCACGGCTTTTCTTGCTTTTCAAACACTGCTTGCATTTGTATTAGCTGCAAAACAACCTAGAGTGTTTGCCAACAAAGATTTATAGCGAGCCAACGTGCAGTCTTCACCGTGTCGTGCACTTTCAAAGGAGCGCGTGCACATCGCCCCATGGACGCACATCATGAAGAGGCGCTCCGGTAAAAGATGGCTCGTTATGAAATTCATCTAGTAATCTGTAAATCAAAGCATTCTCACATTAAACGGTGATTTTTTGTTTACCGAGTCGTGATGGCGTTCACCTTTCTCTTGCTTTTGCACGTAAAGTGCGTGGCCGAGAAGTTACGTTTCGACCTGTGTGGACTGCTGTGCACGATTCATGGCAACGTCTTGCCCGAGTTTTCAGAGCGGTGTCAAATGGCTAAAGGCGAACGATGCTTTCGCATTGGTTTTTAAGTCCGTGTGATCTTTCATAAAGGTATCCATGAGCTCTTTTACGCTGTAACATTACTGTTAACAACAATCGCGGTTTGTGCAGCCTGCTACTTTGACAAGAAATAATACCGGACGATTAATGATAACAAATACATTCTCATGGGTAGAACTTTACCCGCATATATTTTTGTCTCCTTAATTTTCGCTTTCCGCACACATGCTTTTCTGCGCGGAGTGTATTGATTAATGTGAAGTGATGCGAGAATGTTGCAATACCTGCAAGCATCGCTTGCTTGGCTATTATTTACAATTACCGTATCTTGTTTTCAGGGACTCTGCCGGTCTCTGGCATCAACCAATTTGTTTACTAGCAGCCCAGCTAACAGAGAGAGAGAGAGATGTTCATATATGCAATGCAAGATAACAGCATCCCAACAAAATCATTCTTGCTGCCCTTGAGTTGCAGACAGCTGGAAAAAGCCTACCGGCTTGGCGTGACTAAACATCGAAAATTCATATGTGTACATACATGAATTCGCAGGAAACTCGCTCTAGCCCCTTCCAAAGTTAGACTAACAAGTTATAAATGCCTTGTACAACCAATCCTCGAATACGGCAGTGTAATCTGGAATCTGCATCAAACTTACCTTCTTAACCAGCTGGAGGGAATACAAAATAAAGCGCTCCGATTTGTGTATTCTCAGTATTCTTGAGATGCCAACATAACCGCGCTCCGCAATAGGGCAAGCATTCAAACACTGGCGATCCGGCGACGCATAGCTGCATTAAAATTTCTTTATCTGCTTTATCATGACAACATTAACATCAACAAACACGAGTACTTGAAACCACCATGTCAGCGCTCCGCTAGAACAAACCACGACAAGAGTATCAGGCCTTTCATCTCCCGTTGCAATTCATTTAAGTATTCCTACTTCCCGTCAGTAATAGAAATATGGAGTAACCTGCCACGTGATATATTGTCCTCAGAATCTCTCGAATCATTCACTGCCAATCTTGAAAAGTTTTTGGATCAGTAAGTTGCAGCGTTGTAAAATAATGGCGCAACTTTTCATTGAATGTACGTTTTGATTTGTATGCCACTCGATGTTCCAATTCTCAGATCTGTGTCTAATATGCACTCTTCCCTGTTAGCCTGTGGTGTTTTATTCTGTTTTATTTCTTGGTTCTTCGACTAGATGTACAGTTGTAACTTGTACTTGTTTAGAGTAGTCTGTACTGTTCATTCTATTTTTTTTTGTTCTGTTGTCTAATGTGAAGATGACAATATGTATAAATTCTTCCCACTCCTGTATGAGCCTGTTAAGGCTTACAGTATCAATAAAATAAATAATAAATAAATAAATTGTGTACATGGTGGCAAAATATTGCAGGCTCACGTACTATGCGATGTCGGTGCAGGTAAAAGAAGCCCAGATCGTGTTGTTAAATTCCCCAAACAGGCCAGATGTTGCCTGAATCTTTTTGCAACTGCATCAAGTTTTGTTTGCTTGTTTCCAAGGAGACACCAACTTTGCTGCCCGCAACGGTCGGTGGCAGCTATTTCAAACGGACTTACCAGCAATGTTACCAAATAGAACCAAATTTGCTGGTTCTCATGAGCAGCATGAAGCATGACATTAGTAGAGACTATTTTTAGGTTTTTATTCCAAATAAACTTCGTTTTCACGGCTTGATCACTTTTTCGGACTGTTCTATTTTTCGGACTATTCCTCTATTTCACGATCCCTGCCAGGTTTGCAAAGTCTGTCGGCGACTTTATATATATCCATGCCGCAACATTTCGGAAGAACTCGTCCGCATTAAGCCTCGCTCGAATGCGTCCAGCACTGGGGCATCGAGTGGTAAACAAACTTGTAAGCTTGAAAATGAGCTGCCTCAGGGTTGAGAGCAAGCACGCTGCACTGACGATGGCATAGTCGTCACGTGATTCGTTACGTGGCCTCTCTAGGTCACCTTCGCTGCCAATAGGGGTAGGAGAGGACCTAGAAGCTTACTTTGTTGGCTTCTGATAAAGAGTCACAGGAAGGTAATCCATGACTGCAATGTGGATGAACTTCTCAGCACTCGCAATGACGTCCAGGATGCTGTCAATGTCCGTGGTACGTCCGTCAGGACAGAAAGGTGGCGGGGAACTCTGCGTGTGCGTAAAGCTTACCTAGGTTATGCGTACACCACAAACTTTTGAACAAGCACCTTCTCCGATTTCACTGCAAATTTCAAATTTCCATGTCAATTTAAGCCCCCCCCCCTTCACCAGAGAGCATTGGACATGTTAATCGAAGGTTGCAGTTCAGTCTCTGCCGGTGGCAAGCTATCTTTTTGTCAACTCTTTTTTCTTTCCATTTTCAATGCAATTACTCCAAATAACATCCCTTATACTCTGCTTGGCATAACTGTCTATTAGTTCCATTGATATTGTGTCTAACCAAACAAAAAACGAGCCCTTAAATTTACACCTGTAACAAATGATGTATAAAAAAATTCAAGTTGAACAGTTCTTTCCTGCACTTCCAGTTTTTTTGCATTCTTTGGGCCACATGGTTGTGATAAGTCTAGGCATTTATTGTTTTCCTTCCAATAAAAAATTTCCTCCGAGAGTCAGTGCCTGTTTGCTTCTTCTGTTTAGTGCATCGTTTACATGCATGCTGCATTTTACCCATGACAACATAAAGACCCACTGCTGAAAAAGTATGCTTATCATCCAGCTACAGTAACACTTTTGGATCCACCTAAACCCCCTACAGAAACATTTTTCGATCCACCTAAACCACCTACAGAAACATTTTTGGATCCACCTAAGCTGGATCCACCTAAAGGCGACGTACAGACCACCACCAGCCATGACCATTCCAATTATATGACCTTTGACAGGAAGCAGATAACAGACAAACAGACGACAGTGAACGTCATAGAGAAACACCATCTGCCCTCACCGAAAAGTACGTCTGTGTCGACGTGCCATTGAAGTCCACGTCGGCAGGCGTCTCGACATTAATGTCGGTGCTGAGATCTGCGGGCCAGTGGGCCGGAACTGTGGCGTTCGGAACGCCGAGGTCCCAGTATACTTGGAACACCTTGTTCAAGTCTTGGGCGAGGCAGCCGCAGTTCAAGATGAGCGCACCAAGCTCCTTAACCTGTACAAAATTTACCAATAAAGACCAAATCCCCATTTGTTGAAAGTTTTGGTGAAAATACCAGCAGCATGAAATGAAGCAGGAGGGAAAGGGGGGATGCTGCATCCTTCCTGGCTCAGTCTCTTTTTCTTGTCTCGGGTTCTTCTGCTTCATTCGGTCCTGCTAGGATTCCCGCCAAGACTATGTACCAACCTGCCCGACTGACCACCCTAATGAATTTGTTAAAAGTTAGCGCCTGCGTGCGTATCTTTCGTCTTGTCCCGCCTTAAGAAATCTGCGCTAAGTCACTACATATGTGTCGTACCAAGCAGGCTAGAAGTCTGTGATTGCTAAAGAATCAAATCCTCTCTACACATTTCGGGCATTTGTGTTCTGCCCACACCTAGAATAGACTCGATAATTAAAGCACTGATAATTCAAACTTTCAATTAATTAAAATAACTCCTAAAATTTTCTGTTGGACCACTATGTTTTCAGTATACCGTATTTACTCGATTCTACCGCGCCCTCGATTGTAACGCGCACCCAGTTTCCACGACGAAAAAAAAAAAGTAAGACATCGATCGCAACGCGCACCCATTTTTCTCGTTGGCCCACACGATCACACCACTCGAGAAAAAGACTCTTTTCGGGAGCGTCTTCTGTTTAAATATGAGGTACGGGGGAAGCTTGTGCTCATCTGACGTGCAACGGAGCATTGCCGTCACTCTAGTTTTACCATGGCCCGATGTCGGCACGCGAACTTGCTTCGCCCCCTTCTTCTCGACGGTTGTGGTGTCAGGCATGTCGAAGTAAAGAGGCGTCTCATCGGCATTCCCGATTTGCCCAAGCAGGGAACCGTTGTTGTGCTGCAAGTTTAGGATGAACCTCTGAAAACTGAAGCTTTTCTTCGTACTCCTCCGGCAACTTTTGGCATAAGCCCGTTCGCCTTCAGAGGGAAAAGCCTTTCCTCTTCATAAAATTAGTTAGCCAGCACCTGCTCGCTTTAAGCTGGCTCCGCATTAGCCCTTTTTCTAAAGCTAACTGCATAGCCTGCACTTGGAGCAGTTCTGTCGTCACGGGCCGCTGTACCGCTCACTGCTCAATCACATACTCGCCGAGCAGTTCTTCAATTTGCGGAAACCGACCCTGCTGTGGTTCGCTGAAGCCTTTGCGTGAATCCTTGCTGTCGACAATATTCTGCTTTTGTTTCCGCCAGTCCCGCACGCACGTTTCGGGAACTTCGAACGACCACGATGCAGCCCAATTTACGTCCGTTTTGGCACACGCGATAACTTTTCTTTTAAAAGCGGCATCGTGGTGCACTCGTCAAGTTTTTGAAGCAGGCCCTTCCATGCCGTCGATGCTAATGCACTACAAGATGACGAACTCCTCAGCACACGTACAAAGTGCCGCACATGGAAAACAAATAGGCAGAAATGGCCGGCGCGCCATGCCGATGCACTTAGGGGGCGGCCATTTTGGAATGCCAATGGCAATAGAATGACCGAATTCATTTTTTTTTTCGTACTTGATTCTAAAGCGCATGCGATTTATGAACTCGCTTGATTGAAAATAAGGTGCGCATTAGATTCGAGTAATTACGGTACTTTGAGTTCACCTAATTCAAACTGCTCCAGGGCACAAATTCTGTAAGCTAAAGCCTTTGCTGGTCTATGCCTGGAAATATTTTCTGTCTTTGTTGCTTCTCGCTGAATACCACTCTCAATTTGAAGTTGTTAAAAGTCTCAAGTAAAGCTGGTGGCCGGCCTACAATATCGCCAAACTAACCCAACAGTATGCACCAACAATCGTATGCTGACTGAGAATGAAAAGCAAAAAAAAAAAGGGAAGGTCCGTCACGTTCCGAATGCGCTTAAGGTCCCTTTCGCCATAGTATGCAAGTGTCACGTAAAAAAGCAGTCTAAAAATATGCAGTCACTACTGGTTATCAGAGAACACAACACATTTAGTTTCTTAATGCGTGCCAGTATTGTAATAACGAGCACAAGTATGATCCTTGGCATCTAATACCTTCGACGGCAATCACGCACAGCAGTTTATCATGTTGCTATGGGATCTAAAAACAGTAAATATTACAATACTAGTTTGTAAGCTGCACAGAGTTATATTTTATTGGGAACTTCTGATAAACTGTACTAAATTTTGGGGTCCCCTTGAGTTTGAATTAGCTAAAGCATATCATATAAGCTAGAAATTGTAATTTGTGTACTCATTCAAATGATGCAGTACATTTCAAAGCTCACTACAGTGAAGTTACATCAGGCACAAAAATATCCAATATTTGTTACAGCAAACTCTCTCTAATACACTTGTCAGAACATTGCAGAAAAAGAATAATGCTGAAGCTCGGAAATGTATTAATGAGAAAAAAGTCCCTACAAGAAAGTTTACAGGTTGTTAAATATAATCAAAAACCACTTATAATATTAACAACCCCTACGCATTACACCTCTGCTTCTATTTTCATGGGTTAAGCTTAGAAGGCTACTACACGATGCTCAGGCGTTTCTTCGAGACCTGAAAGGGGCCCTGCAACACTTGTTCAAGAAGCCATTGAATTGATTCACTGAAAAAGCCTATAGACTCACAAATTCACTGCTGCAAAAAGTTATAAGATTCGTCCACTATGAGCGGGGTCACAAACATTTGTCACACTTTGCAACTGCTTTCTCTCTTCTCTCGTCCAAGCAAAAGCACTGGAAGCTCAGCAGGGAGGAATGGCACGGGGGAAAAAAATGTTGCGTTTGCCTCGTGACCTTGAGCACTTTTTCTCCATTTTTTTCTTTATTCTAACGCACAACTTTTCAGGGCGATTGTGCGTGTACGCTTCGAAAAGTCTGCAGTGGCTTCAGTAATGGCCCAGCGTGCTATGCCCGAATCACCCAAGGGCTGACACTTGGCCGGTAGCGTCATTTGTTGAGATAAGAAAAAGCCATTCTTAGCTAATTGAATAGTTATTGTGAATTCCAGGACATGTGCTGTGCTGTAATATTTGGTCTGCATGTTCTCGTAACCGTCCCACTAACGATCGTATGCGTTTTCTGAACATGCTCGAAAAGTGCTGGGGGGGGGCCTTAAAAATGGCGTATTCACTAACCTGAGTCAGAGACCTCCAGTCCATGTTAGCACTTCCGACATAGATGTGCTTGTTGTCGACAATCCAAAATTTTGTGTGGAGAACACCAGCACCCATGAGATGATCAAAGTCAACGCTCCTCACAGTTGCAATACCTGAAAACACCATTCATCTCATGCTGCAATATGCTGTGAAGTTAAGATCAAGTTTGAAACAATAGTAATTGTTATCATAAGCTAAGTTCCAACAGTTGTGAGTGTTAAGTTTCATTTAGAACCAGCTGGTTCGAGTTACATACAATAAAAATATGGGCAGTTTGCATTAGCCATTGCAAGGCTGGGTGGGTCACAGTGGAGCTGAGCAAGGTTTTCCTAACTAGTCCCAGCATAGCTAAGTTGTTCATAGGTTTGGTAATTGTTGCTAGTTTTTGCAAGGTATCACAGCATGTCATGCGACTGGCTGTTAAATCGTTTTATGCAATTTTTGCAGGAATGAGTCACATGACTAAATATGACCTCATGTTGCCTGATTTTGATGCAAACATGTCACGTGACTAGCCATGACGCCATATCACATAACCCAAATGATGTAACCTGATATGACCTCGTACTGCGTAAAAGAAGCCATGCTAATCACCTGTAGCGAGTGTTTCTTTAGTCACTTGAACAGAAAACTCAACGCAGCGACAAAGCGTACACTGGGTTCACGTTTCCGTAAAGTGAAGTATGATTCATACAAAAGTATGCTTTATGTTGGAATTCATATTAGGCACAGTGTCTATAAATTTTTTCTTAACAGCTGTGCATTCGTGTGCATCCATATGGCGCATTAGCAAACTGTTCGATGACTCACTCATTGTAAGTTTTCATCTTAAAGCCCCGCACTTCATTTCAATTCAGCTGAGCAACTCTTCTACATAAATGGATCCTGGCAAACTGGAAACCGGCAACTTACACCTAGTGTGAAAATGACAAGTCTATTTTTGCTTTTCAGCAGAAAACCCGCAGAACTCACCTTGACTAACGAGATCTTGCGTGTCCAGGTTCGGCTCTTTCTCTCTCGGCATGTTCTGTGCAATCTTAATGTCGACGGACCGATTTTTGCCTGCCATGACGATTTCCTTAAATATGTCTTCACCCTGTTGTATACAATGAATAATTTGTTTAGTGAAAGATGCAGAAGCTCCTCAGATGCATCTCAGATTTATACCTCTACCAATCATATTGAAATGTTCCATACACACATTTATAGTTTCTTATTCTAAAAGTCCATTAGATTTGCACTAGGCTTCCCAAAAATTCTTTCTAGTGCATACGAATAGATAATGTGGACAAAGGATATATAATGGATAATGTGGATAATGGATATACTAATGGATAATGGATAACTGATAATGTGAACACACTTCATCATTATTTGGAAAACTTGAGGTAAGTGGAAGTGTGATAAAGTGCAATTCATGGAAGTGCAATTCATGTTCTGATCAGTAGTTAAAGTGTACCATTTATAAATTGCCTTCCACCCACGTGGTCAAGTTCTATTTAGGCGACCAAGTAAAAAAAAAGCAAAGTTGCTTCCAAATAATTCTGCCGCGTTCTTGAATACAACAGGATCCTAGTTGATGCAGAGTTGCCAATCGCGGTCGAATGACAAGACGAGCTTTAGGCTGATAATTTGTGAAGCCTAAGTTTGCAATTTGTCAAGTCGGTTATACTTTAGCAGATCTATTTGTGCCTGGCTCCTGATTATTCTAAATGTACTACCTATAAGCTAATAAAAAATGAAAGCTCCGCCCATTAAACTCTCATTATTTTGGTCTTTGCAATACAGTTCATTCAGACGGACCTCGGAGCACGCCGAGTGTCAAGCACCGCAAATATGCGAAGCAAAGGAGTGAAAGTAGATTTCAAGGACAACCGAGCCAAGGTGCAGCAGTCCACATCACCATCGTTGTTTATTAAAAAAACAAAAGTATATTGATGAGATAGACATTTGTTTATTATTTTCTTCATTGTTTTTTTAACTTGCGATTCTACGCAGATTCTCTGAGGTGTGGGCAGAGCTGCCAATTTTTTCGTTAGGTTGTAATCGAGTACAGGCGGTTTCTGCAAGTCCAATTCTTCTGTTTTCGAGTCGTATCTCACCTGCCAATCGGACGGGTCTTCGTATATGTCGCTTCCTCGAAGAGTCCAGTAAAAGGAGGCTATCTTTATCTCTTTTGTGGCTAGCTGTAGTAGAGTTTTCCAGCCGTCATAGGTGCTGACGTGCGACGGGGATCCGGAAGGAAACGTCAAGTTCTCCGGTATGCTTTCCACGAGTGTAAATCTGGAACCAGGCATATAAATGAACATGCATGTATCTGATATTGCACAGAAAAAGGAAGTTCAGGAAGTAAAGATTCGAAATTAAAACTGTAAAGATTAACACTAGCATACCATGAATACTGCTATGCGGTTGTCTAAAATGTATATTGTGGCCATTTACTATACAAATCCCCTTCATCTGTACATTATCATCATCACCACGTATTGGTCATGCATCATCACCATTGTCACGTATGAGCATCTTCATTCTTGGTTCATTGTAGCAGTCGGCTGCCGGCACTTCAGGCCCAATAAAGGTCATCCAAACACTAGACAACACATTTTTTTGTCCATGTATTGCCCACTTAGCACAAATTTAAAGATGAAATACAGCCTACATATGAAATACAGCCTATATGTGTATATTTCATCTTCAAATTTGTGCTAAATGGGCAATACATGGACGAAAAAACACTAACAAATAGGAGATGCGACAACTTGAGCACAAGTGCTGAATGTGTTGTCTAGTGTTTTTTCGTTCATGTATTACCCACTTAGCACAAATTTAAAGATGAAGTACAGCCTATATATGTATATTTTATGAGGTCTTGGTTTGGATGACCTTTATTGGGCCTGAAGAGCCGACAGCCGATCGCTACGATGAACCAAGAATAAAGATTCTCATACATGACAACGATGATGATGCATGACCACTAGTAGTGACCACTTAGCACAATTTTAAACATGATTGAACATCAGCCTACCTCACTGGTTTACTCGGGATATACTTGCAGACTAAAACAGACACAGTCAAAGGTGTCAGAATGGCTGACAAACAAAGTAAATACCAATCAGCTTTTAAAGTGGTAGCATTAAAGAGCTTATTACACAGATATTCCAGTGTCAGCATCAGCGCTAGCATTAGCATCGTTGGTGGGGAGTGAAAATTTGAAACAGATGCAAATATATAAATATTGAAGATCTTTGGTTCGAGTGTGAATCAAACCCATAACCTCTGCATGGCGAGCAAGTGTTTTATCAATGCTCTACCAGTGTTTTACCAATGCAAGTGTTCTACCAGTGCTTGCAACTGTTTTGGAAAAAACCCTGCACAAACATTATCTATTACAAGTCCCCTAACGGAATGCAATATTGTGAGGCAAGATCACACAATGCCACCAGGCATCGACATGCGAATTACACGAGTAGCTGGTTTAAAGGCCTTGCAATTACAAAGCACATGGGCATAATTAATCATCATTATCACCACCAGCATTAAGAAAATGTGCTTCTGCATGAGTGCAGGTGTTGCCTTATGGATGCAAGAGTAGGCAGAGCCGTATCCATGAATTATTCTTTTTTTGGGGGGGGGGGGGTCTGGTTTTGCACGAAGTGGCTAATGCTGGCACTTGGTGGTCATTGTGAAGGCATGCAAATATTTTAGTATCACCCGACTGAAAAAGTGAGAACATGAAAATAATTTCAGGGTGGTCAGCAGCACACACTCAACCCCCGTTATGACCCTGACAGTGGGCACTTTGCCAATTTGTAATTGATACAGGGCACTTAACTGTACTAGGAGTAGGCAGTCTAGCATAGTTTGGAATGGCTAATGTTACACACACAGTCAATCCCTCCCAAACGGCACTGTTAAGACCTGCACCGAGAACCGAAGGCAGGCTTGCAATTGAGAAGGCGATGCGCACAGTGCCCAATCATGCTATTCGGTTCTGCCCTTGAATGCAAAGTTCAAGTGTTCTTCAAGTTTTTCTCAATCTCCCTGTTCCTTTAGCAACATTTATCTTATTGTGGACAACTAACTAAAAGATAAATACGCTTACGAGCATGAGTCAAGGCAGTTGATAGGCCTGCCATTTTTTCCAGCGCTCTTGGATGCGAAGCCACCGTCCCGAGAGTGGCCCAGGAGAGGGAAGAGGACGACGAGGACGATGAGCAAGAGGATGATGGTGATGGGGATGCATGACGGCTTCAGCCAGTTGCCAAGCTTCATCGAGTCGGAGGTCTGCGACCGCTTGTTCATGTAGCGGCTGTCGAAGAGCTGCAGCTCGAACTCGCCGAAATCGAGTTTGCCAGCGCTGTCCAGGACAGTCTGCGATTAGGCAAGGCGGCAACAGTTAGCGTCAGCACCGAGTAATGACAACAACAGTGCTGTCTGCCGCGGTATATGCGTTCATCAGGATGTTTGTAGATGTTTGTAGAAATAAGATAAATAACACCGGCGTATACCGTATTTCCTCGATTGTAATGCATGGGATGGCTTTTCATTGTGTCCTGGAAGGAGAGATAGTATTTTGGTACACTCTAAAAAAATATCCAGTAAAAAGGGTGTCTTTTTGTCCCATAACAATAATCGTCATCAGGCTTGCGTGCGTTTCCTTTCTTGAAAACTTGGCGCTGGCCACTTTCCTACCGAGAATGCAATGTAACCCTGATAATGGGCATGTCGATCGTGACCGGAATGTACAGGGCGGGAAGCGATAGCGCAAGGATGGAACGCAATATAGATGACGAATATTGTTGTGGGACAAAAATGCACCTTTTTTGGTCGCTCTTTTTTCAGAGTGTATTCGATTGAGAACCAAGGTGAACTTTACATTGCAATAATCTTGAGAATACTGCATTAAAAGGAAATACGGTACTTGAAAAGGTGCCAGAAGACAAATAGTAAGAATGCACAGCTTATGCACAGCTTCTAGGTGCATAAGCCACACCTCAGTTAGCTTATAAGATTCCGAGATAGCATTTATTCAACACATGCTTGGGATAAAGTGCTTTTTTAGGTGACAGTTTCTATTGGTCATTGTGGTGAAGGTTCACAGGACTTTATAAATGTGTGTTGTTATTGTGTAATTCCTATTTTTATTGTGAGTTGTACTCCTTTTTTCTGCTTTTGTTTGGCGGTTGTCTTTTTGCATTTTTCAAGTGAGAATCAGAACCAGTTCGACAATTTCCTGTTATGCTCAACACTGGCAAAGCTGTGGGGGAGGGGTAGGTTCAAACCTTCCCTGTTTCTCAAATATTTTTTATTTTGCATTTTTGCAAACTTTGCAAATGCATGCACATGTACATATATATACTACTTGAACCCCGTTCAACCACAGAAAATTTTCTTGCTATACTCTTGTAGCTGTTAGCCGCGTTAATTACAATTGACACAAGCCATTTAGTCGCAGAGAACCAAACAAAATGAACATGCTGAAGGAAAAGAAAGTGAACAGGGTTGATGCGCTGAATTAATGATGAAGTCGAGTGAGTTGGTTCATTACAATGTTCGAGACTAGTACGAACTGAAATAAACACAAACAAAGGATCATAGAAAACTCACAATATTCCATTGTTAATGTGATAATGTTAGTGCCACGTAATTTTTAACGTGATAGCATTAGAGCTCACTTTGCAGAAATTTCGACATCGGTCTCAGCGTCGTTTGGTTGTGAGCGAAAAGTCGTCATCTTGTGCGTGACCAATAAATTCAAAAAGGTGCAAATAAAGTAAATAACGAAAAATGCTTGATCCAAGTGGAAGTCGAACCTGGGTCGTTTGCCTGGCAAGCAGGCGCTACACCTTAGAGCCCCGTGTCTGCTTGTGAATGCAGTGATAAATAACTTCCTCAGCTTGGAAATCCAGCGAAAGTAACTTTCACGATTTACAAACACATGCCTCCAGTATACATGCTTCACAATACAATATGAACTATTGCGGCAATATTGTGTGCTACATGCATCTATTGGGCGTCAGGTCATCCTAGTTTAAAGCCAACCACTCACTATAAAAGGCACACATGTTACTGCGCACTTTTGCTTGAGCACACTTCGTGGGTTCAGGGCAAGTTCAAAAAGATTTCATGCACTGTTTGAGCTACATACTCAGGACAGGATATCGCTATCGCGTTCAACTCTAAACAAGAAGCTTAAGGATCTCTCAAGTTTTTTTTTTTTGGATTGTTTGTTCTAGTTTCATTCTGGTGTGTTACACATTGGTCGGTGTAATAGGCATGCCAGCAATTTACAGGTAGGTAGTTGGTGACTATAACAGTTCTGCTTATTTTATTTGTTGCACACGTTCGAGATATAGAACGAAAACGACACATCACTGTACAGTGAATAGGCGTCTATGGGCAGTAAACTAATATAGCGCAAAATGAATGAAACCTAAGCTGCTACTGTTTCCATGCTGTGAATGTTATTATTGAAGTGTATTGTAACACTCGAAGCAATATAGTGCTTCGAGTGTTACGGCACACTTCAATAATTCGTTTGAATAGGAACAATAGGGGCAATATTACAAGGCTGATGTTGACTTTGTTATGGGCAAATTTTTTTGGCAACCTAGCTAAACGTTTTGTCAAATATCGGCAGAAACGCTGTGATACTGTAACACGGTTCACCCAGATTTTACTACTACGAATGCGAAAAACTCGTTTATAAAAACGGAACACCTGACTTTTGATAGACATGCCGTTAACAGCAGTTAACAACTACCAACACGGTACAAGGTCACTAGGAAAAGGATTGCTGTAGTGTTTTATTAACCTTTTCGCAGAGCAACACACCATCTAAATCGTTCAACATATTGCGCGTCGTTTTTGTACAAAGGCAGCTTCACGACAATCCATTACGACGTTCGAGGACAACTGTCTAAGATGCGACATCAGCGACACATATGTGTGTGGCATTTGAGCCCGAAGAACCTCAGTGTGTTTATAGTAAACAAACGCGACAGCACGCGCATCACAATGAAAGTTTTAGGCAGATTTAAGATAAACGAAAAGACTCAACCTTTTTACGGTCGTCTCTCTTCGGCACGGTCATGGTGATTGCGTATAGTGAAGGTGACGGAGACCTTGAAATCTACTGTGCGCCGATAATCGCTTCCAAAGCGCAGTGCTGACAAAAACGCGATTGCCTACGCGCGGTATGCCGACTGCAGCTGTTACCGCTTGCCCGCTACGCTGGTGACATCACTGAAACAGCTCACATCTTCGCGGCAACCCGTATAAGGTATTTGCACGATCAACTCGAGCGATTTCGTACGATGTGAAGAAATTCTCAGAACATACGACCCGCTACGGATCGCGCAGCTACCGCAATTGTTACGTTGGTTGTCAAACCACAGTAAACCGTTCGTTCGAAATAGGATCCTTACACACGCGAGAGTACAAACAACTGTTAGAATCTAGTTGGTTTCGCTTTCGGATCTTTGCACCTCTGTACACTGCAAGCGCCCTGTTCGTAGCCATGTTTTGACACCCACCAAATTTGATGGCGATGACATCGATGACTTCATATGGATGGTGCATGGTACAGCCGTGGCATGGTGCATACCCTCAAAGAGGAATGGGCCGAAAATCGGGTGGAAGGGTGATTAAACTTATAAACTGTCAAATTTCAACCAATATAAAAAATAGGTATAGAGATAAAACTTTGAATAAATAAAAAAAAAAGTTACTGGATGAGTGGTCAGACCATCTCTATTTCCTGATAGAAATATATAACGAGAAATTACAAAAAAACAATCTGAATAACAGAATAGGCTAACACGGTAGTCTTTTTATTGCTTTGATGTATTAAAACATTGTAGAACAGACTTCTCTGCTAGTGGCAGTAGTCTAATGAAGGGCCGCCAAGTGATAAAATTACTGAAACATTTACTGCACACTATTCCTAAATTCTAAAATGAGGCATCTATCAATCTTTCTCTCGGATAGGACCAGCGTCAACAAAATAAAAAGAAATGATCAGATGTTCAAATTTTGTGTCAAAATATGCACAACGGAGATGCCTTGAGTTCAGCTTTGTTTAATGTAGTAATAATTCATTTGTAGAAATGCCCGGCGTCATCATCATCGTCAGCTTGACTACGCCCACTGCAAGACAAAGGTCTCTCCTATGTTCCGCCAGTAAACTCGGTCCTGTATTAGCTGCTGCCACTTTATACTCGCAAACTTCCTAATCTCATCTGCCTAACTTTCCGTCCCCGCTCATCCGCTTGCCTTCTTTAAAAATCTAGTCAGTTACCCTTAATGACCAACCGTTATACTGCCTACATGCTACGTGCACGGCTCATGTACATATCTTCTTTAATTCAAATATGATATCCTTACATCCGGTTTGTTCCCTGGCCCACCATGCTCTCTTCTTGTCTCCTAAGGTTACCCCTATCATATTCCTTTCCATCGCTCACAGCAACATTCACAGTTTAAGCTGTATCCTCTTTGTAAGCCTAGAGGTTTCTGCCCCTAAATATATATAAGTACCGGCAAGATGCAGATGTTATATGCCTTTCTCTTGAGGGATGGTGGCATTATACCAGTCATGATTTGAGAATGCTTACCGATTGTGCTTCACCCCATTGTTATTCTTCTAGTTCCTTCGATCGCGTTCTTCGGCTCCACTGTTACTACCTGTCCTAGGCAGACGTACTCTTTTACAACTTCAAGTGCACTGCTACCTATATCAAAACGCTGTTCTCTTCAAGTTGTTGTTGAACATTACCTTCGTTTTCTGCAGAGCAATTTTAAGACTTATTTTTCCGCTTTTTGTCTAATTCAGAAATAATGGAGTGCAATTCATCCTCTGATTTACTCAGCAATGCAATACCATCGGCAAAGCGCAGGTTACTAAAGTACTCTTCATTAATTATTATTTCAAATTTTTTCCCATTATAGACCTCTGATAACTTCCTGCAAGCACGCGGTAAATAGCATTGAAAGATTGTGTCCCCTCGTTTTATTTATTTATTTATTTATTTATTTACAATACTGCCAGTCTCTTACGAGACCAAAGCAGGAGGGCATGAGTATCAAAATACAATGAATGCTAAGTACTTTCTTACAGGCAGCATACAGAACTGTAGTTATTTTAAAATTAGTAATAATAATCCTAGTTACATAGAAACATTAGACATAGGTATTTATGCACTCCAAATATTCACACTTCGGAAGCAGCAAACTAAATCTTTGCTGCATAAAAAAAATCAATACAGTTTTATACAGAGAAGGCATTGTGTAAACTTATACATCCAAATAAATACTACTGGAAAACAATATTGGAGGTCATGGTTGAAGAAAGCCGTTGTCTCAAAGTATACTCTCAATTTTTGAAGTGAATTCTGCCAGTGATGTTACGTTAGTAATGGAGGGATCTAACCTATTCCATTCGCTGATTGACAGGGGGAAAAAGGATTGCTTGAAACAGTCGTTGTTGGAAGAGTATTCTTTGATAGTGTATGCATGTTTATGTCGTAGTGTTCGTGATTCTGCCAAAGATATGTACCTGGATGCATCGATCCGGCTGTGGTTATGCAGAATGTGGTGTAAAAATTTGAGACGCGTGATTTTTGCTCTTGTTGCAAGAGTGGGTAGACCGGAGGTTTCTAAAAGGTGTGTGGGTGAGTCGGTGCGTTTGTACTTATTATGTATAAACCTAATGGCCTTCCTTTGAACCCGTTCAACTTTTGCTATATTAGTAACACCTTGCGGGAACCACACAGTGTTAGCGTACTCCAAGATTGGTCGCACGAATGTGGTGTAAGTTAGGAGCCTAGTATCTGTCGGCGCGAAGGGTAAACGCCTTCGTAGAAAAAACAGTTTACGCAAAGCCGATGCTGTAACATTGTTAATGTGCGCATCCCATCTCAATTCGGAAGTCAAGGTGACGCCAAGATACTTCTGCTGCGTAACTCTTTGTAAAGGTACGCCGTTAATTGTATAGGTAAAGTCGGAGGGTTCTTTTTTCCTAGTTACCGTCATGCAAACTGTTTTTGTTAGGTTAATTAACATTTGCCACTGCTCACACCAGTGAGCAATCTTACTCAATGAATTATTTAAAGATAAATGATCATCCGAACTGTTAATTGCTCTATAAATAATGCAGTCGTCTGCGAAAAGTTTAATTTTGCAGTCTATGTTATCAGTGATGTCATTTATGTAAATTAGAAATAATAATGGCCCTAGGACGGAGCCTTGGGGAACACCTGACTTAACTGGGGCTGTCCACGACGATACTCCTTCGAAAACCACGAACTGTGACCGGTTTATAAGAAAGTCTCTTACCCAGTTCGTAATTTCCCCATCCCCAATAATGTTCTGCAATTTCGAAATCAGTTTAGTATGACACACTCGATCGAACGCTTTTGCTAAATCAAGTAGAATTACGTCAGTTTGGCCACGGTTGTTTATACTGAGTGCAAGGTCGTGGACAACCTCGGTAAGCTGCGTGATTGTTGATAAACCTTTCCGGAAGCCATGTTGATGGGGGGACAGGAGATTGTTGTTTTCTAGAAAAATAGTTAAATGCTTAGCAATTATATGCTCTAGTATCTTACATGACGTACTGGTGAGGGATATAGGTCTAAAATTGGAAGGAACAGCAGTATCTCCGGTTTCTTTATTCTTTCTTTATTGGTATTCTTCTTTATTGGTATACTGTATTCTTTCTTTCTTTCTTTATTGGTATACTGTCGCTTTCATTATGGAACACTAAGATTACTTATTACAGTGATGCGGCAGGTGCTAAAAATCTTCACATGTATTCAACAATACTTTGGCTATTTCACATTGCAAACAAGCATTTCCGAACCTTAATTAATGCTGTCGCGTAAGCCGTATCTGGTAAAACTGGAAGGAAACATCGCCCCGCCGCGGTGGTCTAGTGGCTAAGGTACTCGGCTGCTGACCCGCAGGTCGCGGGTTCAATTCCCGGCTGCGGCGGCTGCATTTCCAATGGAGGCGGAAATGTTGTAGGCCCGTGTGCTCAGATTTGGGCGCACGTTAAAGAACCCCAGGTGGTCGAAATTTCCGGAGCCCTCCACTACGGCGTCTCTCATAATCATATGGTGGTTTTGGGACGTTAAACCCCACAAATCAATGGAAGGAAACATCCACTTGGGGATACCGCGGCTACAGAGTCCACCATTTCGTAAAAGTGTTTTACGAAAAAAAAAATGATCGCTTCGTCTTTCGTTTCGCGGAAGCTTCACAAGTAGCCGCTCAAGTCAGACTTGACAGGGGGAAAAAAAACGAAAACATTTGGTAGCTCTAAACAAGCTTCATCGAGCAATGGCGTAGCCAGGTCCTTTTGCTTCGGAAACGATCTACTGCAAATACTGGCCAGCACCACATACAAACCAAATCACGTATTCCCTTTGTATGACAACTCTTTACTGCGAATCAGTTCTCATTGGGTAATCAAAACATATCTCCCAGCTGATGTTTCTTTTTTTTTTGCGTGCAAATGAAGATATGTTTAAGACATAGCGTCCGAGACACCTTAATTTCCAGCTTCAAAATATAATCTGGCACAGACGTACCTGCCCACGGCTTCATGAGCCACTTCAATTAGCGTGCAAGGTTTATTAGTGCATGCTTGCTTATTTATTTGTTGGTTTAATAATTTTGCTAGTGCCCTCAATGCTTACATGAAGAACGTCGGGTTGGGTCATTGTAAAGAGAGAAAAAAAATATTAATCTACCATCTTTATTACAAGGTACTGAACATACCCTCACACAGAATCGGCACATTCCTTTCTTTATTCATTACGTTTTCATATATTTTTTGTATTTACATACGTAAGCCATCACAGCAAGCGTAATGACCGTAGCAAGCATCGAGTTATCACGGAGAGTTAGAGCCATCACACAAAGCAGAATAAACGCGATAAAAATGAAGCACCGCAAGATCATGCGATAACGCATCAAGGCCATGGTCGCACGGACCGCGAATGCCCTTGTCGCAGTTAGGGCGCGTATTATACCGTCGCATGTCACGGTGTCATTTAGTGACGCACACGAACGCGTCCTGGATTACCAGCGCACGGGGTGTGTGTGGCCGAGAAAAATAAAGCACGCAAGAAGAACTGTCCTTCGCCGCTAAATAATGCATTTACCCGCGCTGGACGATGCTCGCGTGTCGTGCGGCAAACGAGACGTCCCAAATTTGCACCCATGCGAAAAAAATATTAACGCGGCTTCGTGATAGCGTGAAAACACACGACTGAGCAACGCGGCATGCACGATCTGAGAGTGCTCGGCACTGAGATTACTCGAACTTTTTGGAAGAGTTATTATTAATAGTAAAACTAATTATGCTCTCAACGTGACCTTTCGATTGCTTCATACCAAAGTGAGCAAACTGCAAATACCGTCGGTGTTTGTTAGGGCTTCAATGAAAGGATTAGAAAGACTTATATGACCTTTACCGTCCTTTAAGCTCAGACAACAGGGCACGCACAGTTGTACGCTATGCCGCTCCGCAATGTTTGCGGATAAGAATGCCAAGATGGCAGTGCCGCTAAAGTGTGGCTATATTAGGCTCTGCCACTTGCGCAACCAAATGCGATGGCCGTTTCTTAATTTCTTAAATGACACTAAAGGTAAACGAAAACTCAGGGTGGAATTCTGTACCATTTCAGAACTCTCGCACAGGTTGTTCCTATAGCGAAGGAAATGCTCCGCTTGAAGGAAAATCACAGTTTAGTTGCCGTCATGCTGCCAGCGCGATTCAAACTGCCCACATCTGAATGGCTCGTGACGTAAGCACTGGCGATGGTAACCGACGCTGTAACGTCATCTTTGACGCCCCCAAGTAACTCTGATTTCGGACTGTGACCTTTAGTAAACAGTTAAGGTTGCCGATTATTTATTTTTCGTTGGTTGTATTGTCTGAAATGCGACAAAACTCTCATCCCTTTTTTTATTTTTTAGGGCTGAAGCTCTTTATGGACTAGCCATCATAGCATATCCACACACAGAGAGAGAGAGATAGGCGGACGGACGCTTCACCCACTCATCTTCATTCACTTCGGGGATATGATTTGATTTTTTAAAAGAATTTTCCTTTAATCATCAGCCAGTGCACAAGCGTTCTTTAATATTTATTAATTGACTAACATGGATAAATAATTGTGACAAGGTACCACCATCTTCCTCACCGCGGGGGGATAGCTTGACCTGCCGGAAAAAAGGTCTCCGTCTCCTCTGGGTAGGAGCCCTCGCTAATCCGTGACGTCGTTGCCACGTGATCCGCAATCTCCGCGTCTTCCCCGAGGATTTCCCCTCCGTATGGATACCACTTTAGAGTTAGGTCATGCGTGCCATCTACTACGAAGCATACGTCTCATCCTTCCACGGCAGCTCCGCTGAGAGGCGTGAGAGGTTGGCCACAAAACGGCGGCACGGCGGCATCACCATAGAGTTTCCTAAAATTAACTAGAGGGGTCTCTGGCGCTGTGATCATTCAGTGACCATAGGAATGATGGGTAGTACACACATTTGCCTATAGTCTTCGTACTTGCGGGCGGCGAATCGTACTTTAGGCTTCCTTTACTGCTGTGTTTCGGTTTTGTTTCGAAGGAAAGAACGAACCTCTTTGAACTTCGTGACCCGATTTGAAAAGGTAACCCTAAAAAAATAAGATGGTGAAGCACAACCCCTGAACATTTGCTGTTTTTTTTCCTTTCGTGAGAAAACAGCACCAAGCCACACGAACACATACAGAGCCAGAAGCTGGCCAGGAGTACGAAGATTAGACAAATATGTGTACTGCCGATCATTCCCATGCTCGCTGAAGCGCCGTGCGTTGCAGCTCTGATAAACACTAGAGCCAGAGTTCCCTCTAGTGTATATGAGGATACTCTATGAGCATCACCCTCTCCAAAAATTGGCGACATTGAAAGGCGGCATTCGCGAAGTTAACCAGGGCGAATACAAAAGGCACGAGTACAACAGGACCAGTGCTGAGCTACCAGGGGTGGTAGTCTGGATACTGTCAAATTCCGCCATGTTGCAAGATTCCACCATTGATCGATGCTGATTGGCCTAAAATGACGCGACTACGAAATTTGACAACATGGTGGAGTTAGAATGTGCCCAGAATAGCACCCCAGCTAAGCTTAATTAGACAAAGGTTCTCAGCGTCACTCGTCATTACCGTCAAGACGCCACAGGCACAAAAGTAGCCAGTAATAGTATAGCAATCATGAATTTTCATTCTGTTTTAGTCAGTGACCGCATATATATTCTCATCATGATACCTGACTAGAAGAACTTTCGTTGAGTCACAACTCGTGACTGCATGTGGCTTCATGACGATGGTGACGAGTGACACCAAGAAAAAAAGCAAGCACCTTCCTTGAATTGAGTTCCGTTGGTAGTTCAGCGTCGGTCCTGTTGTACTTGCGTCCTTCGTCGTCGTTCTTCGTGCTTGTTAACTTCGCAAATATCGCACCAACTTGCCCAGACAGGAGCACTCCTAAACCCTAAGCGCATACGCAGAGCACACATCGAGACACACCAACCTGGGGCATGGGCAGAGATGTTTTTCGGAAGGGAGGGGGCACAGTGTTTTGCTTTTTGGCTACGACATGAAGTACATAAACTGAGAAGTAAAAAAATAACGATTTCGTCTTCGAATAACTTTAGGCGAATACATAAGAAACCGTCGAGCTTTTATTTGAAGAAGGCAGCGATGCAGCATTCGGTTGTAGAAACACAGATGTCGTAGACAGCGCGAGTGTACATCACATAGTTTTTTTAAAGCATGTTTTAAAGCCCCTCTCAGTGGTCCGGTACTTTCAATTATTCACAAAGCAGCACTCATATTACGCAATAGAGTCTGAAGGCGTGCCATAATTCATGACTGGTAAAACATTATTCACTCAACTAAACGAATATCGACACCTTCTGTCCTCTTGGCGTATAGGAAGTTCTGGTCAACACGCAAAAAGAAAAACAGGTTATCTTTACAAAATTACAGTTAGAGTTCCGAAACTAAATTACTAAGTGCATAGGGCTGGTCTGGCTCTTTCCCCTGTTTGCTCATTGTGTAACAAGGATGAAACAATCGAGCATTACCTTTTATTGTGCAATCGCTTCAAGTTGCTCAGAAAAAAACGTTTTTAAACGGCTTTTAATCAAATTAATTTCTATTTTATTATTTTTATATTCTCTCATTGGTAGAATCCTCATTAGGTAATTGTCGCCGGGATATTTGTTCTGCTGTAGAAAGATTCTTAACCAAATAAAGGCCGTGATCGCATATCTCTTACCTAGCAAAATTGAATTTCGTCCAACCATTTTATAATTCATTACATTTGCAAGTATTATGTAATCCCCTCTAATTACTCGTTTCTCGGCCAATACATCAGAGTGAGTGCGATCCACGCGTTTAAGCCATCATCATTTTCATCATCACCACCACCATCACCACCACGTCTTTCCACCCTTCAAAAGCCAAAGATTACCCATAACAAGAGGCTTTCAATTGTGTTCAATATCTTCAATTTAAGGAAACCAACAGCCAAACTTTTACGTCTTATCATGGTTTAATAATGCGGAAAACGCCGTGAAACGTTTGTCATCGAACTTTCTGCATCTGTGACGACACTGAAGTTGAGCATGCAACACGTGCGACGAACAACGGTTGGTAGGAGTGACAGTGGTCCGCGTCAAAGAACGAATTAATAAATCTAGCAGTCAATCACTAAATTAAACAATAAAAAAATCTGTAAACAATCTGCGCATGACTATATTTGAACTAATTAACCAATGCCTGAGATATTCGACGAGACTGCAAGTTGCGCATTATCACCAAGCCCACAAATTCCTGCACCACCAAACTTGGTGTATACAATCACGAAGTCGCGCGTACACTTTAAAAGTGATTTTTTGGAGGGAAAAGTTGGGGCGCTTGAGCCGGAGGACATTTAATTACCAGACGCCCTTAAAGTAACAATCAGATGAAACATGTAAGAAATATATCGTTCTTTTTCTTTGCTATTTATGCGTTGGCATTAACCTCGTCTAGACTGTGATATAACATACCAGCATGCATGTGAGACAGAAAACACGCAGAAAGAATAACTCACGCCAACACACCCGTCAGCTCGAGGAACGAAAAAGAAAAGTTTGTTGCTGTCGAAGTCGGCTGGCTCAATAATGCAGATTCCCGCAAACTCTTTTCTTGCACTTTTTTTTCTCTATCACTCCCGCACTCTAATTAGCGCCCCGTCATCACCGCGTGGCACGACGTGTCACAAGAACACGCGCACGCAAAAATTATCGCCAAAACAGTTATGCCATTGCGTCATGCTTTGGAGAAACGTTTTCGACAGCACCCCAATTAAAAGACGATAAAAGAAAATCATTCGACGTGCTTAGCGAGCACGCTCCATTACCAACTACACATTCACTTTCGATTACCTCGTTTCTGTATTGTTTACTGTTGTGACAACGCTGTCTTACCACACTTCGCAGTTCAGCGAAATCGAGGCTAAGAAGTTTCCACCCTGTCATGGCTGTTCGTTAACGACTGCGTTGGTATTTGTCAATGGCGTAACCGATTTTTTTTTTTTTTTAGGGTAGGTGGTTGAACAACTTTATTAGAACCAGTGGATTGAGGCGGGGAACTCTTTTCAATACAAAACACGGGAATCTTACACTATGATACAGTGCCCTTGTATTAGCATGCAAGTTACAAAAATAATAATATTTTTAATAGTAACATAATATTATACTGAACGAGCATATAAAGCGCAGTACAAGACATTCTGGCAAGCAAGCTTAAAAAATCATCAATCTTTGTTATTTTGAAACTCTCCCGCAGAAAATGCTTGGAGGTATTCATATAAAGCAAACTCAAACTCGCAAGCTATGTCATAATATCTGATACATGATATTGGGACAAAGATAGTTTAACCATGAAAGCATATTATATGGCAGTTGGCAGTTCATCCCTCGCAACCTGCTGAGTGGTTACGAAAATGTATGTTTACTACTAGTGTTGACTGCCATATATTCGTTTCAAATATATCGTTGCGGTCTTCCACCAGCCACTTTTTTCAACTTTTTAAAGCTGTGCAAATAACCGCACATATATGCAGCATACTTCTCTGGCCCCGCTTTTCACAGAAACTTTGGTGACCTTGGCAGAGCCACATGGCTCCACGGGGTAGCTTCTTAGCAACGTGACAGCGTTCGCGAAAAAGAGAAAGCAATAAAAAAATAACAAACCAAAGAAATAATGCCGTAGCTGAAAGGTGAAAAAATGGGAGGTTGGTGTAAAGGAAAACATACAATTGGCGGGCTCCAGAAAGAGCACTTGTGTTGGTTCGAACCAGGATTCAGGCAATCGACGTCGGACACAGACGGCACAGTATGAACCGCAATGAAGTGGAGGAGAGAAGAACGCTGACACAGCGTTGATGGCGGAGACCGGCCCTGTCGCCCCTTTGCGCCCCTTGGAACCGCTACTGGGCATAGTACAGCGCTTTTGGGTGAGTGCAGAGGGGGTGTAAAAGAGAAAAAGTGGAAAAAGGGAACAAAAACGAGGTTGTGGGTGGGAGGTCCCACCGTGGATATGCTTGCTTCACGTGGAAGAGAATAATTTCCTTAGATATTGACAAGTTTGTTTTTTCCCCGAAGTACAACAGAAATTCCCTAGATATAGGAAAATTTCGCTAAAGTTGGCAGCACTGCGTTTGTGCTGTGTAGATCTCTTCTCTCACGTCCGTGTCCACTTAACAATATGCCTTCTTGTTTTCAAGTCTGGTCGTGGAATCGCTTATTGGCAATGCCAAGCATCACAAAACTAATCAACGTCAGCAAGCACAACATGCAAAGCAAAGAAGCGAAAATCGGGACTCATTGCCAGACAAGAAAAGCCGGTTTGCATGAGAATATATACTGCGCGAATTTTCTCAAAAGAAGAGGGTACCCGTTTGTGCATGATTTATCCAAATTGCGGGATGTGACGCAGCAGGCAGACACGTGGGACGGGACCTTAGAGGGTCGTGGCATGGAAGTCTCACGTTCGACACGCTATGGCTAACGCCTTTCTATACGGTTAAACTGAAGTACAAAGGCTGACACCACTGCTTTCGCAGTGCGTTTAAGGTGGGTCACGTCTATTTCCCATAAGGCATAGGGAACATTCTGTGAAATATGCACTATATTTTGAACGTTCAAGGAACGCTGAGCAGTACCACCTTCTTTTTGAACTTCAGCATGAGAGTGCAACGAAAAGCTCACGCTGACCTAATGGCCTCGGCAATGCACTTTTTGGGGGTGACGCATATTTACCTGAGTCCAATACCCTGGGAGCTTTCGTTAAAAAGGCCGCATACCCCCCCCCCCCCCCCCCCCCCCCGAGGAATTTCTGAGTTCTGTGATGAATCAAGTTGTCAACGACACAACGGTACCAAGGTAGCGTGGCAACACTACCGCGACAGCAAAAATATATGGCTTTTGTGAAGCGAGGTTTCCTGCTATTGTCGCAATGATGCTTGGTGCGCAATGTTATAGGTTCATTTGGAAATACATTTTTGTCGAGTAAATTGCGCCGATCACGTACGCATCCCATTAGTTGGTCATTAGTCAAGTGGAGAGATGAAAGTATAAAAACTTATTCATATCTTGTAGCACTTCTTCTAAAGCAGTTCTCTTCTAAATGTTTTTTCTGCCCTGCATTCGCCAAGTGTACTGCTGTTATGCAGCGTAGCCAGCTAATGTCTTGCCTTGTGTGTCTTGCGTTGAGTGTCTTGCGTTGAATTTCACCCCCAGATCAGTTTGTAACATTATTATCATTATTATTATTATTATTATTATTATTATTATTATTATTACCATCATCACCTGCTGGTTATTTTGGTACAACATGACGACACCATCTCCTAATGATCTCCGGTTTACCTTAACTGGTGTTACTTTCTGCCATTTTATTTTTGCAAGCTTACTTCTTAATTACGTCACTTCGTATGGCTCTCGGCCTCCCTCGCTTGTGTTTCCCATCCCTTGGTAGTCCTTGCTTATGTTGCTCTTACTGTCCGCTGATTGTCTCTTCTACAAACTATGTGGCCAGTCCAGGTCCGTTTTTTTTCCCGCTCGCTATCAACTATAATATCCGCTTGCCCAG